>CAJQZJ010032438.1:1909936-1950302 GCA_907164525.1 Lophiomys imhausi
ACACACACACACACACACACACACACACACACACACACACACACACAAGCAATTCCCACAGACAGCCATTGTTTTGAAGGTTAACGGCTCCCTTTAGAGAAACCAAAGTGTCTTCCAGTGCCCGGAGTTGCATATCCAACAGGAGGTGGTGTGTGTGTGTGTGTGTGTGTGTGTGTGTGTGTGTGTGTGTCCCTATGCTGCTCTCTCTCCTATGTCCATCTCTCATTTTGCTGCTCAAGTCAAAGCTTCTTGTTTTCCCAAAACTGTTTTCCTGTCTGGCCTCTGGCTCCTGTTTGCTCTACTGTTAAATCACTAAGCCACGCATGAATGAAGGCCCTTACTGCCATCAGCAGTAAGAACCTCATTTACAGAGCACTCCTTACTCCCCTTGTGAAGGATGTATATTTACTTTAAACTCTGACTTTAGAGATGAGGAAACTGAAATATAAGAATCTGGATAAAATTCTAGAGCTCACAGAAGAAGCAGAAAAGTCAAGACTGTTAATCAAATTTTGCTGCACAGAGAACACCCTCAATGGCCCTCCTAAACTGCCTCCTCCATGCCAAGGGCTTTTGAAATGGCTGTAGAAACAACAAGCAATTATTGTTGTTTCTTTGTTGTAGTTTAGTAGCTACAAATTGTCCTACATATAAATATCTACATAAAGTCAACAAATGCTTTAGGCCACTAAAGTTGAAAGGCCCACTGAGTTGTCTGAATTTAAATTTTTGTCTGTTGTGAATGATACAAAGGTGTTTAGGGTTCCCCTTTAAGAAGTCTTATGAGAAGATCTAAGAAATAAGCAAATTCTGCCTTATATGTGACTGAGTTTCCAAGAATTACCTTGCAACACTAAACTCACCCTGAAGCCCAGTCCTGGGCTCTGTCCCTCACTTCCCAGCATGCATCCCTCCCTCTCATTCCTCCCACTCCCCAGGCTGGTAGAGAGCTGTGCAGCCTTGAGAAATAATAAGGACTGGATCACAGAAAATGCCTCTTTGTGTGCCTAAAACCCTCCATTTGGAATCCACTGTTAGTTCAAAACTCCTGACAAGACATCTTATTCTGGGGCATAAATCAGTTTGCATCTCTAGCTCCATCCTCGCTGAATGGTTTGGTTGACAAATTGTGTCTAGGCCAGTGGTTCTCAACCTTCCTGATGCTGTGACCCCTTAAAACAGTTCTTCATGCTGTGGTAACCCCCAACCATAATATTATTTTCA
Source organism: Lophiomys imhausi (assembly GCA_907164525.1). Taxonomy (NCBI): domain Eukaryota; kingdom Metazoa; phylum Chordata; class Mammalia; order Rodentia; family Muridae; genus Lophiomys; species Lophiomys imhausi. The sequence goes on from CAJQZJ010032438.1 coordinate 1,911,161, forward strand.
TTGTTACTTCATAGCTATAATTTTGCTACTGTTATGAATCATAATGTAAATAGTTTTAGAAACAGTGTTTGCCAAAGGGGTCGCAACCCACAAGTTGAGAACTGTTGTTCTAGGGGAAGTAAGAATAACAAACTGATTTTCTGTGACTCCCAAGCTCTTCTTGGAGTTCCAGATCACGGATCAGGGTTTTGTTTCATCTGTGGTGACCCAATGACGAATCTCACCTTCTACCTGGCAGTAGGAGGTATGTTCACAGAATTCAGTCTTTTGAATGACAACTTCTGTTGTGACTAGGCACACAGAGAGCCTCTAGGAGGTCTTTGGTTCCTTTTGACACTGAGCTTTGCTAGAGCTCAAGGTGCTGAAAGAACAGGCAGCTCTTCAGACTCTTCTCTCCATGGTTTGATGGCTTTTGCAGGCATCAGGTAAAGAAGGTTCTTCCAGAACCTTGAGTTATGCGAGAGTGATTTGTCAGCCTTCCATTTCAGAACTCTGTAGGACTTCAGAAGCTTCAGCGATGGGGGGATAATGGTGACATTGCTGGCTGGAGTAAACTTGATTAAGATTATTTTAATCTTCCTTTCAACCAGTGCTTTGTGGAGTCCACTCTCAAGTTCGAGCCTCACTTCGTTAGTCAGGTAACTTTTGCTGAGGACGATGATTAGCCTCCGGCTTTTCTCTATCAGTGAATGGATCTCATCAACAACAACTAGAAGGGCAAGATTTGTGTGAATTTAGTAAACTGAAGGGCAGGCATGAAGGGACAAATATCCCATGTTCTTGTCTTAATGTATTTAACTTTTGGCTGCACTAACAAGGTTTTCTTTAAAATAAAACATTTTTATCTGTTTTAGACACTTAGCAAAATAACCATCTAAACAGCAATAATAGTGAACACCCACTTAGCACTTATGCCTTCTTTAGAGTTTTAGGTATATTGATTCATTTCTCCACTACAGCAACCTCATAGAAACCCCATTTTGCCAAAGTACAGAGCGATGAAGAACTTGCCTGCAGTCACACAGCCAGTGAGTGGCAGGCAGACTTAACCCATATGAAGTACAGTTTTATAATCACTATACTAATTTGTTCTTTGTTTATATAGGAAGGTTAAAGATTTAAAACAAAATAAAACAATAACCTAAGCTAACAAAAAAAATCCAAACATTATTTTGGCCAGAGGTGGGGAAAACTTTTCCCTGAAGGGCTGGGTAGTAAACCCTTCAGGCTCCTTTTGTTTTCTATCCGAACAGTTCACAGAGGTAATACACTGATGACTGCATGTGGCTGTGGCTAGGTAATCATGGCTAGCCACACATGCCAAGCCTTGCTTTCGGTCCGGAAAGGTCAACCAAGTCTAATGACACTTCAGCAAACAAACAAACAAAAAAAACCAACAACTTTTTTTACTCTTTTTCAACTTAGGAACTTAGAAAAACTCAAAGGAAATATAATAACATGATAGAAAATCTATGGGTCCATACTGGAGAAATAACTGCCAAACACACCAGCATCAATGACCCGCATCTCAGAAGCATGCCACGCCTTGTAAGAAGTAGTTTATCACTGAACTGTACTGATCTCATTTAACAACATTTTCCTTTTCTAATTTGTAGTATGAGGGGAATGCAAAGCTATTTCTTATTTATTGCCATATTTTCTTTATGGCTTAACTTAATACATGTATGGTACATAATTAATATGGGGTGAATGAATAAATGATGGTAATGATGTTTGTTTTTTCTTTCCTCCTCCTCCTCCTTCTCTTCCTCCTCTCCTTTTTCCTTCTCCTCCTCCTCTTCTTTCTCTTCTCCCCTTCCTTCTCCTTCCTTTCATCTTCCTTCCTCTCCTCCTGTTCTCTTCCTTTTCCTACTCCTCCTTTTCTTCTTCCTTTTCCTCCTCCTTTTCTTTCTCCTGCTTCTCATTCTCTTCCTTTTCCTTTCCCATTCTTTCTCTTCTTCCTCTTTCTCCCCACCTTCCTCCTCCTCCCTGTCCTTCTCTTTGTCCCCCTCCTACTTCATCTCTTCCTCCTCTTCATCCTCTTCATCTTTCTCCTCCTCCCCCTCCTTCTCATTGGTTAATTTATTTAGCATGCATATGTGCTATGCCTGCATGTGTGTATGGAGGGCAGAGTTTGACACTAAGTGCCTTCCTCAGTTGCCTTCCACTCCGTTTATTGGGGCAGGGTCTCAGAAAGAGAAATATCGGTGCCTTTCCTCAGGTGTCAGACCTGTGATACAGAATGAAAAGGGTCTATGAGGAAAGGTTGGAGCTATTTTCTCGGTATTCATAACTGTGTGATAACGAAAAGCTGGTTAACCAGAATGACATGATTAACTAATAATCAGCCACTGATTGACCTGATTTCTGATGGCTTTCAGGACTTTGGCCATTTATATTTTTTAAGGGGAAAAGATAACCAATCATCTCATTAGAAGATTTGTCTCCATTAACTATCTGTCCAGGATTTCCTTTCTTACCTCCACCAGGCACCACATCTCTTTCAAATATGCATAACTTATATCCAAACTGTTTCTCCAGGACCCTGGGTAATGTCTCCACAGCGAAAATGTATTCTTCTCCATTCTCAGGATGACACTCTTTCAGGTAAGACACAAATGCATCATATGTTTTACCATCTAGGATATAAGATGGACTCTTTTAATTCATGGCTAAGGAAAATTTTTTAAGTAAAAATTAGTGTGAAAGCCATATATAAAGAGAAGAGACATGTTGATTGTCAAATTTCAGATTCATATCAAGAAACCAATTATCTAATCATCATTTTAAAGCTTCTGCTTTAAGACTCCCACTATGGGGAGAGAGAGACAGACAGACAGAGAGAGGGAGAGAGAGGACATCAAAGTAATATAAAATGAGACAATAAACTGCTAGGGATCCCAGAAGACCCTAATTCTAGGATTGGGAAGTAAGTCACACCTTAGCTCATTCGTATCACTCAACTCTACCACAACGCTCCTCGGGGTTTTGCTCTCTAAAGACCTTTAGATCCACTGAAAGCTTGGCAGTGGTCCTTGAATTATTGATAATGGAGTAGTATTTAGATGTCTGAGAGAAAAATGAAGAAGAAAACAGGTTGCCTAACTAATCTCCCCACTGAGTAACTAAAAATGTATGTGATTCTCCTTTGAATTTCACACAATCTGTAGAGGAGACACATACAACTTGAGATGAGTTAGAAGAAACCCATTAATGATAAAAAGTTCCATAACACAGACAAAGATGAACAAAATAGGCTGGCCAGAAAAAGAGAAAGGACCTCATTGGTCATGCTTTCTGAACAAGGCAAGTTTTGTGTAATCTCTTCAATAATACAACTGGTGTAGATGGGGAAGCAGGGTGGTGGTAGTGGAATAGTTTATCTTTATCACACAAACATTGAGTAGATGCCCAAGGAGTTAGATCTGTACTGATTGAATTGAAAGTTAAACATTTCTGGGTCTTGATACATGGAAGCTCCCCACACCGGAGGAGCAGGACAGGTAGGAGAGGGGATAGAAGGTGGGAGGGTGGAACTGGGAGTGGTTGGAGGGAATGGAGATGTAACTTGAATTAATAAATAAATGTTTAAAGAAAAAACATATCTGGGTCTTTTATTAAAATAAGGTGGGATGGAACAACTCTGGGTCTATTTTATATGCTATGCCCTTTATACCCCATGGCTCAGCCCTATTTCTTCACATTCAAGTTCACAAAGCAATGCTTTTTCTATCTGGCAAAAACTTGCTCAGTTCTTCTCCAAGTATTCTGCTCCAACAACTTGTTAGGACCTATTGCTGATATAAAGCAAATGCTTTAGCAGAATTGCATGTATGAGAAATTTTTTATAAGGATTATAGAAGCATATTGCTCATCAAAGGCAGGAAAGGTGGGTGACAATAAAACTAGTTAGTAATTTAATTGGTAATTGCTGCTCTGGATGATTCTTTTAGATTGTTGTAAACTGTAGCTATTGTCTAGGCAATTAAGAATACTGCTGTTGTAAATGTTTTTATCAAGTCAGTGACAATCTAGGCACCAAAAGATAAATCAAGTAAAGGATCATACTTTTCTCACAATCAAGATATAACTGACCATAAGAAACAAGGAAGGTAATTCCATGTATATCTATAGTACATGTAACACGCCTTTGCTCTTACTAATGTAATATAATGAGGTTGAAAGACACTGATGATTAAATAGCATTTTTGGTCCCTGATTAATGAAACTATCATTATATAAATGGCCATTTAGGATAATAATGCGTCAGCTGGACCCATATTTCTTATACTATTTGCAACAGTTGACTGTGTTTTAATTGCCTTGACTGGTTATTTTCATCTCTGTTCCTCTATAGAACACAGAGCACACCCTTGGCTACTGCACAAAGGTTTCTCTCTTAGACATATCTTCATTTCTGTTTTTGCCTCAGACTGCACCTGTTCATGGATTTTACTTTGAGTAAAGTTGCTTAAAGAATATTTCTGTACGCTGCCATATTAACAGTTATAAGTATGAGTTGAAAAAATTACTGGGGCTGGAATCATGGCTGACTGTGACTTCTTGCTGCTTTTTCTTAAAATCTGGGTTTAATTCCCAGCACTCAAATGGTGACTTCAGTTCCAACCTGATGCCCTCTTCTGACTTCAACAGGCTCTTGCACACATGTGGTGCACACGCATATACTCAGGCACACACATACATACACTTAGTCACATACATGTAAAATAAAATCAGTGAGTTTGAACAATAAAAAAAACAACAAAAATCAAAACAAAAAAAAGGATGCATAAGTTAGGTCAAACAAAATGGACAAGGGGAAAATATTATGGATAATCAGAAGGAGAAAGGTTATTTAATGCACATATAAATACAAATATTAGTCTTTCTGAGTAGAGACCATGGAGAAAATACCATATACAGACTTTCCACTTCGCTGTCTCATATCTTTTAAAAGCAACATAACACTCATGCAGGCTGAGAGCCATATTAAATGATGTTAATATTAAAACATAAAAAATGATGATGTAGTTCTATTATAATCTTAAAAAAAAGAAGTTTTTAAAATCTCAGAGGAGCGGATATGAGAATCAATTCATATCATGAGGCTAAGGGGTCTTTCATACTTATAACCCCAAAATTGAATACCAAAAAAAATTGGGTCTCCCACATAGCCACACCACAAACCAAGACAAATGACAACATGAAGATATTTACCTTTCACAATACAGCTACTAGGCTAACCCCATAGTTAAAGAGAAGACAGCCTGGGAAACGTAAGACTCTATCTCAAAGACAGACAGGCAGAGAGTCAGGCAGGACCTGAGGAACCCAAAAAGATGAGGGATTTCTTTAATAACATGAACAGATACATAAGAAATCATAAAAAAAACTGAAAATACTTAAATAGGGTAACTAAATCAAGATTTGCTTTTTAAAGGCAACGTGAAGTAAGAATTCACTTCAATGGCTTATCCAAGGTACAAGCAGGTGGGGGCACTGTGGGAATCTGAGACATGGACAAGATAGGGTAGGTCTCCTGGTGTATATTTACAAATCTTGAATTTGACCTCTATGGAGTTTTTTTTTTTTTTCTATAAAACTCAACACATACACACACAAACAGAAGCAACAGATTTAGGTTAACTTTTTAAGAACATCATAATCTTGAAATGTGAAGATGTTTAGTCACTTTCAAAAACATTGAGAAACATAAGCCAGTAGACACAGTACCAGCTGACAGCTAATGGGTCCAAGAGTCAAAACTGACATCACTTTGTTTCCACCACAGAGTTCTTCCAGGTACATTATAAGGTTCCCTCTTCCCAGTCAAAATAATGAACCAGGATGACAGAAAGTCCAATTAAAAGAAACTTTATTGAGTGTATGTGGTGCATAAAGTATGCAGCAGTGTGTGCATAAAAACAACCAGATTGACAGCACAGGGCATTTAGGAGGAGACAGTGTACAGACATGAAACATGAAAGAAACATATTTAGAAGGTCACAAACAAGTACAAGATTGCAGAGTACCCCCCCCCCAGACTGGGAACCTATCTCACAGATAGTTAGCACTGCCATCAAAATAAAGCAGACACCAGCGTTTCCTTCACTGGGTGTAGGCACAGAAACATGGACTAGGAGGCCCCATCACAGCACATTACCTGTTAATGTTTCATCTCGTTCCACTAAGCGTCTATAGAATAGAACCAAATCAACTTTATAAATGACACACAAAATCACCACACACACTGCTGCCACACAGATGAAAACCGTCACAATTACTCCTCTCATGAAGTCATGCCCTGAGATATCAGCCAATTCTGTAGGAAAAATAGACAAAAAGGAAGCCATGAATGAAAGAAACATGGCCAGCATCTCCCACCATCGATCACACTGTATTGTGGTTGTTAGTTTTCGACCTTCACTCTGAGTCAGATATCTGTGTCCCCAAGTGCTTCCATGCTCTCCTTAGCTCCCCACACTCCTGTGGTGGTCTGCAGTGGGGGTCGTTCTACTCCAGATTGTAAATGTGTGCAAGGATATCCAGAGACCCGAAGAGAAAGCATAGCCGCCCAGGTCATCTGTATGTGGAATTTTGATTTCTGAAGTGGTGATGTGCAGGGCACAAAGAACAGCAATGAGAATCGCAGAGAGTGAGTCAAGGGTGCATTGTCTTCAGCGGGATGCACTGGACAGAGAAAATGTAGGTTTCCCACCTGGCTCCATCAATTAGTTTGCATTTTAGGAAAAATCCTTGAGGTTCCTGATTCCTAGTATCTTCATTTGCAAAGTAAAGATAGTAACTGAGCTGCTGATGAAAAAGACAGCCCACAGAGAATTTCACAGTGCCTGGCATTCAGCACTCTGGATTTTAGCAAAATTTTAGACAATGTACTCTTCAACATAAAGAGTCATATCTCTCAGATTGATTCAGTTTGTATTCGCCATAGAGAAACATGAAGGGGCACAGAAGAGAATAAAGAATAAAATAATTCTTAGCATCCATCCAAGGAGGTGGTGATGGCCATACACCTTCTGGGGGAGTCTGCAAAGGTGACTCAGTGGTTAAGCACACTTGGTGCTCCTGAAGAGGACCTGGGTTAGGTTCCCAGCATCTGCATGGAAGCTCACAACCTAACTCCAGTTCCAGGGGGAACCCAACTCCCTCTTCTGGCTTCTGTGGGAACCAGGCTCACATATAGTATACATGTTTACCACTCACACACATAGAAACAAATAAACCTTTTTTGACCCTGAAATTTTTATTTAACAGAGGTTATACATTAATCACATTTTATTTCCTTATTAGCCCAACAATATTTTACTGATTCACAATATACCTGTATTTATAAGGATTCTAAGTTTTTGTAAGTTTACACAATACTACAGTGACTATCCACATATACAGTACCTTTTTTTTCTTTTCTTTTGCTAATTTTCCAAGAAGAGTTACTAATGGTGTGGGAATTTCCACCTTAGACAGTACAAGCCTGACTGAAGCTTTTGCCCTCTTGTGTAGCACACTTTTAAGAGATAATCTTTCCAGTAAAACCCATCATTCCATTAAGTAAGCAGTTATGTATATCTAATAAGAAAACTCTTAGAGTCATCACTTGGAGTCCCTACATCTTTGAGAGAGATCTATGAATTCCTGATGCTCCAGAGACAGGAAGATCTTGGGAAAGGTGACATTTCTGAATTGAGAGGCACAAGCTCCAGGGCCTAGGAAATACAAACACAGCATCAGATAGCCGATAACTGTAGCAGTGACAAGAGGGGCTGAAGGAGGCGATCCCTGTTGGGGGGAAGCATATGAATCTAGACCCATGTGCTGTGAGTTTTGTCACTGTGATCTGTGGTTTCTTCACCTTTGAAAGCTTGTTGTGGAGATGGCTGAAGTCACACAGACAGCCAGCCCAGAGTCTGTGAAGAAGAGCAATGTGACCCGTACCTTTTCTCACCAGGATAAAGCTTTTGGTGTCTGTGGCTTCCTCATTGGTCACGGTGCAATTATAGAAAACATTGATATTTTTTTCAGCAATTTTCTGAATTCTCAGTGTCTTTAGGGCATGCAGTTTGCCTTCAGAAGTCCTGTAATGTAAGAAGATAATTGAGCAACAGGCTTTGTTCATGACCAGCAAGTCTACTCAGGAGATGTGAATTTATTTTCTAAAATATTGAAAGGAAGCATCAGCTATCTCTTCCACTTCTGGTGTGAATAAGATCAGCCTCCCCAATCCTCTCAGAAGCAACAGAGCTCACAGAAGGGTACACCTCTCTCATTTTTTCTATCTCTCCTGATTAATTACTTGGAATTCACCCCACACTGTCACCCCTACTAACTACTAACCAGCATAGTATTTCTCATCTTTCAGTACTGTAAGTAGATCTTGGGCAGCCGGAGACTATGAAGAAAAGAAGTTGTTTAGGTCACAGTCAAAAGGCTTGGCACAGGCTGCAGCAGAGCCCTTGAGCTACATCATATCATGGCAGCATCTGTACACTTATGGATGATCCTTCCCTACCACACTTTAAAGCCATCAGAATTCAATCACAGGCACTCCACTATTGTGGTGGTTTGAATGAGAATAGCCAATATAGGCTCACAGATTTGAATAATTGGTCACCAGGGAGTGGCACTATTTGAAAGGATTAGGAGGTGTGGCCTTGTGGGAGAGAATGTGTCATGGGGGGGGGGTTGGCTTTTAGGTTTCAAAGAGCCATTTTCTTTTTTTTTTTTTTTTTAAATGTTAGGCAGGTGCTTTTATTTAGATCAAATGCAGGATCCTGAATAAATTATGGCTGTTACTCAAATAGTTCTCTATTTCAGAAAATAAAATATTATTGGCATGGTTTGTAATTCCATCATTCTGGTCTCAATGACTCTTTATATATACTTGAGTAACAACTGAAAACCAACATAACTAGAAAATTAACTGGGAAAAATGCACATCTGTTGTTCTATCAATTAAAACATCATTTTTTGTTAAATATGAACTTGATAACAAAGACAATAAAAAGTAGTATTATCAGATATGGAAAGGAATTTGAACAAATGCATTTCCAAAAGCAATCTGTAGCATATTTAGGATGGAATATTTTGGGGTTTTTTGAGAAAAGGCTTTGCAGTGAAGATTAAATATTGATTTTATGATTTGGCTAGTCATTAAAAAAAAAGCAATTCCATATACTCTGTGGTACCTAGGTGCCTTTTTCTTTTTTAGAGGCCAGATAGCTCAGAGACTTGTTCTTTTCTATTCTATTACACTGTGATAAAGACCATCATTTAAGTAATCACACAGTGAAATTAAAAGTAACATTTGGAGGGACTGACTGTCAATGAATAAAAGCTCATCTTAATTATCATATAGTTTACTTACATTTAAAACATGTTATATTGGTCAACATCAATGGAAAAGGAAAACAAGCCCCTGTGTTGCTTCTCTTCAATGCCAGTGCAGGTGTTAAGACTTCTGATTTAACCCTTCTGTTTTTAAAAAAATTACAGAAAGGTGTCAAACTTCACTTGCAAAGGTTTTTGTTGTTGTTGTTGTTGTTGTTGTTTTATCCTTCTATTGGATTCCTTTTTTTATTTATCTCCATCTACTTTATTTTTTTTAAATACTTTATTTTTTTTCTTCAAGTTACATCTCAGTCACAATCCCCTCCCTATTCCCCCTTCCTATCCCACCCTTCCACCCTCTTCCCCCCAGAAGTTTCCCCTTTCAGTCCAACAGATGGTTCCTTCTCTTATAACAGTAAGTATTATACAAAACAACAGATATAAGTATGCCACATTTATGAGAGTTAAATGGCCCAGTATACCTTCCCAATGTCCAGTTTATACATATTTGGTCCCTGACTTTAACATTCTACTATCTAACCATCTCCATGAGTTTAAAGGTCTATATCTGACTCAACATTCATACTAACTTGCAACACACTTTTAAGAGTATCTTCTTAGATCTATAACACCCTCTTGATTCCTAAACAACTCAAAATTTAACTATGAGACTCTAGCTGTCTATTCTTCAACCACCTCAGAGACCTGAGAGGGATAAATATATTGGAATACATTGGTATTGATCTTTGTATATTGATACAAAATTAAGATTATAGTTGGCCACAATGGTATTGACCCTTGTATATGGACGTAATATTAAGATTGTATTGGGCTACATAGGCATTGATCTTTGTATATTGATACATAATTAAGAGTATATTTAACCATAATTGAATAGATCTTTGTATATTGATACAAAATTAAAGGTAACGCTTCCTAATGGTATCATACCTAGAGATACTTAAAAATAAAATGTGAAGCTCTGGCCTCTTGATACCAACCGTCTAAAACGGTCTAGGATAGTTAAGTAAAACAAACTCCTAGTCATGCAAACATGTCACTTTGTTAGCTACTATGACAGTCTATCACAGATATTCTCTAAACTACACAGTAATCAAGTTGCTAAGAGACAAGCAACATTTGCTTATCTAAATACAAGAGATGGATAGGGCATCTTCAAAAACCCCAAGAGATCTGCAGAATATGGCATTCAAAGATGTTATCTTAAATCAAGATTTTCTTTTCTTCTTTTTTTTTGATATCGAGACATATCAGCGCCTGACAGCACCCCCTATTCTACTCCAAGTAGAAGATAAGCATCGAAGAACCTCCATTGTAAGATGGTTGAATTAGTGGCAAGCCTATCTCTTGGCATGAAAAAACCCCTTGCACCAACTGCAGACAGACTGCTGTCCAAAAAGGACAAAACTTGGTAGCAGGGAAGTCGACAGCCTAACTCTGCCAAGACAGGGTAGGTAAGTTCTTCATAATCCCTGCTCTACAACAAATGTCTGTCAGAGAAACAGGACCCAAAGGCTGAAGACTGATGCAGGAATGTATGGAGAGAAAATGGGAACTGTCCAGGCAGTCATTGGTATGTCCTTTCTTAGTTTTGGAAGCTGCAGGCCCTACACTTCCTATATAAGCAGATATATTTATCAAAGAACCATTTTCAAGCCCAGAGTCTCTCTCTTTCTGTTGCCTGCAGATCCAGATGTAGAACTCTCAGGTCTTTCTCTAGTACTATGCCTCCCTGTGTTTCACCATGTTCCCTGCTAGGAGGATAATGAACTAAACCTTTGAAACTGTAAGCAGGCCTAAATTAAATGCTCTTTAAAAATGAGTTTCCAAGTGGTCAAGGTGTCTCTTTGCAACAATGGAATCCTGATGGAGACAGTGATCCAATCCAGTCAAACCACATTTCAAAGGTCCTGCCCTCTTAATGACAAAATTGGTTTATTCTTCTGTTCTCAATACAGTCAAAAGACATTCGGTGTCAGGCTCCTTAGGAATTCAGGAGATTACAAACCACATCAATACTTCATTCACCATGGATTGCTCAGTAGTTAGGAGAATGAACTGCTCTTGCAGAAGTCCTGAGTTTGATTATGTATGCCATTTTTACTTTTGTGGGACACTGATAAAAAGAAAGCACTTAACATGGTTTCCAAAATCCAAGAAACTATGGGGCCATTTGATTGTTCTTTTATAAGGAGCTTGGTGACTTCCCTCCAGAGCCTGACTAACTGGTACTTCTATAAAATGATGCTAAAAACCCTCGCTAATACTCTCAAGAAACTCCTTTCTTCACATTTAGACATGTACAATAAATTTCTGCATGGCCTGTCACCTTGGAACATGCTAATCATCATGGCAAGCAAAGCATAATTGCAGTTAAACTTAATTTAAACATCCCATCAGTCACCCAGGAGCCCCACCTCTCTCATGTGCACATGCGAGTTTTTACATCATACACCACAACATATGCTTACATGTCACATATGCATACCAAGTTGTCTCAGCTGTGTCTTCTTGCACATTAGGGTCTGAGCTGTCTTCATTCCTAATGCTCCAATAAAACAGATCATTTTTATTCAGTAAAGCAGTGCAGTTAAGTTCCACATCTTTTCCTAGGTAGAAGTTGACAGTCTCAGTTTTGAATTTAGAAACTTGGTAAAAGTTTCAAATATAATCAGCATATGATAATGGACTGTAAAATAGCAATATGCCCAGAAAAAATGGAAGAGATGTTACATTTTAAATGTTTGAACATTATAATACAGGAGAAGAATTATGTAGCAATGATTGGTCATCACCAAGTAATGAACTGACTTCTGTTTAAATACTTTTAAATCAATTATTAAAATTCAAGGGGTCAGTGGACTTTTTAATCTTCAAATTAGTAGATAGTGCCAAGCCAATGTCTCTCTAGAACTACTAGAGAAACAAAATAGATCTACCATACAAACCAATTACTTACAAAAATACACAGGCACTGCAGTGCAGAAGAAAGAACATGAAATGGTGAAATTAAAGTGTAGTTAGGGAGGATCTCTTTCAGGTAAGTAAACATGAGCAGCCATTTTATTTCTAAGGAATATCTTAGAGTTGAAACAAGCAGGAGTCTCATAAGGCAGAGAATCCAGTTCTGTGGGTATGGGGGCAGCGACACAGCTCACAGAAATGTCAGTAAGGGCTGGCATAGCATGAGGCTGCAGAGACATGGAAATGTCTCCAGTGGGAACACGGTTCATAGCAGAGCACGTGTCAATATCCCACGATGTCTTAAACTTTCCCCATGACTTCCTTACAGTCAACAAAGTTTTGTGTGCTTGAGTCCCTGGGTCTATTAAATGGGTATACAAATCAAGCATTGACTGAAAATAAGACACGAGGAAATTTATTTTAAAGCAGTTATTTGTTACATACATAACTTCACCACTTTTATTAAAAACAAAGCAAACCTGCATGCTAATGAAATGGTGTGCTTCTTTGTCTTTTATGTTAAAAAATTAAATGTTGGCTGAATAATTGTTAATTCATGATGTGGAACATCTTCCATGTTATTTAGAAATGTTCAGATTTTGATTTTATAATCATCAAAGCTGAGACCACTTTACATAAATATGTAATACAAAATGGCAGAAGTATATTTAGGGTCATTTCAGAAATTCTATCTTGATCCTGAACTAAAATTCCTCAAACAATTTTTTTAAATAAAATTCAAGACTACAACTCAAATGGCCAAATTCAAAAGTAAACACTCTAACACAATACAGCCCAAGGGTTCACTAATTTGATACAAGCTGAGGAATGACAGGGGGAAAACACTAAAGATTTTTGTTTTCTGCAATTAAACCATTATGCTTCTGTAAGACCAGAAACCTTTATATGCTCAGTAAAAAGACAGAACCTCTAACACACACAAGTCTTGAACCTGGGGCTAGGCATTCCAGTCCTCTTCCACGGTTGTACATGGGAGGAAGGCATGCCCAGTGCAAAGCATGCATGGATGTTAGAACCAAGGATGCAGTGAAGTTACACAACACAACTCTAGTGATTGCTCCATGGCCCCCACATTCACTTACAAAGTCCCACATGTGGTCTCAACTCACACCTTAAGAAGCTGTGTACTAGTGAGAAAGGTATGTGACCAAAATGAATGCAGTATTCTCTCCAACCCCAGGTATTTAAATGCAAGACAGACTGGATATAGAACATCTGCTCCCAGCCACCCCAGCTGAGTTCTGAGCAGACCAAGATAATTACGAGTGGCCTGGTCTACATGTCGGTTATTCAACCCAACTGTGGAGACAATATCCATCTACTGGGTCTCTACCTTGGTTGGAAAATGTATTCTCAAATAGTTTAGGTCAATATCTGGTTTAGCATATGCAAATATATTCCATTACTTGTTTGCTTTTCTTTTTCAAAGAAATCACCCAATTTTGTACACTGACTCTTAAGATCTGCCTAGACTGGCAGTTCTCAGTTTGTGGGTTGAGACCCCTTTGGGAGTTGAATGACCCTTTTACAGGGGTCACATATCAGGTATCCTGCATATCAGATATTTACATTATGATTCATAACAGTACCAAAATTACAGTTATGAAGTAGCAAGAAAATAATTTTGTAATTTTTAAAAATTAATTTATTTTTTCAACTTATATCTCAATCAAAGGCCCCTCCCTCCTCTCCTCCAGGTCCCTCCCTCCCTCTCTTTTCCACATCTCTGCCCTCTCCTTCTCCTCGGGCTGGAGAGATGGTACAGTAGTTAAGAGCACTGGCTACTCTCCCAAAAGATCGGGTTCAAATCCCAGAACCCACATGGAAACTCACAAAAAAATAATTTTATGGTGGGGGAGGTCACCACAACATGAGGAACTGTATTAAAGGATTGTCACAGCGTTAGGAAAGTTAAGAACCACTCCTCTAGACATATCCTGAAAGTTCAGCCAATTCCATCCATGGCCAAATATTCAAACTACAGAATTAGTTTGAATCATATCTCCAGAGTATTATTACCAAACTTTCATGTTTTGAAAGGTCAATAGAGAAAAATTAGAAAAAAAAATGGCAGAGAGCCTAGTCTCCAAACTGTAGACACTCTCACTGACTTTTGAACAGAAGTGCCATTTAATTGGCCTAAAGTTGCAATGGTCAAACAATGGTATGCTTTTCCTCATTTTGTAATATTCTTCAATAAATATATAATGAATTGAATCAATCAACAGTGATCCATATTTAGTCTTTGAAAACTAAATAATGGTCACATTTATAAGTTCAGAAAACACACATTGCAAAACATACCTAGTTCTACTCCAACAGTGTCAAGCTTTGGTCCCAAAATAGCTGGAATTATTTTATTGTTGCCTAAAAGCAAAGTAAAGCAAAACAAACCAAACCATTAGGATAGCCTTGAGCTTTTCATGGACACACATCTGTTGTAACATGGTCATTCTGTGTAACAAAGACTCCAACACAGCACGTATGGACAATCCATGTTTATATTTTCTGCATTTTAAGTTACTGTAAGTCAACTGTGGTCCAAAAACATTAAATAGAAAAAAACTTAAAATAATCAACTTGAAATTTTAAGTTATAAGCCATTCTAAGTTTTCCATCCCATTCCACCCAAACTAGAACATGAATTATCACCTTGTTCAGTGTATTCGTGCATTATATACTACGAATCCAGTTTTCATGGCATCATGGTAATGTGGTGCTTGTATTCAAATAACCCTTCTTCTTTTTTTATAATGACCACAAAGCACAAAGGTAGTGACTTTGAGAATTTTGTTCCAGAATATTGTTACAATATTGTTAATTATTGTTGTTAATGTGTTGTTGTGCCTAATTTATAAACTAAAGTTTACTACAGGCATGTATGTGTACAGAAACATCGCATGTATCAGGTTTGGTTCCACCTGTGGTGTCAGGCACCTGTTAGGTCTTGAGTTTTATCTGTGGGCAGCTGCAATCATTGCTATATATTTACTTTTGTCATGACTTTATTAACTTTTTTTAATCCAGCTCATATTATTGAAGCTTCATTTTCCATTAGGTGTATGTTCACAGAACCAAAGCTATCCTCCATCTAGCATCCTTTGAAGTTAAATATTGGCTTCTGTCCAGTGAACCTGAAGTCAATGAAACATCTCGTCCAGGGAGACTGTGGCCAGGTATTGAGAGGACCTACTGTTTAGGACATAGAAGATGGACAGCCACTGGGAAGTACCTCCCTAATCTAAATCACTTCCCTCCATATGTCCTTGTTCTCCCACTGATGGATTTAATAGAATATATCAACACTAGGATGAGCTATGTGAATTAGCTCATCCTAGGTGCCAGTCCTATCCTTGAAGACGTGTAGTCTTCAGCCCCAATCATCCCTTGAATGCCTTACCTGACTCTGCCTAACCCTGCTGTTCAAACCTGTAGGCCCAGCACCATTACTGTTCCCAATGATTTCTGGTCCTAACCAAAAGTATATAAGCTTCTCTTTAGGTCCATTACTTAGGAGGGAAAGCTTTGTCCAGAAGCTTCCATCTGTGTTAGTGTGCACGGCCTACAGCTGCTGAAAACCAGAAAGCACCCAAAGCCACCATTAGGCCATGGAGTAAGGGAACCCAAGGCAGAAAGAAACTAGGTAATCATTTGTCCAAAGTCACAACACCACAGAAACTATGAAGAGGAATTATGAGACGACTAGAGGAAAAGGTGCTGTCCCCAGAGAGTATGCAAGTTAGTGATGAAGATTTTTATCACTTCTCCAGGGAAGGAAGAGTGGCAACAATGGATAAGAGAAAGACAAGGTGTGAGAGTACCAAAGAAGCAGAAGATATGTACACACACACACACACACACACACACACACACACACACACACACACATATATATGTATGTATTTGTGTATGTGTATATGTCTATGATGTATATGTCTGTCTATGATGTATATATGTGTACATGTATATTATATAATGTATACATATGTGAATGTATGCAAACTGAGACTGAATAAATTAGGACTGGTGATTGCAGTAATAGATTGCAGAATTTTTGAGTTGAGAAATTCAGGTATGGCATTCCCAGGTTGTAGTTATAACAGGCACAACGATCCTTGCTGAAGTTAAGACAACTCAATATCCAGGTCTTTTGAAAGCATCATGTTGTCTGATGCTATAACTTGAATGCCCCCTCTAACATTCATATGGAAGTGTAGTTGACCTGGTAGCAGTGTTAAGAGAGGAGCATGTTAGAGGTGATTAAGTCATGAAGGCTCCTCCCTCAAAAACCAATTAATGCCATTGTTGCCAAAACTGGGTTAGGTGTGATAGGAGTGGGTTCCTGATAAAAGGAGGAGCTCATCCAAGTTCATCTGTCTCTCAAATAGTCATTTACCCTCCAGTCAAGTGGTGACACAGCATGGAGGTCTTCTTCTAGGGGCTGCGGTGGTGACTCAGAGAGACAGCAATGGTTGATGTACCAGGATGGGACCTGAGTTTGAGTCCCCCCAAGTCCATGTAACAAGATAGGCATGACTGCATGTGCCTGTAACCCCAGCACTTGGAGGAAGAGACAGGGAGGTCTTGGAAGCTTCCTGGCCAGTTGGTGTAGCCATATTAGTAAGTTCCTGGCTTAGCAAGAGACCTGTCTCAAGGCAAGAGTGACTGACAGACAAAGACATCCAATGTCCTGAGCCATGTAGCCCATCATACACACACACTCACAGTTGGACCCTCGGTTTGGGATTTTTCAGAACTTCTAGCCAAATAAACTTCTATGGTTTATAATTGGCTCAGCCCATGGCACTCTGTTCTAGCAGAAGAAGATGCCAAAAGAATTTAATAGGTGTGATTGCTTAAGGACTTGGAGAAAGGGAAGTGATCTCACATTATCCAAGTGGGCTGTAAATGTGTCTTAAGAAAGACAGAAAGGTGAGACTCGGGGAAATGCATATATGATGGAAGTATGTGTGTGTGAGACAGGGGGAGAGGGATAGAGGGAGGGAAGGGAAGTATAGGAAGGAGGAGAGGTGAAGATGAGGGGAAAAAAGGAAGACTGGCATACAGTGTGCTCATGGCTTTGAAGATAAACTATAATACAGATGGTCTCTGTATTATATGGCAAATGGCAGAGAAATATGTTTTCCCATATTCTCCAAAACTATACAATGCTGCTGAAACCTCATCTTCACCCAGTGAGCTTATTCAGACAGGTGACCTCCAGAACTCTAAGCTGAGGCATGTATGTTGTTCCGGACACTAAGTCTTGGGGTGCTTTGTTGTAACTGCAATGCACAGGCAGCTATATAAACATGAAGTTAAAGACTGAAAAGATGTCACTAGAGTCCATGTGTTAGAGGTCAAATGTGTCATCCACACAGGTTTTCCAGTTCACTAGGATGATGGAGAAGAAGCTCATGATTACAGTCATGGTCATACTACACATCTTCAAACCAAGAAGGCACTGGATGGCAAGTTCTTGGCTGTACCATCTGAAGTATATCTCCATGCCGTGCAGTTCAGTGAAATTACCGCTCAGGTTGGGTTGCTGTCATGGTAGAGTCCTAGGTCTTTGTTTGTTATCTGAGCTCAGGGAAAATTGGGCTAGGTGCAAAGCTCCCCTTCCGACTAGCACACTATGCCCTTGATTTGCCACTCCACCAGTCTTTCTCTCTGTGTGATCCGCCCCTTCACATTGCTGTATCTCCAAGGTCTTTCTCTCTGTGTGATCCACCCCTTCACATTGTTGTATCTCCAAGGTCTTTCTCTCTGTGTGATCCGTCCCTTCACATTACTGTATCTCCAAGATCCAGGTCTGGCAATGTCTTACCACTTGTCTGTCTTTCACTACACACCACATCCTTCAACCTCTCTGAGAACATGTTTCATAGAGTTACAGCTTTGGTGCCTAGCATCTCTGCAGAACAGTTTAAATTTCTTGAGTACAGTGTATTCTTCACTTTGGTGCATTCTCTTGTGTCTTTTACCTCCCAATACTAAGTACAACTTATTGAATATAGTCACTGATAAATATTTGTGACCACGACAAATGTTTGTTAGGTGAAAATGGAAACTTAACGAGACTATACAGTTTACTCAAATTCAAAACAAGAGCAAGCTGATTTATGAGAGGTCCACCCATGTAAACTTTCATTTGCTGCTTAAAAAAACTGGTTTTAGCCAGTTTTATGGGAACCAAGATAAAGCTTTTAAACCTAAGATTTGAAGTGGTATATTCTCAAATACAAATTCCACCTCTAAGTAGCTTCATGATAAAATATTTTCTTCTCTCATATGCATCTGCTTCTTCCAAAAACTTTCTCTTACCTTTAACAATTGTTATATTGAAGGTCTCGGTGATGTTGTACTGTTTACCATTATGGTGGACAGAAAACACACAGGAGTAATAGCCCTCATCTCCAAACTCGGCGTTCTTCAGGATCTTTTGGGTTTTGGGTATTTCCTTACAGTTCTGTTTTTTTTTTTTTTAAGGCAAGTTAAAATACTTGAAGTCAGTAAAAAGCAATATTGTTCCAATTGTCCATGTTTCTAAAGCTTAAGATCTTTAGAGATAAGGGAAACAGAACAGAAGACCAGCCATCCCTATGGTTTTGTCCCAGCTATTCACCCTTGCTTCTACTAGAGCAGGTAAGTGCCCTGTTATCATCATCCACTAATGAAGAGAAGGTCCTTACCACCATTGTCATTTTTTTCTTAATCTATTGTTAATATATACATATATATATATAGAGAGAGAGAGAGACAGACAAACAGAAAGAAGGACAGAATACTTAAACTTTAAAAAGGCCTTGAAACACAACTCTACTGTATGACGCTTTGAGTCCAATTCTGTGTTTAAGGGGAGGGGCCATGGGAATATGGATGGCACAACTCAGAGGACTGAGCAGAAGTTGCCCACTCTGGATTCTTGATGCCCTGTACCAAAAGGCACAGATGGACAGATCCATGGGCAAACTTCAATCTTTCTCTTTCTCTCCACATATGTCATAGTAATCAATAACAACAATAATAAAGCCCCTGTCTACAAATCAGCCTTCAGTTACCCAGTCATACATCCTGGCGAGTGCAGGGACTGTGAGAAAAAGAAAGCTGAATGACTAACTTTGACCATGCAACTCTGTTCCTCCACATTACTGACAAGAAGAGCCTAATGCCCGTAGACTTTGTCTCATGCTGACCGGTGATGATAGCCTCTGGAGGTAGGCCTCGCCCGGACAGTTACCTAAATGTGGTGCAAAGTGTCCATGTATACCCCATATCAGCAAAGTGTTTCTGATTATAAGTAGAATTTTATAAACCCAGGCAAATTCTTTCCAATATATACAAAATGCCAGGTCTTCATTTTTTTTTTTACTTTATTTTTTATTTCTTCAAGTTACATCTCAATCGCAATCCCCTCCCTACTCCCCTCTCCAGTCCCATCCTCTCACCCTCTTCTGCCTCAACCCACCCATCCCCTTCCTTTTTTTTTTAAGTTTAAAGTATATCTCCCCCCCCCAACAGCTCCCCCTTTCAGTGCAAGAAGTCAGACCTTTTCTGATTCAGCTGCCAGGCACCACTCCCCTCAGGAAGATCATGAACAGCCCACAGTCTAACAGACCCATAACAAATATCTTCTAAATGTATGTATTGGAGCGTCCTAAAACCCACAGACCCAAGACTCCCTAATTTACATGTACTGCAAAAAATGTTTGTATTTAACAGGAAAACAAGGCAGGTCAACTCAAGACTGAGTCATATGTTTAGGAAACATTTCTGATAAGAAGACCCCTTGAAACCTCACACATAAACACTATTACAAGCAAGAGCTTCAGGGAAACCATCTGTGGCTTGGCTTCCCCGAGTTCCCCTGCTCAGCTTTCTCATGAGGTCAGCAGCTCAGGCTTGCTCTTCCACAGAGGTACAGGCCCTGTCCCACGTGTGCATGTGAATGCGTACACTATTTTATACACGCTAAATATGAGACATGTGTGGGCAGTTCCCCCTCAGCATCTTTTTTAAAGAACTCTTACAACCCAATAAGAAAAAGGCTCACCAGTGAAGCAAACAGAAACTACACAACTACATGGGCTATCCACAGAAGTTCTATCAGGATGCAGTTCACACATTTAACTTACATATCTTAAGAAAACAACAGGAAGAAATACTGAGTTTTGGAAGTGTTTGCTGTCAAAATTTTAACTTTCTGAAAGTATTATTTCCCATATTGGGGAGTAGAGTTGGGTAATGTGTATTAAAAACCAGTCAATTAACTTCTCTCTGGTCCAATAATCCTACATGTAGGGATTTTCTATGTTTAATTATTAATTAATGATTAATCATAAAACACCCAGAGATTTGTATAAATATCATCCATTATAGTCTGTAAATAACAGTGGGACCCAGAGACCTCACACATGTCTAATAACAATGAAATTGGTTAGTTTAAATTAAGTCCATACAAAATGTCATTCCCTATTTGAAAGAAAGCTGTTCAGAGAAAGATATGGATGAATAATTACATCGTTTTAATTAGAAAAAAAAAAGGCCGGCAATAGAAAAGACCACTTCTAAGGACAGATGTTTGCCTGGTAAAGAAACAAACACAGGTATGGGATTAGAAGTGATTTTTCATTTTTTTCACTTTTCATTTTCTATCTTCTAGTTTTATAAAATGAACTCATATATTCATAAAATATATGCAATATGTTTCAACATTTAAATAGATGTGGCAAAAGAAAATGAAAAACTCAGTCAGGCGTGGTGATGCACACCTTTAAACCCATCACTAGGAAGGCAGAGGTAAAAGATTCTCTGTGAGTTCAAGGTCAGCCTGGTCTACAAAGTGAGTTCTAGGACAGTCAGGGTTCTTACACAGAGAAACCCTGTCTTGAAAAAAAAAAGAAGAAAGAGGAAAATGAAAAACTCTAAACTTGCATTTCCAAAACTGGTTTAATTAAACTAGAAGGAAAGTAAAGGAAGAGCAAAGTGGAACCCAAGAGTACCTACTGAACCCCTCCTACAATACAGGGTGATTAACATGCTACACACATTGTATACTTTACAATAACCATATGGAACATTTTCTCACACAGACCAAGTAAGCCATGGGGAGTTAGACCAATTGTTTTTGATGAGGTCAAAAGAGTTTACAGTCTTCACAGTCCATGTGGAATGTTATCCTTCCTATCCACAATTAAGTTGAGAAATTTTCAACGTGTTACCTTATACAGTGACGTGTGGTTGATCAGCTCGCTATAGTTAGGATTTGCACATGTTATACGCAAAGACTTCTCAACTTCTACATCTCTACTTTTCACAACTTTTTCAGAAAAACAGCTGAGTTCACTTCTTTTGTTGACAATTAAAGTCCAATTTCGATGATCATTTCTAAGAAACAAAGGTGTAGAATTATAATTACTAAAGGGATTTTGCAACTACTTCCAATCTTCCAATTTACCCTAATTTCTATATGAAGAGATCTATTCACTGATATGTAAACTTTTCTCTATCACTAATCAGTTGAGAGCAGAAAGTTTACAACTGTCATGGGGTGAAAGATTATACTTAAAAGAGGTCAACACACATATACCATCACAACACATACAACACCATGCATACCACATACATATACCACATAAACATACCAAATACACTACACACAGTCAGCCATGTAGCATGGATAACAGAGCAACACATGTCTTTAACTTTATCTTTCATTCTGGACAGTTTCAGAGATTCACAGACCAGGATAGGATAGCCTTAGTTTCAAGAGATCTATAAACACCTGCCGACATTGCCTCCTGAACATGTATGTATATGCACTGTGTGTTCCATTTCTTAAGGCATTTTATTCTGTGGTCTTTTTTCTTACTATCAAATGAGCTGCAGTTTGGCACAACTCTTGCACAACTGAGCAAAGATGAACTTCAGTAGCTCTTATGGTTGCAATTCCTCTTCTCAGAAATCAGCCCTCTTGAAGATGGTGATAAATGGAATGTTTTTTAAACAACAGTATTTTAAAAAGTAGAAACATTTTCAACTGTATGTTTGCTTAAACCATGCCCACATCGTAAACATAGCAGATATGTTGTTAAATTTTCCAAGGACCTGGGAAATGTGTGTATGCCTGGGCCTTTCCTGGTCTCCTTTACATTTACAATGAGAAGAGAGTGAAGTGGTCTGTTGCTCACTGACTCCCAGATATTTTCCAATGTGTGTATGCAAGGGACATTGACCCTTTCCCTCAAGTTCCAATGAGAAAGCCAAGTCTTAGAGTAACTAAACAACTTATCCATGGTTACACAAGTATGTGTGTGTGTGTATAACATGCATACACATGATGTAAATGCACATTGGTTTGACTCTAAGGGGCAGGAGTAGTTGGTGTAATACTACATTTTCAGACTCCATGTTGCCTTTCTCTTTATTTTATAGTTCAACATAGAGAAAAATCATCCAGGGCTGAAGAGGGTAACAGACTGTCATATACTAAAAAGCAGTGAGTAAGTGGCCATGGAGCTTAACAGAGCTGCCTGACCTTGAAAGGGGATCAGATTCCCACGAGCAGCATCTTCTTCTTAACATTCATCTTGTCAGATCACATTGTTTCTTCCTCTGTAATTCTTAATTCCTAATGCTCAGCAAATCTTGACAGAGTGCCTGCCGTGTGTAGGAACCCCTTGGGAATGCCAAACCAGGCAACACTGTGCACTTGCTGTCAAAGAGAAAGCTCAAACACTAGTGTGAAATTGAGACCAAGGGACACGTAATCTAAGACCCTCCACTTCCCTGGAACCTATGGCCTTGAATAAATGCCATTCTGATTATAGCAGCCCCTCTGGCTGAGTGCTGCATGGGTTTCAGAAGCCCAAGTTTAAAGGCTGATTGCTAAATTGTAGAGAACTTGCCTAATGTGAACACAATTCTAGGTTCTATTACCAGCAACCTAAAACAAGATGAAAGAAGAAAGGAAAGAAGGAGGAGGAGGAGGAAGAATAGAGAGAGAAATTAATAAGGAAATAAGGAAAGAGAGAGGAAGAAATAAGAAGGGAGAGAGGAAGGGAGGGAGGGAAGAAAGGAGTAAAAAGGGAAGGACTGTTATTTTCTTCACTCTGGCTCCAAGATAAGCTTCTTGTGCATCAGCCTCGGGTTCCTACCAATATGTCTTCATCTCCACCACAGAAAATTCTCTCTTTTGTATGACTTTCCTTAGGTGATTTTCTTCCCTTTTTAAAAGATGTTAATTTTTAAAAAATTGTGTGCATGCAAACGTGTGTACATATGTATGCAAACATAGGTGCCCACACAACCCAGAACCGTACACTGGTGCCTAGAGCTATAATCGCAAATTATAGGTCACCCAACACCAGTGCTGGAAACTGAGCTCAGGTCTGCTGCAAGAGCAGAGCATGTTGTTAACCTCTAAGTTCTCACTCCTGCCTCCAATGCTCTCAAAAACACTGGGCATCTCCTCAGCACTGATTACCTTCTTTTTATTTTTATTTTTTATTTCTTCAAGTTACATCTCAATCGCAATCCCCTCCCTACTCCCCCCTCCAGTCCCATCCTCCCACCCTCTTCTGCCTCAACCCACCCATCCCTTCCTTTTTTTAAGTTTAAGGTATATCTTTTTCCCCCCAACAGCTCCCCCTTTCAGCCCAACAAATGGCTCTTTCTCTTATAACTATAAATACAATACATAACAACAGAGGTAATTAGGCCACAATTATGAGAGTTATATGGCTTAGCATACATTACCAATGTTCAGTCCATATGTATTTGGCACCTGACTTTAACATTCTACTATCTAACCATCTCCATGAGTTTAAAGTTCTATATCTAACTCAGCTTTCATACTAACTTGCATCACAATTTTAAAAACATCTTCTTAGATCCATAACACTCTCTTGATTCCTAAACAACTCAAAATTTAATTATGAGACTCTAGCTATCTATTCTTCAACCACCTCAGAGACCTGAGAGGGATAAATATATCTGATTATATAGGAGGTTCAGGGCCTGCAGCTTAAAATACGATGCAGATACGGGGTTCTTTCTATTTGAATTATATCTGAAGATGTTCAGAACTCCTGTTTCCATGTGGAAGTTCACATACGAAGCCATTGTCAAAGCTTCTTCCTTATGGTCAGGTCGTGCTCATGTGACTCACCACCTTCCAGCATACTTCAGGGGTTGTCTCTGAACTCCTCTGATCCATGTTATGTCCCTGCCTCCCTGTGTCTCCATGCTGATCTCTCATGTTCCCTCATTCTGATGGTCCTTCTCTTGCTTCTTAATGCAGGCTGTGTGATCTGCCCTCCACATCAGAAAAAAGACAGAAAGCTCCTTCTGTCTCCAACTTCTCCCCAGGATGATCATAGATGCTCTTTCCCTCCATGGCTCTTTCCACCTTGTCCAGAGTACCCACGTCTATGTCTATGCAAGTAGGACAGTAGGGACATGGGCTTTTCCTCTTCTCCATTCATCATTAACTTGTTCTAGAAAGACCTAGTTGCAACCTATTTATTATAGTTATATCTCTTAAAATGTCATATAAACTGCACTGATCTAAAAAAAAGTTCTACAACTTATTTCTGACACTCAGAAGTTTGTCTAATAAACAACTATGACCTCATTTTATGAAAAACCACAGAAGCAAAAAAGAGGCTTTGCTATGAAATCTCACTTCTCTCTCTAACGCACACTGATAATGATCAGGACTCAGTCTAGAATAAAGAGAGATTTCTAAAGGAAATCGGCTATGACTCTCAGCACTGTGCCACCACCCACTAGCCTGGAGCAACTTTTCACAGTTCAATGTCAAATCTTTATTAAAAAAATGTTTACCTACCCAAGTGTGCATGTGCCTGAGTGTGTGTAAATATGTACATGCATGCTCCCTCTCTCATTGACTTTGGTTATTAGTTTGGCTGGATACCAACTATACCTTTCCCCCAGGAACCCTGCCTCTTGTTTCCTAGGAACTTCAGAAAACCAGACTAGCGTGTATAAACCCTACTATTTCCTCAACAGGCCATGCGGGAGGCTGCCACTGCAGTTCCTTCCTTGAGTCCCATGTCACTCTGAGATCCTCACTACTTAACTTTGAAACTCACCTGAATTTCATCTCCGCTTATCATTAACAAGGGTCCCCTAAAAGGAGATCTCATTAACCATCATTAAAATCACTAAAAGAATAAACAGAGTGGTTGGCTTCATTTTTCTACAATGAAATGTTTCTTTCCTAATGAAGGGAGAACAGGGAAGAAAAAAATTGCATGGATTATCTGGGGTGACAAATGTGTATTTGAGCTGCTGAGCCAAGAGTCCTAGGAAATATGTTAAAAAACAAAATGGTGTACTCACCCTACTTGGGAAAAGTATGTTCCCTCGTCTTCCAGCTCAACTGGCCAGAATTCCAAAGTGTAACTATGAAAAGTGATTCTGGGCGAACTTTCGGTGCGCAGCTCTACGTGCTCATGTGACCCACTGTGGCCTTTGAACCATCTTATGCTGGCTGTTTCATTCTTGATCACGGATGCAGTTATATCACAGGGCTTCAGATAAAATGGCTCTCCCTCTACCACGTGAACTTGCCGGCGGTGAATGCAATCTTCTGCAGCACATTAATAAAGGAAAGGTAGAGAAAACAGGACAAGGTTGATTTTTTTCAGCCCTCCATATAGAAAGCAAGGTCAGTGAGAAAGCTACGAGAAATATCAGCATCATGTTCCTATGTTGACTTTTGTCTGAAGAAGTCATACCAGAGATAAGACGCTTTCAGAACAAAGATGAAGATAAAACTGATGACTTCCCATAGACAGGAAGTTGAAGAGCTTAGCCAGCCCTCACTTACAGACACCATGGCCATGTTTTCAACGTATGATCCTTTACAACTTATTTATTGTTAAGAAAATACACAAAAGTCACATTGTCACTATGTTGCCTTGAAATGTCACCACTGTGGAATCTCCATGGGAAAGAAAAAAAAACAAAATCTGCGTGTGTACTCTTCACCTACGTCATAACAAGCCTCAAACAGTCTGCCTACTCAATTCTGGGAAGGCTTGGGAGAGATAACAGCTCATGGGTAGCTAAGGTTCTGCAGCATGTTTCCATGGAACTAACCAAGAACTGGTTAATGCAGACCGTTCCTGATATGGGCTCTCTTTCTCTTCCCGTCTTCATTTCTCAGCCCATCTTTGACTTTGGAAATTTATCTAATTCTTTTCATTTGCAAAGAGTGGACCTCTGTTCTAAATTGGCGACGTTCAACAGTTCTCAACCCTGTACCCTCTGGATCCAGAATGCTCTTAATCCTCATTTAGAAAATGACAATCTCCTAAGTAAATGCAATATTTCCTTAAGACCATATACAAAATGTTGTCTGTGTAATTAGGGTCTTGCACTCAGAGCAACATTCTGGCTTCAACTTAATGTTAACCACAGCAGAAGGAGGAAGTGGTTCAAATGTCAGATCTACATCAAAGCGCAAGAATGGCACCAACCATCAGCCTCTTGTTGGTGGTTATAACATGATCTCTATTTTACATTTCAACACCTCAACACAATTATTCTTTCAGAGTCAAAACAAGAGCCTTTAGTGCTTCCGTAACTTTCCCCGCCCTACAGACTCAAGTGTTACAGCTCCTATAGAACATGCGCTCTTCTGTGTCTGGATCCCTCTACACATTATCAACCCTATGATAGCTGTTCATTGTTTGTTTTCCTACATGCAGGAGTAGTGTGTTCTCTCTTCCTTATTATGTAGTGCTCAGCCATGCTGTGGTCTGACTATTACTGGATATGTATGAGGACTTGGATTATTGTAGAAGAATCTGTTGGACATCTGAAGTTATTCTAGGTTTCCAAGTGTTGACTCATTTAAGAAACAAACCTGCTATAAACATAAGTATATGTGCTTTGATTGATGAATGCATGAATTCCTCTTTGGAGATTGCCTCAACTTGAAAAACAAAATAATGGGAGGTAAAGAGTTGGAAATGTAGCTGAGTGTGGTGACACATCACTTTGATCCCAGCACTCGGGAGGCAAAGGCAGTAGCATCTCTCTGAGTTTGAGACCAGCCTGGGCTACAAATCAAGTCTAGGACGCCCAAGGCTACACAGAGAAACCCTGTATTGAAAAGCAAAAACAAAACAAACAAACAAAAAACAAAAGAAAAAGAACTGTAAATGTATAATTATGAGAAACCTCCTGTCTTAAGACACCTTTTCTTAATTTTAGCATTATAGTCTTATTTTGTTGATTAATATGATGCTCTTGGTTATATAAAGTGCAAAGACTTTGGGAATAGTCAGTTCAGCTCTTCCATGGACAAAGTCAGTGGTTTAAATTGTTGTAAGTAGAAAACTGTGAGAGGCCAGCACCAACAAGCTAAAGAAAGGCCACATATAAAACATTGCTACAATTCCTATTTATGAAAGGCATTCTCTAAGTCCAGGAACAGGGAGCTAGAACCTGAACCCCAGACCCAACAGGCTGTAGAGCTGGGTTTGTTCCAAGGTTGTGCTTCATGGCAACTAAGAACAGGTGATTGTTTGTCTATGGGGCATGGGACATATGGCACCCATCTTCTTGTACTTTGTTCTTTTGCTCAGTAGTCCCTGACAAATCATTCCATAGTGAGAAGAGAAGAATAAACAGCCTTTGGGAATGGGATGTCACTGCATTGTAAGGTGGGTAGAATTCCAAGAAAAACCCACATGGGTTCATTCATAACAAATCTCCATGGGTTCATTCATAACATCTCCATACTGGATGAGTGTTATATGAAAGTACCAACAGCTAATCTCTGTTGTCCTTTCACAGTAACTCTCAAAGTAAGGGGTATGGCCCCAAGTGCTCTGTTTTGGGTATAACATTCTGAAGTAAATTAACTTTCTCCTCAAATGTCCTGTACAAATGTTCCTCAATCATAAAACTTCTCTCTGAAGAATAGGATCTTCAAATTCTTCTCCAAGAGGAAAAGATCACCAAACAACCATAGCTAAAAAATCAAAGCTGGGGTCTGACCTTCTCTGGGGCTTACTCTAAAAGCCAATCCAGCCTTTCTCTTTCTAATGTTTTCTAACATTTGGATGATTTTTTAAGTTTTGGAAAGAATTTTCTGTTTACTTTCTTTTGAATATCATTTTTAAAATGAATGACTTTTTGCTATCTTCTCAGGAAAGAGAAACTGTTTAAATTTGTCTAATGAAATAAAAATGACAATAGTTTTCTTCCTCTATTTCAAATCAAATGAAGCAGTTGTCTTCTAAAATGCAATATATATGCCCCTGCCTCTCCATATAATACTCTGTACACCTTTATTTTGTCCCTCCCTGCCACTTTTCCATTCCCTGTCACAGAACAGCAAGTATTTCTCAACTTTCTAAAGTAAAATTTGAAGTGACTATATGTTAAATGAATTAGGCATCTTCAGTAACTGCATCAGCTATAAGGAAAGAAATCCACCATTTCCTTCTAGCTTTCTAAAGAAGGCTAGAATGTTTATAAACCACTTACTTGAGGCACTTTTAACAATGAGAACCCAGAGTATCAGGAATAATCCGTCACAGTGCATGTTTAGGCGTCTGCTTCAAGGGTATCTTTAGACAAAGAATAAAATAAGGTTATGTTTTCACACTCAAACAAACCAATTCCATCTTACAAAGGAAGTTTAAACACTCTCTTGTTTAAACATAAACCAAAGCAACCCAGCAAAGGTTCATATCTCTTGAAATAGTTGCCAATGTGTAAACTATTAACCACATAGAATTAATAAATTTCAAGGCAATGATTTTTAGCTCCCACAAAACACAATTGTTTAACACGTTTTCGTACAATAGGCTCTGATGTCTTTCAACCTGTTGCACTGAATCTTGTCTTCAGGATCAAAGTTAAAATCTAGAAAGACCCATGATTCTACAGATTATACAATCCATGGCACATTGAGGTTTGAAAGCAGCTCCACCCGTGCAGAAGTGAGTGTGGGTGTATGTGACAGAGGGCGGAGGGGAGAGAAAAGCTTACTTTGACTCACCGAATCAGTTTCAGAGATTTCAGGAAAGTTTCAAAAGCTTAAGACTTGTGTTGTCCTGCTCATAAGTGAAGTTTGCACAGTGCCTGGAGCACAGTAACCACTATCTCTAAAGGAGAGGTGTGCACTCCTGGGACATGAGTCAGCGCTGGCTGTCCCGGTGTGCTCACTTTAGGGAAATGGAGGCAGCAGCAGGTCCCTGAGTCACCCTACACTGACTGTGACCCCAGGTCGTTGATCTTTCTGCACAGAACTTTGACCCTGGAACAGCCCAACTGTTACCTTTCTAATGAAGCCTCTCCCTTGGTGGGGTCATGCATTAAGTCTAAATATTTCACGAACAATCCCACATCCTCTGTTTACTGAAAAGTGTATTGCTTCCACCCACTGCCACAAAAGAACACTGGTCACACAGGACACAGCAGGACATAGAGAGGTTGGTTTCTCTCAGAGGCACACACAACCGACTGCAATCCTGGTCTGTTAAAGCTCGAGGAGGTATGCACCTTCTACAAACAAAGCATCTCAAGAATTGTTGGTACATAGCCAAAACACAGAAAGTAAGGTGGCTTCTTCCCAAATCACTGAGGGACCACAGAATCTAACATTAATGAATGAAGACTTCTGGGTGCACAGCAGCCTCAAACCCTAGAGCAATGTCCCAACTTACACCTGCCTCCCATCCTAACTCCTCAACCATGGGATATGGTTTTTATAATAAACCTACCAAAACCACCTACCAGTTTTCAAGACATGATACTGAATAGTGTAAAATCAAAAAGGGTATTTGTTCATGGAAAGTACCAACAGTTCAGAATCAAATTAGAACAATGCA
The DNA here is from genome assembly GCA_907164525.1 of Lophiomys imhausi. Taxonomy (NCBI): domain Eukaryota; kingdom Metazoa; phylum Chordata; class Mammalia; order Rodentia; family Muridae; genus Lophiomys; species Lophiomys imhausi. Next base: position 1,941,391 of record CAJQZJ010032438.1, read on the forward strand.
CAACCCGAAACCTCCAGACACCCACTCTCACACCTTCTATTATTGTCTAACACTTCTGTCTTGGGTAGAAGGAAAAGTATGATTTGCACTATGTCATTTCTCCAGTTAAGGCTGCCACAGACTTTCAAGAGGCCCTATCTTTTCTGTTTTTCTTCTTTTCATTTTAAGCTCTAACAAGAAATGCAATCATTCAGGATTCTGATAAGATACAAGTTTCAATGTGAGACTTGTTAAGATATCAAGTATATAAACATACGTGGTATCCACAGCTATGTGAGTGGAGGTGTATACAGTACTTTAATGTTCTATTGTGCTTAAGTTGTATATATGATTTCAAGAAATTGGTGTTTCATTGAGTATCAAATTCACTTGTGATAAAGAGCTGTTCTGAGAAGTGGTAATATGACCTATCACAGGCCAGCTAGAATGCAATATAAAGTAGATGCAGAAAAGCAGCATTATGTCTCTTACATGAAGGAATTTTGAGGATTGTTCATGTTCTATTGTTGTTGGGTTTTTGTTTTGTTTTGTTTTGCTTTTCTGTAATCTTGAAGTGACCTTTTTTTTTTTAATTTGTAATGTCTCCCCAATGCAGAATATTTATAAAAACAAAGACTGAAAAGAAAATATTCTCAACATGCACAGTAATTTCCTATTCCTATACTTTTTGTATACATTTTCAATAATGAAATGATATCTAATTAGTTTTCTATCTTGTATTTCCTCTTAATACTGTTCACTGAATCCCCTACCATATGATTTCCGCTGTTCTTGCTATGTTAATTAATGCCTCATTCCTTCACGTGCACTTAGTATCACTTAAATGAACTATATAATACAATAACACATGATGGTCCTCATTCATGAGGCAGTACATCTCAGTTTCATGAGCACAGCAGCTGGCACCAGGCTGGCTGGATCCGACTTTTCCCTTTACCAGCTTAGCAATCTCGGGCAGGTCACCTTGCCTAGCAGTGCTTGGATCCTTTATCCACAGAAGGGCATGACCGTTCTACCTTCCCAACCTGATAGGGCAGCTAAAAATGTTCCTCCCCAAAATGTCTAGAGAATAATGAGTGTCATCTAGGTGTCGGCTGTTTTTATTTCTTATCATTTTGCTGATGTTATGATATGGTGGGACAGTGAAGGAGCCAAAGGTGGGAGGAATGCATGGTGCCCAGCCACATTCCAGAAGCATCCCAGCAGCTGACACTTCCTCTCTCAAGAGGGCAAGTCGCTTTCTACGCCACTCAGGACAGCATGCCCCACCTTGTTTTTCAAATATGACTAGACTGTCTAAGTGGAACAGAGCCTCTTGTTTATTTCAATCTTCACTTTTGATTATAGACAAGGTAAATAATCACACAACGCTAGCTATTTTACTTCAGGATTACGAACCTTTTCATACCAGGTGACTCTTTCCCAGTTCCCCAATGTCTGGGTGTTTTTCCAATGTGTTTAACTTACTTTTGATTTCTATTTTGGACTGTTAAAATATAGGAATTTTTATATTGCTACACACAAGCCAACACTCTTTTGTGTGCGTTTTTCCATTATTTTTATGTGTAGATCATTCCTTTCTTTCCTTCACAGGTAATACAAATACTTGCCTACATTTTCCTTTAAATTTCCACTTCCAAAATAACTATGAATTGTTTCTTTCCCTTGTCAAATAGTTCCACCTTTCCTTTGAAGTTTGCTAATATCCACACACAGTATACAGGATGTCCTAGAGCATCTCTGGAAAATCTACCACTAGGTGCTTTCCCAGGGGCAAATGAGTGCATGCTCAGAAACACCCACTTTCTCTCTGTTCTCAAGTTCCTAACCTATGCATAGCAATTGCCACCAACCAGCATGTGCCACTTTATATCCATTGGTTGATTTGCTAAATTGGTAAATGAACCAAATCCACAACATACATACAGATGGGAGTGCTGAGTGACCATTCAATTCATTGCACACCTAAACCAGCTTCAACTTTTAAAAGCATGACATCTTCAAAAGTTGGTTTCGACAAACATGATGTTCAAAAAAACACAACATGAAGCTTTTGACAAGATAAGGAAGTCTGTGCTCTACACAGATATCAGGGGACAGCCTGAGCCCTTGATTTTTCCAAGCTCTCTGCTGATTCCAGTGTGCAAACAGATTGAAAGACACTAATCTATAGGAACTGTTTATACATTAAAAATAGTACATTTCATTTAGATGCATTCACTTGAAAGTGAATGTAATAAACATAAAATAAATACATGTGCAATCATGTATGTGTGTACCCATGAAAACAAAGAATAGTTACAAACTTAAATACCAATGGTAATTATCCAATGATATAAATTTTTCTTTAAAGTTATCTTCAGTTATGTGACCTGGTGGCATAGGATGCAGTATCTTTGTCCCCCAAGTCAAGGGTGCACTTCTAGAGTATCCTTTCAGGATCATGTCCTGAGTTCCTGATTCTCTCTCTGCCCTGTTTGGGTCACCATGAGGAAACTAACCATATTCTAGCAGAAACAGTTCATCCATTCACATAGATGTTAAGCCCCTTCAAAGCTTCCCAGTGAGGGACCCTGAGACCTGAGACGAGAAGAATGGGAGACAGCCACACCCATGAGGGAGAATTTCACTGACTCATAGGTAAACATGTCACCTCAGTGTCAGCCATTATTCACCACAACATAGCCATGAGGTGTCCCTAACACAGGACGCCTTAATGAAAGTTGCAGCACCCATGAGGTTTTGCGACAGGCTGGGCAAGCACTCCAACACTGAGCTGGGCTAGCCATGACTTTTTTTTTTTAAACACACAATCCTTTCTCTTTAAGTCTCTAATGCGTAAGTGTTTTATTTCATCTGCAAAGAAGTGAGGCAGCCAGGTATAACCAGCAAAAATCATCTTGAACACACCCATGTACTTTTGCTCTGAGGCAAGGGGTGTGAATATCTGATTTTCCATCTGTGAGGCCAGGAAAATCACGGCCACCTCACACTGCTTGTCATGAAGACATCTGCTGCTATTATCTCCACACTTTTCCCAAGTGTGTCTGCACAAGTGTGGATCCAGATACACAGACTTTGTTCCTTACCTTCACCTCCTCCAGGATCCTATAGTCCCTTCAATATGACTCAATGTTTGGCTTCCCCAGGAAGCCTGCCAATCCAAGCCAATCTCACCTCACATTTCCATCCCTCCTGGACCAGCCTTTACTTCCTGCTGAGGTCCCTGGGAGAAGGCTCCCTGCCTTTCCATTATGTATGCCTAAAGCATATGTTCTTGTGTGTGCACATGTGTGTACATTTGTGTGAGTGTTGCATGTGTATGCCCATGCATGTGTATGCATATGTACACACTTGTGCATGAGCCAGAGTGCACACACATGCAGGTGTGATCACACTGTCCCCAAAGCCTACTCCACTAGTCGTTAGTTGCTGTGACAACTGTGATGGGACCTGCTAAGGCTTCTCATTTATGGAAGGCCCTGATTAAACACAGGATTTTTGGAATCAGGAAAATCTATTGTGAATCTCCAATCTGTTACTAGATAGACGTTCTTAAATTCCTGAATCTTTCTCCTTCCCCACCTCCTCATTTATTAAGCCTTATGATCTCACTCACCTATTTCATTTGGTTCCTATGAAGATTAAGCAACTAGAATACAGCTGACAGAGGGCTAATATCCAAAATTTACAAAGAACTCAAGAAACTAAATGCCAAGAAACCAAATAATCCAATCAAAAAATGAGGAACAGAGCTAAACAGAGAATTCACAAAGGGGGAATCCCTAATGGCTGAGAGACATTTAAAGAAATGCTCAGCATCCTTAATCATCAGAGAAATGCAAATCAAGATGACTCTGAGATTCCATCTCACACCTGTCAGAATGGCTAAGATCAAAAGATCAAATGACAGCACATGCTGGTAAGGTTGTGGAGAAAGGGGAACACTCCTCCATTGCTGGTGGGAGTGCAAGCTTGTACAACCACTATGGAAATCAGTCTGGCTGGCGATATCTTAGAAAACTTGGAATAGTTCTACCTCAAGACTCAGTCATATATTGCTTCTGTGTATACATCCAAATGATTCCTCACCAAACCACAAGGACGTTTCCTCATCTATGTTCCTAGCAGCCTTGTTTGTAATATCTAGAAACTGGAAACAACCCAGATGTTCCTCAACTGAGGAATGGATTAAAAAAAAAAAAACCTGTGGTACATCTACACAATGGAATACTACTCAGCCATCAGAAACAAGCTACAATTTGGAGCCAAATGGATGGAACTAGAGAAACTCATCCTGAGTGAGCTAACCCAGACTCAGAAAGATGCACATGGTATCTATTCACTTATAATCTGATTTTAGCCATATAGTACAGGATAACTATACTACAACCAACACACCAAAGGGAACATGAACATAGACTTTTTTTTCCTGTCAATGAGACACTTTGCCCTAGTGGGGCTGCCTTGTAGGCCCCCAGTGTATGAGGAGGCTCTTGGTCCTCATATGACTGCTGAACTGGGGCGGGGGACTGTTATGTAGGGACACTCCACTCCAGAGGAGTGGGATGGAAGGGAGAGGGGGTAGAGAGTGGGAGAGCTGGACTGGGAGGGGTGGAAAGAGGGCACTGTGATGGAGATGTAACCTGAAGTAATAAATAAACAAAATAAGAGAAAGGCTTTGTACATTGTCTGCAGAAGGTAAGCATTGGATAAATGAACTGTTGCTGTATTTCAGCTGCTCACACCTCTCTACAAAGAACCAATAATTCTGTAGTCTTATTAGACACAACACACACACACACACACACACACACACACACACACACACACACACACACACCACTCACAATTGATCTCATTGACCTTGTTTTCAGGACCTTGCCCCCTGGGAGTGGGCGGCCGTTCCCCTTACTCCAGACAGCAGCAAACATTGAAGACTAGGCATCAGAGCCTGTCCTTACCTTCAGAGAAGTGTCCCACAGGCAGGGTGGGCCGTGGTTTCTCTTTCACTTACATCTGTGAAGCAGAATTCACACAGCAGGTGAGAGTGAATCCCTCCCTGTCCACAACTGTGAAACCAGAAAGGGAAGGAAGTTGAAAAGAGGAAGGGTCAGGAGCTTGATTAAAGAGATCAAGCAACCCAGAGGACTATGAAAAAAAGAAGAAGAAGAAAAGCCAACGATGCGGGGGTGGGAGATTGTAACAACTATAGAGTAAGAAGAAAGGAAAAACTAAGGCAGCAGGTAGGCACCGCCTGGTGTGGGAGGAGTTCCAGGTCCGGAGTGAAGAGATGGGGGACAGAAGTCTGGGGCTCCCCCCAAAGTGGGCTACTTCTACCCAGGAGCGCTCAAATTTTTCGATCTGGGATGCCTTGTGCTCCCTGCTTCCCACAGTAAGCCTGTGATTTCTCCACTTGCCCCTGCTGCTCACCTATGAGCGCCCCAGTTCCCCAAGCTAAAGCCCTGCAGGCGATAGATGGTGCCATGGGAAAACCGGTGGAGTTCCCCTGCCTGGGTCTCAGCTGACTCCACGCAGCTCCAGACCTCCAGAGAGGTACAGCCACCGCCCAGGGGGTTCCCGGGACCTGTGCAGCAGTCTGCTCACTACCCGCTGAAGAGTTGGTAAAGAACCACCTGTGGGCACCACGCCCCTGCAGCACCCCTCGGGCAGAGGGCGCTAGAACCCAGGGCTCCTCCACTGAGGGAGGGCGCGGGCTGGAGAGCTCCCAGAGTCTGATCAGCCTACTGCCTGGTGGGAATTCATAACTGGAAAGTAATGGTGAGATTTTAAATTGTTCAGAAGAAAAGAAGGCCAAACAGAGTATTTCTAGATTTTTATAATAAACTAGAACTCTTTTCAAACTCACCTGAAGAGAAGAACACTCATGGAGTCAATGACTCAATTACTTTTGCCCAGTCAAAATAATTCACCATATACCAACATGAAAAGCATAACATTGCTGAGATAAATGGAAACCACGTGTTTGACAAACTTCAACACTCTTCTACAACAACACAAATTGGACAGTAAATAGACTCATTTCCTTCCTAATCTAATAAGGGATGTCTAAAAGGAGCAGCATGAAGAAACGTTTTGTTTTCCTGTAACTAGTAACCAGATAATGTCAGCTCTCACCTGGACAGGCACTTTGGAGAAAGTCCACAGAAGACATTTTTAGGTGGATCACCCTCTGAACTTTTCAAACCAATAAAATTAAAAAAATAATAAAAATCAACTACTATCTTGAGTTTAGCAAAATCATCAGAAAAAAATCAATTATCGATTTTTTTCTTTTTCTTTTTTCTTTTTCTATTCTGTTTTGCTGTGTTGTTGTTGGGAGTTTCTTGTTTGTTTTACAAGACAAGGTTTCTCTGCATAGCCCTGTCTGAGTTGAAACTCATTCTGTAGACCAGGCTGGCCTTAAACTCAGAGATTCACCTGCCTCTGCCTCTGCCTCCCGAGTGCTGGGATTAAAGGTGTGTCCTGCCACCACCTGGGGCATGCCTTTATACACTTCTACGTTAGTGATAGAACTGAGGCAGGAAATCTGATAGCGTCCAATTATAACAGCATGAAACAAAAGCCTTTTCGAGTGAGTCCTTTGAAAGATGCATGTTGTGTAAGGGGGCAACGGAAGAGCATGCTGAGAGCAGTCACAAGAGCCACAGAGATGGAGATGGGCGTCACACGTGTGGACCGAAAGACATTACTGTTGTTTATCTACATGCTGCTCATGACTCAATTGACAGAGAGCACACTTTACACCTATGTTGTAAGTTCTATACACATCAATATCCAAATTCTCAGTGGAATTTCCTAAGAAACTATCTCTAGTATATATTTCATATAAACTAGAAATTTCTAATATATATTTCACATATATATCCAAACAGATTAGAATTGTTAGAATACTCTTGAAAGGGAACAAAATAATAATTTTCTGAGGTCATTTTAGGTGGGTGGGACACCGGGGAAAATGAAGATTCTATTCCCAGAAATGAGCCTGGAGAGAATTTTATTTTTAGAGGTCTTCTTTAAGATAAATCACAAAATACAATCAACTTCACATGGATCACAATGAGATTTCATAATCACAAACATTAGTATTCATTGAATTTTGTCCGAAATCCAAATACTTCTATTTTCTGTTAGCAAAAGAGTCCAATACAGTATTATGTTTCACCCGACCTAAGAGAACTACTATTTGAGGACATTAAGGAACTCACAGCCACAGAGCTAGCTATCCAAAGCAAGGGTCCCTTCCTGACTCCACGCCCTGTGATGTGAACCAGCTATACACACACCATTCTTTTAGTGGTCAGCTTTTGGCAATTCAATGAAAGTAGATGGTGCTATTGAAGAGCACAAGAGTCTACTGCAGTGGGATGTGGGGATTTAACAAACCATCCAACTACAGGGTGGATGCACAGCTAAATTCCAGAGCTTCTTCATCTAAAACTTCAGTGTAAAAACAAATTTGCCGAATTAAATTATTTACCAGTATTTAGGTTATGTTATCATTAATTGGTCGGTGGTTGTTAGTCCTTAACCCGCCATTATAAATGAGTATACAGACACCGGATGGATTTTAACAAGCCTTGGCCTGAATTGTGCAATCCTAGCCCATCTAAGCTAGCTCATAATTCTATTACCCAAATATGACCTGTCGGGAGCCGAATGCTCTTGAGGCTCCTTCCTTCATGTCCATCCGCTATTCTTAGCCTTTAACACACAGTGTTCAAGCAGTGTCAGAAGCTCTCTGAGAAAGGAGTTCTATAAACATGTAAACTTCCTAAAAAGCTATCCGGCATTTTGCAATGTTGACACTAAAGATGCACCCCAGAGTTGCTTCTTTCTAACACCCAGTTTTTCCTTTCATGTGTTATTACTGACATGGAGTGAAGATTCCCTCATTGCTAATTGCCACTCTTCTTGTTTGGCCAGACTTCACGCAGAGTCCTATAAAGGTGATATTATTATTCCTGATAAGAATTTTACAAACTGCCTGACTCAGTCCAAACTATTGTAGAAGTTTAAGAAGTTAGATAGCTGATAGAAAACATATAGCTATGTATAGTAAATCCTCTTCCCAAACATAGTGTATCTCATTAGGAGACAGGCCTGAGATAGATTTATGACCTCAGATAAGCTTTCAGTCTAGAGGTGATAAGACTGACTCCAGATGCAAACCATAAATCCAATTAAGGGTTTTAAATTTCTCATGAACTTAGGATATAATGAGGCAACCAAGAAATGTCTAAATATTAGTACAAATCTTTATGACAAAATACACAAACTGTATTGTTATAATTCTTTATACCTTGTCAGGTTTGACATAATATACTGTCTGTCATCTTAAACTTAACTTATGTATAGAAAAGCAAATTTTAATGTGTTATTGTTAAGTGCCCTCCTATTGCTATGGTTTTATCTGTCCTTGTGATAAATGCCTTTTAACTATGAAGTAATTCTTTCCTTGATGTAAAGAGCCCTTGCTCAGGGTATAAAAAGAATGGTCACCACATTAAAATTGTCGTTGCATCCTAGCTTCGTCCATTTCTTCTTTCTGGTGTGAGTGTGTGTGAGAGAGTCCCTCTGTTCTCATTCCTTTCTTATTATTTTCATGTAACTCATAGATCAGGTAAAACCCTTGGAGCTCCACCATCAACTTTTGGGATAAATTGGTCAAAATGTAGTTTAGTCCACTGAACACCCAGTGGGTGGCCTGCTGGCTAATAGGCCAAGAGCTTGCAGTAAATTACAAAACAAAGGCTGTTTTACCATCTCCTGGGCTTGCAGCCCCAACCAAAGGAAAAAAGTTGGTCATTTTAACTCTGGAAGTCACCAGCAAAAGACATAGGTTTCTTCTTCTTCTTCTTCTTCTTCTTCTTCTTCTTCTTCTTCTTCTT
>CAJQZJ010032438.1:1950312-2011756 GCA_907164525.1 Lophiomys imhausi
TTCTTCTTCTTCTTCTTCTTCTTCTTCTTCTTCTTCTTCTTCTTCTTCTTCTTCTCTCTCTCTCTTTCTCTCTTTCTCTCCCTTTATCCTTTCTCTTTTCTAAACTAACCAGCATTATTGGCTGTCTCTTGCAACCCCGAATTTAAAAGGTTTCTGAAAGAAAGACGTTAGTCTCTGAGAGTTGTGACTGACCCCTATTGCCAACTACGTACTCTCAGTGGTTTTGTGGATGTCAAAGGCTGGTCCTTGACAATGACCCCTTGTATACATATGTCCCTTTGGACTGTTATTCTCCATGCTATGTTGATGTTCCAGGCCATGTGGAAGGATCTTCTTTAATCTACCCCATGGCATGTGTTCTCCTTGCCTGCTCCTAGCTTCTCCTCAGAGGCTTCCTCTCAAGATGCTCTTTGTCTCAGAAGCCCATGTACCTTAGTCCCACCTATCTCTGTCTTTGCCTAATCTCAGGCCTTAGCATTTATTTAACCAATCAGAGACAATGTAAGTAACAGACAGCAAGCAAGACCAATTAATTAACATTTAGAATGCTTAACATCACCCCATCACTTCAGCCTTTAAAAGTGAGCTTTAGCAAATCTTCACCTGGCAACCCCACTTAAGGGCACAGATTAAGAGCGTGCAGTCCCTAGAAGAACAGGCTTTACACATACTCCGGGGCATGATCTCTCTGCATCCAGGACTCTGAAATATGTGTTGATCATGGTCTCAAAGCTGCTCTGCTTTCAAGAGTCTCTCTGTTTTCATTGTCATTTCAATGCAGAATCCCATCACCTAGTGAGCCTAATGAAGGACTCTTATCTATCAGCCAAACTGGCGGTACCACCAAGACACTTGCCTTAGCTCTGGATCCATTCTCTGGGTGCCTATGACCCCAAAGCAAATGTGTTCTCTGGAAGAAGACGGTCCAGAGGACCTTTGACTGCAGGTTAAGTCTATTCTGTCCAAATTCCCAACACATTTCACAGAAGTATCACAAAGGGTGCGTTGTCTCACAGCGTCTAACATTTTCCTGTACGCAGGCAGACATTCTGGCTGGTGGAGGATGGCAGACATGCTGAGGTGAGATATTCTGAGCATCTGTGGATGTTAAAATAACTCAGTGACAATGCCACAGATTTTCATTATGGCGGAAAATGGGAAAAATGCAAAGCCCATTGTGTATTAGCTATATGAATTGTATGTATAAATTTTAATTATAACTTACCAAAATCCATCTTAAGATGCCAGATTTATGATTTTTATTATATTTTCTTGCATTTTTACTATTTTCATATTTCATTGTATTTTCTTTTATACTTTATGTTTTCTAATATATCTTTATTACTTTTTATAGTGAGATTTCTAAGGAGAATAAAAATATACAAAAGACACTTAAAAACTGAAAAAAGTTTGATTGTAATGGAAATTTGGATAAGGTATTTGAACAAATTTGGCAATACTGACATGATAAAACTGGGTAAATGCCAAATAAAAAAATAAGAAGGAAATTGTGGTGTGTTGGGAATGCAGTTTGCTACTGGTGTTCTGTGTCTGGGAATGAGAATGCTCTTTGAGATGAATCAGACATGTCAGCTTGCTTTTCAGAAAGTAGATACTTGATGAGGATTAAAAAGAAAGAGTAAGGAGAGAAATAAAAGAAAAAGAAACAGGCCCAGGGGGTGATATTGTGCCACAAAGGAATAAAATAGGCAAAGGAAAGCAGAGAGGAGTAACCAGCATAAAAAATTAGGGAAGTTTGTTAAATGGGAAATGGAGTTGCTACCCCTGACATCTCAAGTCTTCACACCTCCATTCTGGTGCCGGCTGCTGGAACACACTCAGTCCTGGGTAGTCAAAAGCATATCAGATCCAAGCATGCCTTGGAGGAGCTGAAACAGAAGCTGTCCTGGGGGGTCTGCTTGGCACTGGCATTTGGTACCTCACATGCTTCCAGAATTTGGAGCTTAGAGACTGCTTGTTGGCCACATGGTCTTCCCTCCACTTGATGGTCCCCTGCATTTTCACAAGGTGCTGAAGAGAATCTTGAAGGTCCCCAACCTGCAGTTGGCTTGCCTCAGCCAGAGGCTCCATTTCAATAAGAATCACCTTGGAGTTGCTCTGGATGAGGGCACTGTGCAGGGCAACCTCCTGCTCATAGGCAAACTCCTTGCTGTGCATCATGTGAGGGGCCAGGACAAACATGTGCCGCCTGCTATTCTGGATACTGCTCTCCACCACAGTGGCTGCATCTACAGTCAAGAGATGGATGGAGAGTATCTGTCATTCCTTTTAAAAGTTTAACATTTAAATCATGGATGTTCTAGATATAAAAAAAATTATCTTACTGATGTAATCTGTTGGGAGATTCTGAACTGATAGAGTCATATTCAGAAAGTAGGAATGAAGTTACAATTTTACTGCAAAAATATCCATCCAAGGGCCCTCTGTTTACACAGATAAATCAAAGCAAATGAAGAGTCTTCCCAGCTATCTAGGAAAGTAAAGGTCCCTTAGTCTATCATTTCATGGAGGACGTAGAACTTAGGAGCATTGGAATTTAATTTTTAGACTTTTATCTTCTTAGACTTGCTACTGACATGGTTTTTAAAGGGTTATCATTTTAATTCATACACCAAAGAGCACAAATTCAGCAAGTTTGATCCTCTCAACCGACCAATGTTACTAGAGAATTCCTGGGTCACTTTATCTACCCACCTCCAATGATCTCTGTTTGGATTGCTGATTTGATCCATGATTTAAAAAAAGAAAAATCCTGAGAAAAGTCGGATCTCCTTTCAAAGTCAGTCTTTGTACCTGTGCTCAGGCCAAGATGACACAGTTAGCTCTGAGTAGACTTAGAAAAAAAAAGCCCATGTCCCACCTAGCGCTCACTGCAGAGGGTAAAAATGCATTAAAGAAATGAAGCTATGAGCAACTCAAGATCTTAGGGAGCAGTGGTAAATTCTAATCATCTGGAATGAAAAAATGATATGAAATGGTGTCAGATGGAGCCTTGTGTTGGTGGAGATTTTTCATACTGGATGGAAGGAGATGTGAAGTGGACTTCAGGGGAAAGGGGAAGGCAGCTAACCAGAACATAAGGACAGTGTACTGGCCAACTACCAACTTTTTCTAAGGGAAGATCTCTGCTCTGTTGGCTGCCTTGGTGTAACTGGGTGGAGGAGATCAGAGTTCATACAGTGAGGGGGGGAAGTAGGAACCATTCAAAGCAGTGTATGGCCACCCAACAAAGACAATACAAGCTTGATTCCCAGACAGCATCCAAGATTCTGAGTTTTGGCCGATATGGAAGTGTTAATAGAAATTAGCTGGATGAAGTGGGAAGAAGAGATAAAGATTTGGTGGCAAGATCTACCCCCATCCTGGAGGGGGTAGATCCTGGAGATCCTTGAACAGATTTGAGACACAGAAAGAACGCTAGTGACCATTGCCCACTATTTTCTACCCATACAGCAGTCAGTGGGAGAGGTCACAAAGCAGGAAGGTTAAGGTTGTACCTTCCTAATTTGTTCATCTTTGGCATTTTATAACAGTATCAGCATTGATCAATTTTTTTTTCAAAGAAATGAGATTGCCCTGTGCACATGTCTGCCAATCTATTGGTCTTTAAATCCCTCTCCCTTGGTACACATGCCAATTTTAAAAGTTCAAGCAAATGTGAACATCACTAGGCATATACTCATGACATTCTGTCCCCCTTCTCGTCCTAAACCCTTGCTGACTTCTGAGGAATCAAGTAGTTGACAAGGAAGGTGAGAAAACTCTTATCCTAAATGTATGGGGGGCAGAGGAAAAATCTGCTGACATGGCTGGAGTTATGATAAAACTATAAAAAGTATATGAGATTAGCTAAGAGTACTAAGAAACAGAAGCCACTGTTCTGCTACCCCGAGAATAAAAATTTGTGAATTGCCTCATCATTATGAGGAAATCAACAGGATTTTTCTTAGGTCCTTCAAATATCTTTGCTATAGGCTCTTTGGATAATACAATCAAAATCCTCTCGGTTAGGTCTCCTAGAGAGATTAAAACATTTCCGAGATGGCTCCTTCCAACTGGGAAGCATCATGACCTTCCCTCTTCATAACTCTCAAGACTCCAAACCCTTCCTTCCAGTTCCAGCTAACCCATGTAGCACAGAAACACAGATGGAGACCATTGCAAAAAAAACCACAACTAGCCACAAAGCCGAGAACAAACAATTATGGGGTGCCAAGCCACACTTGGTAATGTATAACATGACTCCTTCACTTAAGGCTCAGGGGACATCTGGGAAGAAAGGGTGGAAAGATTGTAAGAGCCAGAGGACAGAGGACCAGGTCAGCTGCTGTGAGGCTGTGTCTCTGAGAAATGACATGGAAGCTTCACACATGATATTTTAACAAAATGGCTACCTATATAAGACCTGAATATGTACAATACCAACAGATACACTAGCATGAAAGGAGAAATTTCATGGGGCCCCAGTCGTAGACAAAGAACTACAGGCAACTAAGAAATGCCAAAAATAGAAGAGTTGCCTTGGACAAGCCCTCTGATTACATAATACCAAATGGTCAACCCTGACATCACACACATACAAATAACACTAAATGGGAGGAGCAGGCTAGAGTTATATGTTATGCTTAGGGGGGTGTGTGCACGTGTGTGTGTGTGTGTGTGTGTGTGTGTGTGAGTGTGTGTGTCAACCCTGAAATCACACTCATACAAAGAACACTAAATGGGATGAGCAGACTAGAGCTATAAGTTATGTTTAGGGGTGTGTATGAACATGTGTGTGTGTGCGTGTGTGTGTTTGTGTGTGTGTGCTTGCGTGTGTGTGTTTGTATGTGTGTATGTGTTTGTGTGTATGTGTCTGTGTGTGTGTGTGTATGTGTGTGTGCTCGCGCGCACACACACACATTGAATATCTCACTATTAGGACAGGAGTGGGATGAGAAGAGGAACAATCTAAAAGCTCTGGTCTTGGGCCAGCAAGATGACTTAATAGGAAAAACTGCTTACCACCAAGCCTGAGACCTGCATTCGAGCCCAGAGAGCCACACGACAGACAGAGAAAACTGGCTCTTTGCAAATCGACTTCTGACTGTCATGCACATGTGTGGTGCACACAAAATAAATGTAATTTAGAAATACCTCTGGTTTTAGACAAGCATGGTGGTTCAGACTAACTCATGATTACCGTGTGTTTGAAGCCAGCCTGCATGACATGGTGAGTTCCAGGCCAGCCAGGTGAACTACAAAAGACCTTGTCTCAAAATAATCAATCAATCAATAGTAAATCTCTGGTCTTGAGTCTTAGATGACAATCAATGAAAGTCCTTTACCAATCAGCAAAGAAGTCACATTTCTTTGCAATAATTGTTTTTGTTAATATATATATGCTTATTACAAAGTAAATATTCTAAAAATTCCCTATTACAATTCATGCTATGAATATGATAATTTTCTCTACTCATTACTATGAAATTATTATGATCTTCAAAACAGTATGTTAAAATTTAAAAATGCAGCAGGAAATGTATGTGTATAGTTCACCTGATAAATTAAAATGCTAATGCAAATATATAATTTTCATTCTATATACTTAAAGTTTTTATATTTAAAAAAATTAAATCTATGTATGATGTGTTAGACATCATAATGACTTTCTTTTTAATATTTATTACTTCAAGTTACATCTCCGTCATAGTTCTTTCCCTAAACTCCTCCCAGCTCTCTCTCTCTCCCTTGCACCCTCTCCCCCTTCTCCAACCTATCCTACTCCTTCAGAGTGAGATACCCCTACATATCAGCCCCCCTTCAATTCAGCAGTTATATGAGGGCTAAGAGCTTCCTCTTGCACAGCGGGCCTACATGGCAGCTCCACTAGAGCAAAGTGTCCCACTAACAGGTAACAAAGTCTATGTTCCTGTTCCTTCAGTCTGATAGCTGTAGGATAGTTATCCTGTACTATATGGTGGGAGTGTAAACTTGTACAACCACTGTGGAAATCAGTCTGAAATATCCTAGAAAACTGGGAATAGCTCTACCTCAAGACCCAGCTGTACCACTCCTGGGTATACATCCAAACGATTCTTTACCAAACCTCAAGGATATCTCCTCAACTATGTTCTTAGAAGCTTTATTTGCAATAGCTAGAAACTGGAAACAACCCAGATGTCCCTCAACCAAGGAATGGATAAAAAAGCTGTGGTACATTTACACAAATGGAATACTACTCAGCCATCAGAAACAAGGAAATCATGCAATTTGCTGCCAAACGGATGGAATTAGAAAACCTCATCCTGTGTGAGCTAACCCAAACCCAGAAAGATGCACATGGCATCTCTTCACTCATAGTGACAATTTTTAACGAAGTATATTTCTGTGGCTTTCCTTCCCCCATATTTCCTACCCCTCCCTGTCCTCACACTCCTTACTAGCTGTCCCAGATTCTTTCCCCCTTTCACATTCTATGTGTCCTCTTCCCCACTCCATCCCTCCACATTGTCTAACATTGCCTTCTCTTGGTCTCCTTTCCAAATTTTTTCCAAAGAATTTCAATCCCTGACCTACAGTGGCAGCTTTACCTTGTCCAGGCAGCAGGTCTCTCCCATAAATGCATAACTTGTAGCCACACTTATTTTCAAGAACATCAGGCAGAGTGTGATGAACAAAGTACTCCACAGAACTGGTTCCTGCTGAACTGCCCCTGAAGACCCGTGGGTAAATGACATACGCATCATAGAGCTTGCCATCTGAAAATGAAATCAAGAAGTACCACTTCATTTGCAGGTCCTAAAAACTCTCAACTGTCTGTCGAGAGACAGTTTTTAACCAAGTTTTACGGCTGTTAGTAAATGTCCTTCATCCTCCAAAAATACTCTATAATCAAGAGATAACCAACAACCCACAGCTTTAAAATGTGACTGGGAAATGAGAGACCTGGATCAAAGATTTGTTCAGTTGTTTGCTTGCTTGCTTGCTTGCTTGGCTGGTTGATTGGTTTTTGACATCTTAGACTGAACAGAGAGTTCATTCAGAATATTCAAGTTTGTCTATAAGCTTTTAGTGTTTATCATTATGGACGGGGGTCTCCTCCTGTACCTATTGCCTGTTATATTTTTCCCACACAGTTTTCCTCAGTTAGACACAGAGCACAGGCTCAAAGACCTCCAGTGGAAACCTGAAGTCACAGGTAGTACTGAGCCCTCTATTCTACATTGTCTCCTACATACACATACCTAAGACAACCACAGCTAGTAATAAATGTAGAACAATGGAATATAAAAAAAATTGACAGCATCATTATTCTGGAACTTTATGGCCATTATCTCAAATTAAAGCAACTGTTACTCAAACACAAGCACCATGGTATCTCAACAGTGAACCTGTTAACCAATACAGTAACTGACTAGCAGATGAGTAGCATATACCACAAGGATACACTGGACAACAGATGATTCATGTCAGAGGCAGGACAACCATGTATCTCAGAATCATGCTCAACTTAAAACTCATGTATGTTTCTTTCAGCAAATTATTATTTAAATCTTTTCAAACTTCAGTTGACATTAGGTAACTGAAACCCCAGAAAGCAAAATCAAGGATATATGGGAGCCACACTACTTTTTCAGAAGTTTATATGCTAAAGGCTAACAGTGCCAAGAAAGTAGAATTTCTTAAGGAGTCTGAATTTCCCACAAATCAAGCCACTACCTGCTAATTGATTGCTACCTACACAAATACTTCATATGTTCATTTCCAAATGAAAGCATCAAATGTCCCTGCTTTTCTAGAACTCTTCTGTTGCATGTGTACAGTTTTGTGCAAGTATGTACTCATGGAACATGTACCCATGTACTCATGGAAAATGAGCATGCAGTCTGTGCCCCCAATGTGCTCATGACTGAAAAGCAGGAATGATTGTATTGTTGTCTTTTTGTAACATTTTATCAACATTTATTTTTCCAAAACATTGAAACCTATCCAGGCCTCAGGCATAGTCTGTTGGTGGGGACTCACTAGGAATAGCAATTCCACCAAGGAGAATATTTGAGATAAATGAGTGTCAGAGCACAGATCTGCTAGACTCAAAAATCTCACTGATGGGGTTACAAAGAAAACAGAAATTAGGTTTAGCAGCATAACATCAACAGACAAATAACTAGTAGTCGCTGGGACTTTTTCTTGTGAAAAGAATCTTGAAGCGGATACTCACCATTATGAGTTTTGTAAGGTGTCACTATGTCTCTCCAGAAGAGAGCAACCTCAATCCAGAACACTTTTAAGACTATCACCAAGATATTGACAAGCATTAGCAATATACTACATCCTGCAATTATGTAATATGTGCTTTGATGATCAACTATCAAGAGATGGGAGATGAGAAAGACTATCATTAGTATTAGTAAAAATGAAACAGAAGGGATAGTTACATGAATGTTAGCATCCCCAGAAACCACAAGGCATTCTTACCCAATAAACCAACATCGAATTTTTATTAGTACTTTCAAAATCAACAAATCAATTTTATTAGTCCATACTCTGTGCAAGTCTTGAGGCTTGGTAGCACAGAAAGTGCTTAAAGGTAAAGGAGACACACAGGTACATGTAAACCCAACTAAGACAGGAAGTAAAAGGGATTTCAGCTGAACTGAGATTGCTCTAGGCCAGAATAAGTAAGGAAGGCTTTCTATAGAACGGATCACTAAAGAATGGGAAGCACTAAGGAAGATCCAGAAGAGGCAACACCCTCTTGTCCAGAGAGGATCCTGAGGCCATGTGCAAAGGTAGAAGTGTGTGTTCTGAGAACTATAGTAACCCAGTTTGGGGAATTAGCAGAAGATGCAATGAAGTCTTGTGAATGATCTGAGACTCTTGCTAGGAAATTTATCCTAATGTGAAAGGCTCTTACGGGATGTAAGTACTTTTCAGGAAGACTAATCTGATGGTAGTGGAAGGGATGACATGTTCAAGGAATATAATAGGGTGAGAATTTCGGGGGAAAGAGGCTTGGAACTCATGAAATAATGAGAATTGGATTGGGAAGGTCAGTGTTTATTGGCAACCCTAAGGAGCATGAGTCAGTAGTCATGGAGTTTATTGCATCTAAGGGGTGGGGGACGTAGAGAAGACCCACTGTTGTAGGTCAGTGAGGGTGTGTGATGGAGAAGTCAACTTGCTGGGTCTGTAATGCTGGTGCTCCTGCTACGGAGCTCTTCATTCAGCTATCTCTCAACTCAGTCCCACATTCCTTCTTTCACAAAACACACAAGCAACATGGCTTCCAACTTCAGGAACTTGTAAGACACATGTACAAGTTGAACACAGGAACTGTCACAATTCATGGTATTCTTGGCGGTTTTAAGTTTATGATCCTCATAGACTTATTAGAAGTGGTACTGCTTTCACATGAATAAGGAGATTCTCACATCAGACCTGGTAAGTGGTTCGTTTTCTTTTAATTTGTAACACCTGACATGAAAATCTCTGCTAGTGGTGACAAATTCCTCTACCTTCCTTGATAGTTCACCATCTCTGTGAGTCCAGGAAAAGGAACTCAAGACACAAAAGTGTGGAGACCCAAAGATGAGGAAAAAGCTCAAAACTGGCCAGAGCTTGCTGTCTTCACTTCTTTAGGCTTAAGTAAGAACTTCCTAAGGAGCTCATCAGAAGACTTGTTTAAAAGTCCAGCTGGATGTATGCTGGGAAGGTATGGAAGGCATGCTTCTTAGAGGAACTGTTGTGGGTGAAGTCCCTATGTGAATAGCTGAAAACATTCAACAGAGGCGAGACCTGGAGTCAAGCTGTCCCAGAAAGTTGATGTTCAACATCTACCTAAGTGCTTATGATTTTCTAAAGTATGAGTGATTTTTCAAATCTATGACTAGACACAAATGCTTCTTGTCAGTGTTTATAAAGAGGAAAATGTCACCTGTGTTGAAGCCTGGGTCTAGAATTACAGTTCTTGGCAAGCCCTTAGGCTCACTCTGCCCTGGCTTCCTCACTTAGTAAGTGAAATAATGAACAATATAGGTATGGTGGTGAGAAGATAAATGAGGTATTCTAAGGGAAAGTAAATAGATCTTGCCTGAACATAGAAAACATAGAATACGTGTAGGCATTATTGTTATCACAGACACTAAATTTACCCCTAACAATGCTTAGAAATATGCAGAGGGATACTTTTAAAGTTTTTCTTATTTAAATTTAAGAAATAGCAGAATTTCAGAAACAAAGGAATTCATTTGATAATTCAATAGCAATAGATACAATTTTATTTAATATGCTGAGTGGTTGGAACAGTATAAACACATTGATTTGAATAATAACATGTGAATTAAAAATGAACTAGAAAGTACAGAATCACACACAAACAAAGCAAGTATAAAATTCCAGATCACACAAATATAATTCCAATACAAATATAACTGGAGAACATTCAGGAATCCAGACAAAAGACACTGTTAGCAGAGAGCAGCAGTAAAGACGTAGGTGCGTGGCTGCCCTTTCTCTGCAGGATCCACAGTGACCACCGCCATCCTGTAACAGTGCTGTGGCCCACAGTCATCCTGAGTGCCACCGTTATCAGGGCAGATATCTAAGATCTCACTGAACACGACACCACTAAAAGTCATCCATGAGTCACAACTCTGGTCACCTCTGAATCACGACTCTGTTTTATAAAAATTTACATGTCAGAGGCTAAAATCAAAACCAAAACAAGAAACTGGCTGGATAAGGTGACACATAGCTTTAATCCCAACACCTGTGAGGCAAAGGCAGGCAGGACTCTGTGAATCCAAGTCCAGATTGGTCTCCATTGTGAAAACAAACAAAACAAAAGTGAAGAAAACCAAAAAAATTCCCAAGTACCACATCAGGCAGAGACATAGCTTGGCTGTATCAAATTGGTACCTCCATCCTATCCTTGTGATCAATATATTCATTCACATAAATGTCCCACATATTGTTATGAGCTTAGTGTCAATTTCTCTGACCCTCCCTACCCTCTCAATACTTAAAAGAAGCCAATTTTTTTTAACATTAGTTGTATTGCCACTGAGGGAGTTTTCACTTTCAAAAGAGAGCGATAAGGGTAAGTACATTTTCTGACCACTCATTTAAAATGGGATCAAGGTGGTCATCTACTTATCCTGACTGTATCTATGAACTCAAAGACCAAGCAAGGAAATTAATAGCTGCTCAGGACAAAAAGTTTGTAAGTTGAACTCAGTGACAAGACTACAGAAAGGGGCACAACATGATTATTACTGCTTTGATCCAGTATAAGCACCAAGGTCCCGTGTAGCCTGTGCAGAGGATGCACAAGGAAGCCACTGCTAGGTGAAAAGGAACCCAGAGAGAAGGGAGGAGAGAGGAAGGGAGAGATTGTGTAGAAGATGAAGAGAGGGGAGAGGACTATGGGGAGAACAGGCAGGAGGGGACACAGAGAGGAGGGATAGAGTGACAGAGTCCCCCTGGAAGACAGAAACATTCTGGAAAGACCAGATTAAAGGAGCACCCTCAAAGGGAGAAGCACATTCCATGACACTGGCGTACTAGTCCCATGGCCATGATGGATCCCCCAAGAACCAACTGCAACACGTAGTCCTCTGAGAAAAAGCTGCAGTTTACAGTTGATTCAGCCAATTTAGCGGAGCAGTATGTGAAGGACATCCCTTACTTGTTTGCTTCCGTCTTAGTCTTATGGTGTGCCTTCTCACGCCATGAGAGTTCAGGGCCAGACAGTCATATTCCAGGGACAAGTCCTTGTATGTCACACCATTTATCCTTAACATTGAGGTTATACAAGTCAGGTCATTGCTGGAACTGAGAAAGCAACATGTTACTGATAATGTTTTCGTGGGAAGTGTCAGCTGTGAGGAAAAAGGGGATTCAATATAGAACTAGCCAGACATGATGCTACATGCCTCTAATACAATCATTCAAGAAGCAGGAAGATCTCCGTGTAGTTTACACAGTGAGTTCCAGGGAGCCAAGGCTACATAGTATGACTTTCTCTATAGCTAGATAGATAGATAGATAGATAGATAGATAGATAGATAGATAGATAGATAGATGGATGGATGGATGGATGGATGGATGGATGGATGGATGGATGGATGGATGGACGGACGGGTGGATGGATAGATAGATAGATGGTAGGTGATAGATGACATACCTATAATTTTGCTCTTTCTCTTCTTCAATTCTTGCTTCACCAAAAATTCCAATATTTGTTTTGTTAATCTGCCACCTGACAGCAGCCAAGAACTGAGAGCCTTTGCCAAAGTAAGCTGAGCAGGTAATGTTCACTGTTTTTCCTAGATGAGAAGTGAAGAGGCTCACTAGAAAAATTACATTCTGCAAGTGGCCCTGAGTTCTGCTCACTGTAGGAAACCTCCTGCAGCTCTGCCCTCATCCCTTCCTCATCACCTTCCTGTGATTCTTTGCTCTCCACCCTACTCCCTTGGTGTCGATGTCTCCACTTTCCTTGTGGCCCCACCACCCTTTCACCTCAAGGAACACTAAGCTTGCTCTAACCTCATATAATCCAGTAGGAGTTGCTGCTAGTTGAAACGTGAGTTCCTTTCTCACTAGTCCCTTCCACATGATTCTCTTCCCACAGAATTCCCCTTGTCTCTCCATATTTAGATTCCAGTTTATCTAAAACTATAAATAAACTGCTGTTGTTTGTCTACAGTTTTGCCTCTGCAGATAAAACTGCTTTACCCACCCAACTGTTATCCTGGATGGAAACACTCAGAGTGCTCTCCAATGCCCCGTCTCAACCCCTTCAACTCAAGACATTCTTTCAAATGTGAAAATATCAGAGATGATTTTGGCCACAGTTACACACTCAACCCTCCCTTCCTAAACTTCACACTCCCACCTGGAGCTTGCCTACAGATGAGGCACAAAACAAACATGAGGGCCTGAGCGACTCTGAAACAGCAGAGCTGTGGAGAAAGGATTTGAAGCTACCACACTGCAGGTGGAAACGGAAAGACTCTGGAACTGATGAGACAGGTAGGTGCTGATGGGAAGAAAGAGGGTGGCAGGAAGAATTACACACAAGAATAACTATCTTGGTCCTCAGAAATGAGGACCAACAATGTGGGCAGAATAGGGAAGAATGAAAAACGCACGGCTCAGTGGAACACTGAGGCCAGGAGTGTGGGAGGGTTATAGGTTCCAGAAGGGGTGAGGGAGGCATGACTCATCATGGTGTTTCAGACACCAAGTGCTTTTCATTGTACCCAGCTCCTAACAGGAACCAACACGAGTAGAAACATAGAGATTCATAAATAAATCTGTGTTCTCAGCCTTTTGCTGTCACTCATCCTTGACCTTGGGTGTGCCTTTCAGCATCTCTGAGACTGTGTTCCTCAGAATGAAAGTGATAACACCAGGGCCCTGGGTAGAAATGACGGTAAGATGAAATGTTTATATGGCAGCACCATGGGCCCCAAGGCTCAGCACAAATGCAGTGTTGCTTTCTGCTGTGAGGGAGACATGTGTTTCCATATTGTCACCTCACATGATTCCCAAGTTCCCCTCTACTAATTACATGATCATTCCACAGAAAATCAGGCCCAAAATTCTAAGGAAACATTTTCTCAGGTTAACAGGGAGTTGTTTAAAAATGTCTTACCTATTTCCACATCTACTGTCTCATTGTGTGGAGGGGCTGTAATTACTGGAAACACAGAAAAGCCTGTTTCTTAAAATTAAAACAAAAATAGAAATAAGTATTGAAGTATTGCTTGGTCATCAATATAAAGCTAGTCTTTTCTATTTCTATTTTATTTCACAATGTTGTGTCTACTTTTAAAAAATAACCTTTGGCAATGCACACACACAAACACACACACATAAGTGAAACAAATAGGTGCTTATGCAACACCTTTTCTGATTGCTATGGCAATTTTTGATATCTTCTATTCTCTTCTGCATCATCAAGACAAATACTGGTGAAACCCATTAACTGTGTGACCTAACGGTTATTTGAAAACCACCATTCTGTAGAATAGGCATAAAAGTATAAGCCAAGGATGTCAGTGGATCCATGAAAGCTATGCTCTCATGAGTCCATGAGTCTGCTGCCCACAGCTCTCCACCACTGTGTTCATGTGTGGATGGAGAGATTTCTTCCTCCTCAGCAGTTCTTCCTCTAACCACCGAGACAGGTGGAGGCAGGAAGGTCTCTCGGAGAACATCTGAATCCTGCACACCTCTCTCTCTGTGCTCATCTGTTTCAGGGTGTTGAGATTAAGAAACGTTGTAGGAGTTCACATTGAACAATGACAGACACAGTCACAACTGTGATCTGGTGATGTTTATTCTCAAGCAATGGGGGACTGAAAAGGCTCTAAACAAAACATTTTCTCCAATATTGCTTAGTCCTTTTGTTGTTCAGTGCCACTTGGCTGGTGAGACCTCGTTTCCTCTAGAGAAGAAACTGTGCCCGGAAGACCTCAATTCTGCAAACTCTATCATATATGATTAGAAAGTCTACTCCTCTCACAGGTTCTGTAATGATGAAAAAGTATTTGGAGAAAGATTTTTTTCTAACAATTGACCTGCTTTGAAGATACTGATGATGCCATGTGATGGTATAAACCAGGACTGAAAACCACTCGGCAGTGTGTACAAAGGCCACTGTGCCATGTTACACTCAGGCCTCTTTATTTGTGCCTTCTACATCTATGAACTTAACCAGCTACATATGGGCATTAGTTGCTTCTTTGCTAAATGTGTGCAGACTTTCTCCTTGTTATTATTCCCTAAGAAGCTGTCCACCTGCTTGTGCGGCATTGCCTTGGTTAGTACAAGCAAATTTAGGGCTCAGGTAGAGTTTGAGAAAGGAGGCAAAAAACTTCTGAGAAAATACATGAAACTGGATGGTCTAAGAGTTAGGTATATGGACATTCTGGACATCAGTTTAAAAAAAAAAGTAAATTTTCCTTGAAAATTAAGACTTCCAAGAAAGAACAGATAAAGTAATATCTCTCCCTGGAATTCTTAAAACTTATGTTGCATCAGCAACTTCCTGTCATGGTAGAGTATGTAAAAATTAAGAAGAAGCAGAAAGAATAGGATGTAGATAGAGAATAGGAAATCCAACAGGATTTCCAATAGGAAAAACAAAGGTCTTTCTGGTTGTTTTTGTTTGAATCTCACACCTTGTTGAAGCCCAGAGCCTGTAAAGAGTTAAATTATTATAAATCAGATTTAGTAAATATCTAGGGGTTTCTGATACAGTCTCTTAACCAGGGGCATGAAGATCAACTTGGTTGTGGGCAATTAGCTTATCAGCTTATGGACTAAAAACAAGGATGAAGTCAGCTGAAACGTGAGGAATTTCTAAGGACTAAACAAGGAGGAAGCCAGGTGAAACAAGGAGAGACTCTATGGACTAAAAACAAGGTTTGTGGCCTGGCATTGTTTTCAACTGCTAGGTGGGCAAAGCCAGAGGCTGAAGCCAGGTGGAACAAGGAGAGATCCTATTTAAGGACAAGTGGATGGAGCCCGAGAGGGCCCCATGCTAGAGAGCTCTGATGCTACCGAGTATTCATGCTAGAAAGGACGAGTAGCTTGTATCCTCTGATGGAGAAAGTGTTGGTGAACTGATGGCCAGATCTCCCCAAGGCAGAAAGAAGCTGGTGAGCAGAGAAAGCCTCAGCAAGACAGCAAAAGGCCAAGGACTAAACCCTGTGGCTCAGCTTTTGCCTAGAGGGGTTTGACCTGTCCAAACAGTGGGCAGCTTTTAAGACTGAGGCAGAGCGGCAGAGTTGCTGATGCAAAGGAAATAAGTTGGCCTAAAGACGGCTGAGGTCTCCCAGAGAGAAGAAAGCCTCAAGCCTTATTTAAGGTGAAGTCGCCATAGCCAATTTACCATGACGGATCTATGTCTGAGATATTCCAGAAGAAAGACTGCTAAGTGCATTAAAGGGTCTACCACAGAGACTGTGTTCCTGATGACTGAGGACCTGCCCCAGAGACTGTATCCTTCTAAAAGGTTATAAAAATAGTTGTAATAGTTATCAATAGATTTAGTGGTTAGGTAATAGGGGTTGTAGGCATTCGTAGGGTTAGTAGTTAAGTAAGTGTTTATATTTGTTATAAGTGAATATAGTTATCAATAAATAAGTGTTGAATAACCAAAAAGGTTGGGTTTCAAGAGCCTACCTTCAACTCTGAATGATCTGGTTGCAGTCACGTTATAATTGATTCCTTTCTCCGTGTGCGTGAATTTACATGTGTAATCGCCTTCATCGTCATGTCTCACATTGTCAATGAACAAGTATGACAAGTGCGCCCTGAACCTTGGCGCTTGAAGAGCTTTACAGTTCTGAAGCAACGACAAAGACACGGCAGTACTCTTCCACTGAGCTCCTCACGTTCAACTACGTCACTTGTACCAATTTTATCTATTCCTCCCCAAATTTCAAACTTTTACCTTAAACCACTGAACAGGTGCTGTCCAATTATAGAGGCCAATTGTTGGACAAGTTATCTTGTAATTTTTGTCTGATCCATTTACTGTTGAGTACATCAAATAATTGGGAATGTTGCAGCCTGGTGGCTTTTTATGTATGGTGACATTCACATATCCAGTCATATTACCGTTGGGACTATTAAAAGAAGACAAGTATTTAGAAAGAGAAATGAATGTATTACCATGAGACAGCTTAACCAATTCTATACGGTACACAATATTACTTTTAAAAAAAATGATGTATAGTGGTTCTTCTCTAACTGCAAAATGATCATTAAAGCCTCAAGCTTTAAAGACTTCTTTTGATACCTATGGGGTGAAGCAAATCTCCAAAACAGGTTTCACCATGTCCCCATGCATCACACCTGCTGTAATGCCAGGATTCTAACAAAAATGAATGTTAGTGTTTATTGAGCCAGATGCAGAGTTAAACACTCATTGTGGATGACATCCTTTTATTCACACAGTGTTATTTTGGGATTATAATGATACTACTGTATGAACTTTACAGATAAGGCACCAAGAGACAGAGAAGTCACTTGGTGGCACCACATATGTACCTAGTAGAAGGGCATGGAGCAGAAACTGTTGGCACCAAACCTAGGCACCAAACTGTACCTAGACTTACCTGACACTTTGTGAGTACCAGAGACAGTGTGAAATCTAAGCTTGTGGCAATTGCAGTTCAGACTGTGGGATTTACAGACATATCCCCCTGTCTCTGCAGTCTACCTCTTTGTCTCTGGTGCTGACTGACATCTACTCCTTTTCACCCCTCACAGATCTTTGTGATGCTAAATGTCTGGGCTTCCGTTTGGTATTCTAATTTGCTCTTACTCCCAGACAACAGTGAGTGATTTTCATTGTTCTATGGGTCACTAGAAAAGTTGGGCATTTTTCCAGTCCAGCTGCCCATTATATATCTAACTGTTATGTATTCAGTAGCCCATCACTCCTCAAGATGCGGGTCTTCTCGGTTGTACTTTTTGCTCAAATCACTTTATAAATTTAGCCATTACACTGAGGGATGAGCAGAGAGCAAATATGGACAGCTGGGCTACCGACTTTAATGGAGAATATGAGGCATGAGGCTTGTAATGGTTTCCTGAACAATACCTTTTGATAATGCAAGCATAAATCCCAGAGTCCTCCACTCTGGCTGGTAGAAACTTCAGACGATCTCTTGAGACAAAGATCTGATTTCTTCTTTGAGTAGGAATACTTTCATTTGTATTTAAATAATACCATTCCATGGGATCTTGGGGCCTTCCTTTTATGGGACATCTCACAATTAAGGCTTCATTTTCCAGGCCCCAGGATGGTTTACCTATGAATTAAAAAGTGTGAACATGATCCTGAAATGACTATGTGAAAAGACCACAGTTCTTTTATATAACTTAATGTTTCTATTCAGGATTAGATTTTTTAATGGATCATATATTACAATGTTTCAAGAAAGAGTAACTCAACAATGAAAAGCCACTTGGTGCAATAGACTAAGGAATCAATTTGAGCTAAAGTCTTTTTGTTCCTAGGGGAAAGTACCTGTGTTTACTTGAACACATTGTCAATCAATAAATGCCAGAAATGTCTCCCACACACAATATTGATGTATCTTCATTTATATAACTCAAAAATTACAATCCACTCACTATAGGGAATTCCTTCTGAGAGATTTATGATAAAGCATGAATGAAGAGGAAATTATTTTCTAGCATACAATTCAGCCCCAAACAGCTGGAAACAAGCAGAGCAGTTTAAATGAAGCAAATTGTTCCCAGGATTACTTGAGTTAAAAAAACATGTCACTTATCTGCAAATCAATACTTACTGCCCTTTGTAACTGTGAAATATATGGGAAATGTCAGAATTGCCAAAGCCCAAAACCCCATTCCCCGTTCTCTGTTTGTCAGTCACGTGCTGACGATTGATCGCTGAGGTCACTCTGATGGATCAATGACACAGGATGGTAGTGATGTGTTCACTGTGGGGTTGGTGAGTGTTGTCTGGCTTAAGGTCCAGAGAGAATTCAATGTAGCTACTGAAAAACAAACCATGAAAAACCACAAATGAAATGTTTATCTTGTCCTGACTTTTACTTACGGAAGACCATAAAGGACAATAGGTGACCTGACGCATATTTATTAAGTTCACATATGCATAGTAATGGGCTTCGGGTTACAGTATTGCATTAATTCCTACTGAACCAGGTGCAGTACAGCAGTCATCACAATGGCTAGATCTTTTTTC
Source organism: Lophiomys imhausi (assembly GCA_907164525.1). Lineage (NCBI taxonomy): Eukaryota > Metazoa > Chordata > Mammalia > Rodentia > Muridae > Lophiomys > Lophiomys imhausi. Next base: position 1,969,073 of record CAJQZJ010032438.1, read on the forward strand.
ACAATTATATCTTACCAGTCTCTTGAACATTTTCTCAAAGAAGCTAAATTAAGAGGAGAGAAAATAAATTTTAACACTTGAAAAATTAGGGCTTAAAATTGAGTAGATGCTAGAAAACACAGTGCTATGCCAAACAACAGCCAAGGTAGCAGGCTGGACATGTCTGTTGTTCTAATCCCCAATACACACAGATACCCATCACAAAAGAACTAAGGATGGAAAACGTGGTACTAAAGTATCAGCCAGGAGGCCATCCAACCAAACTTTCAAAGAATTGTACGGCTTCAGTTTGCACAGAGGTTTGCCAAATGTCTGAGAACAATAAATAAACCCACTTTTTTTTTTTTAAAGAATCAATTATAGTAGCTTTTTTCTTCAACTCTCAGGGGAAGGATACAGAAATCCCCACAGGTACCAATAAATATGAAAATCCTTAGTAGTTTCTTTGAATTGCAGGTATTTTCTCTTTTACAAACTTCAGTCAGTTATTAATTCTTACCCCAGGTGAAGGGTTGAAGAGAAGAAGCTCCAGTCTGTGACAGCCCCTGAAACTCCTTCACCTCGTTTCTGTAGACTACCCATGTGGGCACGCTCCCTCCTTCATTTTAAATACACAGACATCTTGTAATTTTCTTCCCCACCCACCATGAAATTTGAGTTTGAGCCAAAATCTATGACTTGTTCAAAAATGCTGCTGTATCACTTACTAAGAATTCTTAAAGTTGCCACATAAATATTTAACAATAAGGACAACCTTACAGTCCATTTGGGGGGAACAGATTAAATCACTTCCCCATGTTTTTGCAGGGTTGCTCCAACTGAGATAAACAATGCTATCTATCTCCTTGATGTCATAACATTCAGTTCCAAACACACACACACACACACACACACACACACACACACGCACGCACGCACGCACACACACACACACACACACCTGGCTGTCTTTCAGTTACTCCCTAACATGACCTCAGGTTGACACTGGTCAGTGGGGCACAATTGGTTTTTGTAGTGTGGGCAATTTCACAAACCACAACAAATATGCAAGAGAACTGATTCATGGGTGTTTAGAAATGTTGTCTAATGGAGAGAATGTCTCAGGCTCAGTCTGAAGCAGAGTTTAGTACCTCAGATTTCTATTTATAACTCTCAGCTGGGATGAAAATAACCAAGCTTTTCCAAGGACGTCATGTCTTTTGGGGCTTCACATAAAACAAATATTAATGGTTGATTTTTATTTTTCCTGTGCATCATAGTCATGACTTCATTATGAGTCTTCCTTTAAAGTCTTCACACAAGGAAAGATTTAAGGACCATTCCAAGACCAGCAACAACAGAAAATGAATTCAGAATCTCCCTTATGTCTTAGATGGCTTTCTGTGACTTGACTATATCCACTCTTCATTTCCCAAGTCAGCCAATGCCACAGTGTTGTTCTCACTTCTGTGCAAATGATGAACCAGAGATGAAGTAAGGGATCCACACACACAGTGCTAAGACAATTAGAACCCAAGCAGGCTGGCTGTAAAGATTAGCCACCAAATCAAATTGAGCAAGGTGCAAAGAATGAAGCCTAGAGGTGCTGCTAGCTAAGAAGGAAACCTGAGCCACTTCCCTATTGCTCCTTATAGTGGCTGGAACTGCTTCTTACATCTCTTCTCTTTCCAGTAGCTTAGTCAACTCTAGGGCACTGGTGACACAGTCTGCAAGACGGAAATGCCAAACCTTTTGTTGGCTGGGAGGTTGACTTGAGTCTGCTCCTTGCTACCCTTGATTCTTATTATCAGGATCTCATCATGAGTCTGGGCAAAATCCAAGACTATATTATCTGGAACTATCATTAGCATCAGACTGCTTAAACAATTTAACCAAGCACATGCAGTTGTGGCTGAGGTTAAAACCAACTTGTTGGAGCAATAAAAGGTGCATTTGATTTTCCCCCTCTTGGGTCAACTAAAAAGAGAGAGAGAGAAAATTAAGTGGCCATAGGTGTGGGGATTTATTTCTGGGTCTTCAATTCAATTCCATTGATCAACTGGTCTATTTCTATACAAGTACCAGGCTGTTTTCCTTACAATTGCTCTGTAGCATAGCTTGAAATCTGGGATGGTGATACCTCCAGATGTTTTTTTTTTTGTTGTTGTTGTTGTTGTTTTTTAATTATACAGGATTGATTTAGCTAGTCTGGGTTTTTTGTTATTTCATATAAAGTTGAGAATTGTTCTTTCAAGGTTTGTAAAGAATTGTGTTGGTATTTTGATAAGATTGGAAATAACTCAGATGTCCCTCGGCCGAAGAATGGATTAAAAAACTGTAGTACATTTACACAATGGAATACTATCATAAACAATGAAATCAGGCAATTTGCAGCCAAATGGATGGAACTAGAAAAACTCATCCTGAGTGAGCTAACCCAGACTCAGAAAGATGCACATGGCATCTATTCACTTATAATTGGATTTTAGCCATGTAGTACAGGATAACTATCCTTACAACCAACACATCAAAAGGAACAGGAACATAGACCTTGTTACCTGTTAGTGGGACACTTTGCCCTAATGGAGTTGCCATATAGGCCCCCAGTGCAAGAGGAAGCTCTTAACACTCATATGACTGTTGAACTGAGGGGCGGGGCTGATATTTAGGGGCAACCAACTCCAGAGGAGTGGGATAGGTGGGAGAGGGTTGGAGGGTAGTACTGGGAGAGGTAGAGAAAGGGGACTGTGATGGAGATGTAACTTGAAGTAATAAATAAAAAAAAGAGAGAAATTGTAAGTACAATATTTCCCTTAACCAACTTTTTCAAGAAGCAATACGCCATTTGGCCTCAGTTTTGGCTTGTAGACATGGAAAGCAGCTATTTGGAACACATAGAATATAGCAACATGAGGCCCATCTGAATGGGGAGAACCTCTGAGCAACATACCAAAAGGGAGATCTAAAGTAGCCAAGTCCATCAGAACCCATCCAGCATCCACCAATTTTCCTGGAAAAATGCTCTTTTACATTATGTCTTCAAACTACCTTGTTTCCAAAATCAACCTAATAAAAATCTAATATATTTTTGCAGTAATTCCACTGATTTGAGATTATGGTTTTGAAACCATGTCTGCCTATTTATCATCCAGTTCCCTGAAAATTTCTACTATGAAGTAAATTAAAACAAATCCCTGTGATATTGCTGGGAAAGCAGTCAGTTCCTTCCATTTGGACTGTGGCACTGGCACATTTTGCAACAGGGGATATTATGCAAAGCTTATTCATTTCACTTCACCAACAATGCAGTAAGTTTAAACTACAAGTGTTGTAATCCTCCTGAGCTGGCTACCTGTACCCTGATCTTATGGTAAGTCCACCACAGGAGTTGGGAACTTTTTTGTTACATTAAAAAACATACACATGTAAGCAGTTCCGTAACTTTCAGGAGATCTTACTGGAACAATCAAAGAATGGATTACGTTGCCCTCCTTAATTAACGTTTTTATTGAATTTTCGGGTTTTTTTTCTTTTCCTAATGAAATTGTGTGTGTAGCTGTCAGCAGTCAGTCATAGATCTCACACAGGTAGTCATCATGGGTACTGCACGTTCTCCCCTGGGTCCTTTGATTCACCTACTCCAGGGCCACGCAGGCTCTGTTGCTTTCTACTGCTCTTCTTTCTGCTGTAGTGGCCACTCCTCTCCAACAATCAACAAAACTGAAAGAGTAAAGGCTTCCTACCTGCAGAGCCTAATAGCTCCTGTTCCCTAGCCTTGTCACCTGCACCCCATGAAAGCTGGCTCCTCCACAGCTTTTCCTGTATCAGTGATGAGCACACCATCATTGGCTCAGAGTAACATTCTTCATGCATGATCCTCCTGCCATCACTTATCTGGTGGGCACTCAGCCTGTATGGATGACTCATCAATTCCACCTGTGAAGCCTATTCTGCACTGTCCCCCATCTCCACTCTTACCTTTCCCATCCACAGCATTGTCTTGTACTTGTGTCTTATTGATAGCTTTGTGGGACTTTTCTAATGCCTCATCAGTCTCTTCTTAATGCACTGGCCCCAGAGAACCCCTGAGACTCTAAGTCAAGTCATGAGACTGTCTAGTACCCTTCTACTTTAGCAAAAGGAAAAGCTAATATCCTAGAGTGGCCATGTGGACCTATCGATAGGATCCTACCTGTCAACTCTGTGGCCCTGTGTCTTTCTGGCCTTTCTGTTCATTGAAAGTATAAGGCAGATGCCACTGTCCACGTGGCGTGTCTCATTACAAGCAGCCACAGATGAACTCTTCTCTCCCAACTTGGGTCTAAGATAGATCTTCTCACCAAGGCTCACCCAGGTATCCTGAATGCTTACTGTGGTAGAGTAAGCATCAAAGTACAAAGGTAACCTGGAGGAAGGAAAGGGTTTATTGGGCTCATAGGTACCAGCCCATCACTAACCTGGAGGAAGGAAAGGGTTTATTGGGCTCATAGGTACCAGCCCATCACTGAGGGAAGTCACAAAAGGAGCTCAAGGCTAGGAAGTCAGAGCTGACACATCCTAATGAGCAACGCTGCTTCCTGGCTTTCCTTCCCTGGCTTGCTCAGGCACATTTCAAATACAGCCCAGACACCTGCCTGGGAATAGCACTGCCCACAGTGAGTTGGACACTCTTGCATCAAATAACAGTTAAAGTATTCCACAGATCAGTCTGATGGAGGCAACTTCAGAACTGAAGTTCTCTTTTCCCAGGTGATTCTAGTTTGTATCAAATCGATAAAAACAAACAAGCCCACGTGGAGACTCCACTTCCTTCTCTTCTCTCTCCTGTCCTTCCTATCTTTGTTTTCTTTGCTTCTAGTTTTCTTGTATATTTAGGTATGTGTGTATGTATGTATGCATTATGTATGTATGCATGTATGTATGTATGTATGTATGCATGCATGTGTGTAGATGTATGTATGCATATATGTATGTGTTTATATATATGTATACATGCAAGCATGTGTGTATGTATGTATGCATGCATGTACGTGTGTGTATGTATATGTGCCAGGGAAGCATGAATGCCATGAAATACATGTGGCAGTCACAGAATATCTCACAGAACATGGATTCTAGGGACAAAACTCAGGTTGTCAGGCCTGGTAGCAATAGCCTTTACGTGATAAACCACCTCATAGGTCCCAATATGTTTAACTCTTCAATTATCTTTTCTTTGGTTGCTCCTGATTTTGAGGTGGATTCACATACTATGAAATGAAGCAGTGTAAAGTGTGCAACTCCCTGACAATGCCTTCACAGCATTGACGGATCACCAACACTAACAGCAAAGCCTCTCCGTTTCCTCCAAACTAAGCTGTGTACCTGTAACAGTTCCTCCCTGTTCCTCACTCCTCATCATCCCAGATGAGCCCTAACCCTTTCTGTGTCTGTATGTGTTTGACTAGTCTGAATAGTTCATATCAACAGGGTGATACAATATATCCTCTTGTGTCTGGTTTCATCCACTTAACATGATAGTTTCAAGTTTCAGTGCCTCCATGATAAGCATGGATCAGTCGTCACTCCTTTGAGTGGGTGGATAACATTCAACTGGGTGTATGTAACATGATTTGATCACCTATATCCAGCTATGACATTTAAGTTGCTTCTGCTTCAGGAACACTCCTATTTGAGTACCTTATCCTTCAACTTGAAACTGTAATATCCCCTTCCCTATTCCTTATCTCCTGACCTATTTTAGACATTCTCTTAGGTATTTGACACTTTCTAACATCCCACTTAAGAGCTGTATTTGTTCATTTTCTGATGTCCCCCCACTAGAATATGAGCTCTAGAAGACAAACTAATTTTGACATTTACATTACTGTGCAATTCTTGTCAGAACCAGGGCCTGCCACACAAAATGTTGGTTAGACGAGCCAAAACAGCCAAAGAGGAAGAGTTTGAGGTCTGAACACTCAAGCCTCAGTGTGCAAATCCCACCAGGAGAGGGATGCACCCCCACCCAGTGACCTCAGCCCTCCTGGAGCATTGTCCGTTCTTTTGTCTCTTGTGTTAGGTCAGGGCCAAGTCATCCTGGGAAGATCCATGAGGAAACCTTGGCCAAGGAAAGAGTCATCAGCAAGAAGCCAGAAAGAACTCTGTGGGCTGAGGGGCATGGGGGCGGCAGTCACAGGAGAAACTACCAACAGTCTTGAGTACTTTCATGTGTACAGTGACTAACACACAAGTAAGAGATATTCAGACCTCAGGGCAGTTACATGCCCCTGACCATCTGTCACTGGGCAATGAATTTGTCATGCCTTAATTAAGTCGAGGTGCATCTTCCTTTGTGTAAAGGTCATTGTGGCTTTGATTTTTTTTTCCCAGCATCAGAACTGATTTTTTTTTTGTACATATACACTTTTTAGGGGAATTCTAAAATTTGCATGAATATCCACAACACTGTTTCAAAGAAAGGGAACATAGATAAGAACACAGAGAAGGATCACAAGAAAAGTTGGAGAATGTAAACATTAAGTCTTAATGTAGACATTAAGACTTCCTATAGAGCTAAAATAACCGTAGCAGTTTGGTGTCGTTACACATAGTGTCCAAAGACCTGAAAGGAGCACTAGAAATAGACTCAAACGAGAGTCAATTGGCAATTGATGAAATTATACAAACAACTATAGAGAAAAAATAGAATTTTCCAACATGTGATGATGGAAAAATGGCTAGCTATGTGGAAATTTTCCACATGCAAAATAAAAATTGATCATATTTTATAACATAACATTTCTATGACTTAGTACAAGAAAAGAATTTAAGCCAGACACAAAAATTGTTTCACTAATCATAAAAGAAAAATGACTAACTTGGACTTTGCCAAAGTTAGACTGTCCTTCAAAAGATACTGAAATTTAAATATGCTAACCTTAATATCATCTTATAACTCCATAGGCACTTTATACTTATATCTTTCAAAATCCTATGCCTCAAACCTACAGGATCAAGTAGCATTATATGACTAGCATGTACAATAGCCTCCATAATCAACATGCCACTCTATGGTCTCCACCTAGGACTCCCAAAAGCCCATGTTGAAGCTCCAATCGCAGGCTCCATATTCCTAGCAGCCATCCTTCTTAAACTAGGAGGCTACAGAATAACACAAATTTCTATTACCCTTCACACAATAACTAAAACTATAGCTTACCCATTTACTTTACTCTCGCTGTGAGGCACGATCATAACTAGCTCCATTTGCCTGCGACAAACAGACCTCAAATCTCTAATTGTTTATTCCTCATTAGTAAGTCATATGGCACTAGTAATTGCAGGCATCATAATCCAAACCCCCCTGAAGCTTCATAGGCACAACCACACTAACAATTGCCCATGGCGTAACTTCTTCCCTCCTATTCTGTCTGGCTAAGAGTAATTAGGAACACATCCATAGCCAAACAATAATCTTAGCCCGAGGACTCCAAACCTTATTTCCCAGAGTTTCTAATAAATAAAATCCACACATTTGAAGAAAGACTTGTATGCCTGCAATTTACAAAATTCTCTTTTAAGCCAATATAAAGAAAATAAAGCAGCCAATTCAAAAACGAGAAAATGATCTAAAGTGAAAATTAACGAAAGAGAAAACCTCATCGCTTGACAATAAACTCTTAGAGTTATCTGTTGTTATAGACATTAATACAATTAAACCAGTGTACAATTCTATTTCATAACAAAGTTTTTTAAAAGATTGGCAATTCCAAGTATTGACCAGGCTGTAGGTAATCACAGTTCTCAGACACTGCACATGTGCTGCTGCTGATGGTGTAATGTGACACAGTGACTTCGATACAACTCAGTGACTTCTGATTAAACGTTTGCTATAGGACCCTGAAACACCCTGTGTATTAATCCAAGAGAAATAAAAATGTATGCACACAAGAAGACCACTCCATGAATATCCACAGTGCCTTGATTTATATAACAAACACCTTCATAATCAACATGCCACTCTATGGTCTCCACCTATGACTCCCAAAAGCCCATGTTGAAGCTCCAATCACAGGCTCCATATTCCTAGCAGCCATCCTTCTTAAACTAGGAGGCTACGGCATAATACAAATTTCTATTACCCTTCACCCAATAACTAAAACTAGCAACGCCCACCGGTGTGTACGTGAACAACTGTCTGTGTTCATGGAACAGTGCTTACCAATAAGACAGAATAAATCATCAATTTGTACAATATGAATTAATCCAATTATACCATTATACTGAATGAAAGAAGTCACATGTGAAATAATATATGCTGTGCAACCCACAAAGATGGTGTTTCAAAACTTCAAAGGATTAGGTGGTGTAGAAGATGAGAGAGGATAATTATTTAAGGGGAGGATGTGAGAAACGCATGAGGTGACAAGTTAAGTGAGATGAGGCTCATACTGTACACATTTTTGGAGATGTATTAGGCTTCATTCGTAAAGTGTATATATGCTGCATATTAGATGAACAAGACAATATGGCTAAAAAGAGATATGACACATTTCCCAGTACTTTAACTCCTAGAAAATTAAATCACATGTCCACAAATAAATGATATCCCTAATACCAAATCTGAAAATGACTCAGAAGTTTATCAGCAGAATTGGTAAAGAAAAGTATAAACAGCCAGTGATAAAAGGAATTTATTACTGGTCTTAGTACGAGATGAATCGATGATTCTCAAACACAGAGTCATCTAAAAACATGGAATTGTTTCAAAGTTAAAAAGCAAATTCATCCACAAAGCATTCCAAGCAAAAGACAGCAAATGCAGAACAGGATGTACTATCTTTATGTGATGCTGCGCAATGGGGATTCCAGATTGTTGTGATGAAAACTAGAAGCTATGTGGACATTTCACTGGAAAGGGAGGGGACAAGGGTCTGTTTCCTGGGAAGAAGAAACGTAGCCTGTGCTGGCTGTGGCTTAGTGGACAGAGAAAGGCCAAGCCTCATTCAGCTCAGCATTTGGCCATCATCTGATTAGAGGCGTTCCTCTACATGTATGTCAGGAGATGAGGGCACTGAAGTCACTTCTGAGATCTGTCACAGCAGGAGAAAGCTCTACTGGTGATGGCAGCAGCATTTTATTACCTATTGTCACAGTCCCTGGAGGAAGAATAAGTTCCAAGAACAAGTTGTTGGAGGAAGAATTCCTTGATTCCTGTTTTTGATTTATTATTGTTGTTATTAATTATTATTATTATTGTATATGATATGAAAGCACATACAAGGTGGTCACAAGATAACTGTCATGGAGGCAATTTACTGCTTCAACATTTACGTTGGAACTGGGAATTAAACGAAGGCCGTCGGGTTTGGACAACAAGCGCCCTTACTGTATGAGCCATCTTGTGAGCCCCACTAGATCTGTGTTTTTTCTCTCTCTTCAAACCTTTAAGTAAGTTTCCCATTACCATGTTTGCTTGGTTTTTTTTTTCAGTTTTTTTACTTAAAATTAAGAGCAATCAGCTAGATTTATTTCCAGTTCCTTGGATGAAAGTAAAGATGACCTTAAAAATATTTGCCAGGTCCACCGCACAAGCACTGACAAGCCAGAAAAACAACTCTCCACAGTGAAGGACATGTCTCATCCAACAGCTGACAACCAGAAGGGCAAAGATGCACCTTCTAAAGAGTACATGGTGCCTTCATTGTTATAGAAATCCTGCCTGTTTCCCATCTGCTGCTCTTCAGAATCAGATTCAAGGTGATCCTATTAACTCCTCATGCAAAAGCCTGCCAGACTGATTTATGGATCAGTCTGGTTTCTGGACTTGCAAGATCCTACTTTAAGATCCTATTCATCAGTTTGGGAGGCAAAAAAGAAAGACAAAGAGGTCACAGAGTCCGAGATGCTAGAAAAATATGTATCTCTTCGTTCTGCTTCTCCAGAGACTACCAACACAGCAAAGATCAATAGCAAAACCAATTCCACGAGACTTGTTTGATCTCAGGTTGTTTTTAATGTAACTGAAAACCATACACTAACATCTTTACTTTACACCTGACAATAATATAGTTTTCTTCCAAGCCTTCATTTCCACCCTATACCATTGAAAAGTAGACATGCTTATTTTCTGTTCATGCTGGTGTTTATGTGAACCAGGCTCCTTTTGATTTCTATAATTTAATTTGTTGGAGAGATAATGCTTGGGAGATCTGTGCTTCTGTGTGGGACTTGATGAACAAGAGAGAGTGGCTCATCTACTACCACCATGCTACCTTCTTAAGCCATGTTTGTAACCCTCAACATTGTGGGGGCTAATACAGACTGTGACTGACAACTTTAGAAGAACCAGAATCATCCAAGAGATGAGCCTCTAGGTACAACCCGGACAGTTCCTATTGGGTTAATTGAGGAGGGGAAGACTTGCTTTAGTGGAAACAAGCATTCTCTTTTAATGACTCCACACATTTAAAAGAAAATATGTGGAAACAAACTTTAGAAGATTATAGGGGATGGAAGGAGACAGCAGACATTGTAAGAGAGCCAGGTCAAGTCTATAGCTTCTGGATTTTGAGGAGTTCCCAACTGGAAGTTGAGCAGGACATCAGATGTGCTGAGCATGGCTTGACCACTGAGCTACCTTCCCACCACCTAAAATATGTATTCATAAAGAGAAAAGAGCCATCACTGGAGTATTAGTGCTTGAGAGGCTAAGGCAGGAGGTTCATCTGTTTAAGGCCAGCCTGGGCTACACAGCAAGGCTCTGTCTCAAAAGAAAAAAAGAAAAGAAAGGATACAGAGAGATATGGAAAGAAGGAAATAGAGAGAGAGGGATGGATGGAGGGAGGGACAGAGGAAGAAAGGGGAGAATGGAGTGAAGGAGGGAGGAAGAAGGGGAAAGAAGGGATGAATGAATTAATTTGCAAATGAACCAACCAACAAATGAACAAATGAAAATACACCAGGTAAACATCCTAATGTTTATAAGGACCAGAATCCATCCAAGTACTAGCTTGTACCAGTGTGTGGTTAATAATTATTTTTTTCACTAGGGCTCTTAAAACCAGGGACACACCCTTCCTGCTCATCACTCTTCCTGTAGATTCGGTTGAGCTATGGGTCAACAAATATGTAGGCACCCAGATCGGAAACTACCTCAGGACCAAACTCTTTCCTCTCAACAATTTAATCAGAGATAGAGAGAACCCATGCTCCCCTGGTAGATCTGTCGCTTTCAAATTAGTAGCTCCAGCACCCAGATAGCTGCACAAATAGATGAACATGCCCAGAGCAGGAAAGGGAAAAACAACAGTGATGGACTAACAGACAGTACTCAATGTTCTCTCTTATCACAACACTAGGGATTCTATGCCCACCTCATCTTTAGAAATCACCCATTGGGCTTATTGTTAGCACCAACATCCTGGCTTTCTAGAGAAGGAACCCAAGAGTCGACAAAGAGAACAAAACTTCCCAGAATCCTTCAGCAAACAAGTACAAGAACTGGAGTTAATCATGAGGGTGGGAGTGACTCAGTGATAGAGCACTTGACCAGCATTCATGAGGTCCTAGGTTTAACGCCCCCCACATAGTGGACAAGAAAAAGAACAAGGATTAAATGCACATTGGCATGTCTGAACTGTCTCAGCTACTATCCATAGAGAATAGTCCAGCTGGGATCCAGATGTTTGTAAGAGGACTGGGGCAGTGGTGTGCCCATAGTCTGGCTTAAAGTTCCAGGAAGAGACTTGCAGATACAGAGGTGCACTTCCTATTTGGTGTTTTTGTTTGTTTGTTTGTTTGTTTTTAATGTCTGAAAGAAATGACAAAGAAAAACAGATGTTCAGTGGGAAAGTTTTAGGGCTAGTTTTGACAAATGTTGCTGTACAAACTCTTTGGGACACCTTCAGAGAAACAATATGGGAGCTGTCAACTGGAGTGTCAAAGCAGACACCAAGACAAGGCTGGATTTCCTCAGTGATTCCCTGACTCCCAATAGGACTGGCCCTGACCATCCCTCATTGCCCCTCACATCCCTCCTCCTTACCCTACAGCCCCCCATCATCCTCATTGCTCCCCTCACATCCCTCCTCCCTACCCTACAGCCCTCCATCATCCTGATTGCTCCCCTCACATCCCTCCTCCCTACCCTACAGCCCCCCATCATCCTCATTGCCCCTCACATCCCTCCTCCCTATCCAACAGCCCCCTCATCATCCCTCATTGCCCCCTCACATCCCTCCTCCCTATCCAACAGCCCCCTCATCATCCCTCATTGCCCCCTCACATCCCTCCTCCCTATCCAACAGCTCCCTCATCATCCCTCATTGCCCCCTCATATCCCTCCTTCCTATTCTATAGCTCTCCCATCATTCTTATTGCCCCCTCACATCCCTCTTCCTTACCCTACAGCCCCCCTCATCATCTTCATTTCCCCCCACATCCCTCCTCCCTACCCTACAGCCCCCCTCATCATCCCTCATTGCCCCCCACATCTCTCTTCTCTACCCTACAGCCCCCCTCATCACCATCATTGCCCCTCACATCCCTCCTCCCTACCCTACAGCCCCCCTCACTCAACACTTTCAACCAGGAACACTTCATTAGTTCATTTCTAGAATTGTATGGCTCCCAGGGATGATTCAGAAATCCATATGCATTCCAGATGCATGAGCTAAACTTTCACATCCTTTCACATCATCATCCTAGTCCTCCTCAATCCTGGAGACCAAAATCCCATAGTTATAGCTCTGTAACTTGATTTTTTTCCCATTAATAATATCACATTTCTCACAAGCAAAGGTTGTAGTAATTATTATCTTTAACCTAAATTTGTATTAGAAAAGGTTTTTCCCTTTGACATAAGCCTCTTTTTTTATTTAAAAAAAAAAAAAACCTCCTCAAAGGCACTCACCTTTAGCCAGAAGTCCTAGCGGTTTTTCTTTCTCAGCTCCTCGCCACCAGAACTTGTCAACTCTGAAAGGTAACTTCTCTAATAGTTTTATGCAAATATGGTAGCCACCTTATCTTTAAAACCTCCCAGTTTCCTTATCAGTTAAGATACAGGAACCCAGTTACTGATAGGCAGAAACTGACTCTCGTATCTAAGAGACAGCTGCTCCCCTCTTCACTGGTTCTTGTGTTTGAAAGAGTCCATGCAATGTGCTTCCACTTTTAACCTTATCTCCATGGACACATAATCTAAACTGTAGTTTGCATTCCTTGGTGGGGACTCTCAGGAAAACCAGTCTGATTTCTGCTCAGTGGTATATCTCTTTCTTTACTTACAGCAAGGATATAAATATGAATTCCCTGCAGCTTGCTCCGAGACTGACCGTGCACATTCTGAAGCCAGTTTTATTGTTGACGCTTCTGTGTCAAGGTTCTGAAGACTCAGCCCATGTCAGGCACCTAAGTGTGTTCACCCAGCTCTTTGTGCACCGGCTAGGCTCACTTTATTCCTTGCAATCTCCACAGACTGACAGGATGCTCACAGGGTGATTATCTTACCCAATCCATGGGCTGGCACAAGCAAAGACAGAGTCGAATCCAGAGCCCCCATAACTTGACTCTTTCTACCTGTTTCCAAGGGCCTCTCGAGTCATTGTAATAAAGGTTCTATGTATTCACTTTAAGGATTCTAGAATAACAAGTAAGCAGACTCTAATTATCTATACAATTGCTTTTCTGAACCTTAGTTGCTTTCGAACCATAGGGGTGTCTAATTAACCACAGCCCTCCACGTGGAGAAAGAATGTGAGCTTAGGTACAAACTGGTGTTTTCTCTTATTTATTGTGTAATTTGGGGCATATATTTTTGATCTCTCAAAATAATCTCTTGTGCAAATGGTATTGTTGCTCTTAAATAAACAGCCTATGTAAAGGTCATCTATGTTAACAAATACTAAAGGTTATGTGCCTCATACATGCACATCCCATGTGGCACAACTACATTAAAAAAAATGAAATGAAATAAACAAACACCTTTAGGACTTTATTTGACCAGGCTAGATATCACATCTGGCCAAATAAGTAAGAAGCTTGAGGTAGAGCCTGAGTTTTGATCTCACTCCTTTTCTTTTGTCCTTGTGACAAGAAAGCTGTCACCCCATTTTAGCCAAATGAACTCTGCAGTTACGGCATCATGAAAAGACAGCAAGCAAATGATGCTGGAACCAAGTGCTTACTACACAGTCTCCACATGGAGCCTGACTTTTTCTGGAGTCATCATTTGTTCCCCATGCTAGAGAATGGAGAAAGCACACATGAGCAATCACACACCACCCACTGGCTGATCAGACACTCAAAGCTTCACAAGCATGAGACACATTTCTTGATCTCATGGGATGCAGCACTACAGTTGGAAGAGGGGACATAACATTTCATAAGTCAGAAAATCTGGGGTTCACACTAATATACTTGTAACAATCAAAATCCTTTTGAAAATTAGAATGGATTGTTGAAGAACTATAGTTGTGTTGGATAGTTTTGTTTGTTTGTTTGTTTTTCAACTTGACACCATCTAGAACCATCTGGGAAGAAGAAACCTCAACTGAGAAATGCCATCATCATATTGGCCTGAGAACAAGCCTGTGGGAATCTTCACCCTTAATGGTTGATGTAGAAATAACCAGCCACTGTGGGTGGTGCCATCCCTGGACAGGTGGTCCTGGATCTTAAAAGAAAGCAGACTGAATACAGAGAGCAAACCAGTAAGGAGCGTTCCCCTATGGCCTCTTCTTCAGCTCTTGCCTCCAGGTTCCTGACTCCCCTTAATGATAGACTTGACAGGAAAGTATAAGATGAAATAAACCCTTTCTTCTCCAAGTTTTTCTCTGCCATGGTGTTTATCACATCAACAGAGAGCAAGCTAATGTGGTAGTCTTTCCTCTTGAGGTGAACTTTCATCTACTGATGTGGTCAGCCCATGGTTCGACCCTAATTCTAGATCTCTTGATATCATTTACTGACATATGAGCATGACAACAACAGTGTTTAAAAACCTGGCCCATGTCTGCCTCGGGTATTTATCTTTAGAGCAGTCTTTATCAATCTTCGCACTTACGTCTTTGGTACTATCTAAATGAATAGCTGTGTTTTCAAAGCTCTCATCAAAACCTAGAAAGGCCAATGCTGAGGGATAGCAATAAAAAGGTCACATTGAGTATGAGGAAGCTTGGGCCCTCATATGACTGCTGAACTGGGGCTGGGGACTGTTATGTAGGGACACTCCACTCTAGAAGAGTGGGATGGAAGGGATAGGGGGTAGAGTGTGGGAGGGCGGGACTGGGAGGGGCGGAAAGAGGACACTATGATGGTGATCTAACCTGAAGTAATAAACACATATTTATAAAAGGTCATACTGAATATATATATATATGAAGCCTAACTAGCCTGCATGGCTTTCGTGTGTGTCCATTTGTAAAGGCTTTGAAAAGTGTGCATCTTGGACTCTGCTACATCACATCTACCTCCACCTCACAGGGACAGTCTAGTTCAGTTATCTCAGAAAATCTCCTCAGACTAGAAGGTCTTAAATGCCACCCACCAAGTCTGAAATATCCCCATTTTCCATCCAGTAACAAGAGTTGTACCTCTTTGGGGGGGGGGGCTGCCTACCAGCAATCTGAATAATCTTCTTTTATTATAATGTTTATTTATTACATCAAGTTACCTCTCCACCATAGTGCCCTCTTTCCACCCCTCCCTGTTCCACTCTCCCACCCTCCCCTCCCTCTCCCACCCAACCCACTCCTCCGATGTGGCATGTCCCTACATATCAGTCTCTCTCAGTTCAGCAGTCATATGAGGTCTAAGAGCTTCCTCTTGCACTGGGGACCTACATGGTACCACTCCTAGGGAAAAGTGTCCCACTAACAGGCAACAAAGTCTATGTTCCTGTTCCCTTTGGTGCATTGGTTGTAGGATAGTTATCCTGTACTACATGGCTAAAATCCAATTATAAGTGAGTAGATGCATGTGCATCCTTCTGGGTCTGGGTTAGCTCACTCGGGATGAGCGTCTCTAGCTCCACCCATTTGGCTGTGAATACTCAGCTATCACAAACAAGAACTGTACCTCCTAAAGCTAAGTCGCCCCAATTAAAGCAGATGTGACCAGAGGCATTTCTGAAGATTGTCAGATGGCTCAAAGGTGAAGGTACTTGTCCTCTGTAAGATGGCCTCTGGCCTCCACAGTTGTGTACACACACACACACACACACACACACACACACACACACCACCACCACCACCACCACCACCACCATCTCAACAACAAAAAATCATGGATACAATCCCACAAAACCAGCTCAAACTTAAAATGTGTCTCAAGAACAAATTTCCTAAAACCAAAGATAAGTTGGGGGGGCATATAATGAAAATTTAAGGCATGTATGCACAAGAAAGCAAAGAAGAATAACATCTCTATCATGTTACAGTAACGACACCCTCTTCCAGACTGTTAAACAGGGGGTAAAACCTCAGCTTTGTCTTGTGCACACAGACTAGTAAATTCATTTGGAACTCTTACAGCTCTGTAGTGGTGGGAAATCTCTGTGTTCAGCGATTGCTTGGCCTTCCTTGCTTTGGATGGAAGCGTTTGCCCTCAGTGAATTCTAGTTTGCTAACTTGATCTGCAGAAGGAAAGACGGGACTGCAGTAACTCCTGTCCCATCTTCAAAGAGTTAAAGTTCACAATCAGGCAAGAAGTCTAGGGCTCCCCCCTTCACTCTTACCGCTGTTCCAGAGTTCAGAAAAGTCTTGTTGAATGTGTTAACATAGGTACCTCATATGGGTTTTGAGGGATAGGAGTCATGCTCAACAGACCTGCTCATTTGGAAAAAAAAAAATCCAATCTGAAATTTTTGATTTTATATTCTCTGTCTCAGAGGAAGAAAGAGAAGATGGGAGAGAGAGGGAGAATAGGGGAGGGGAGAGGAGGGAGAGGAAAACATACAGACCTCTTCAGATTAAGTGGATTCTATGAAACTTGCAAAAATTCACATTTTAACAAGATTCTTGTCTCTGCCTGTTCTTAGGTAGATTAAGCAAAACAAGGAGCAGTTGGTAAGCTGATTCTGAGTTCTCCAGAAGGGGCACCTTTAGCAGGTGTGGTAGCAAGCATCTAATGGTTCCAGGTGAACTTTCCAGCTTGCTCTTTCTATTCTCCTCCCTATACTGTACCTGGGCAGGTCAATGTGACAAATACAAAGTGAAACCCTGGACCTCCTCAAAGCTGGGTTGTGACAATTACAGGACACCATCTAGTCTCTCTTCTATGGAATTGCTCGGCCTCAGAGAAGCTCCCTCCACTCTGAGCAGCTCCAAGTGGAAGGACTGGACAGACAGTTGCCACAGCCTCTGATCTACGAGTCACTGAGTGTGAATTCTCCAGTTCACTCAAATCTTCAGAGATGGACCCTAAGGCAGAAACACCACCTAACTCATTCTAATTCCAGACTCTTGGGAACCATGTTAGATTTTAATGTTTGCCATATAAAGCTGTTAAATATTAAAGTAACCTACTTTGTTGCAATGGAGAGGTGATTCATGTTGCCACGTAAATCTGTAAATGATTTTTTATTGATCTACAAGGATGTAGAAGCCAAGGATACCTGCTAGGATAAAATGACTTGACTCCTCTTTACTTCTTCCTTTTTTCTACTTTCTTACCATTATGACAAGGTCAAAAGCTCAACTTTTACTCATATACAGTGGGCCTTGTGACACCTGTGGCATCAGGAAGCTGACCGAACTGGGGTTTCTATTATCAGAGAGTGTATCCACTTTTACAGATTGTTCCACCACTCGTAAGAGAATATCTGGCCCGGTCTGATGAGATAAGGCACGTTATTGCTAAGTGTTCATTCTATATTTTGGACAGAAACAAATGCATTTCATGCTGGAAAGAGATACTCTATTATGTGTACTCTCCCACCTGCTGTACCATTCCAAGTGCTGGGATTGCAAGCTTGAGTCCCAACACCTGGATACTATATTCATTTTTTTGTCAAAGTAGATTTTATAAATATACATAATGTTATATATTTAATTAATATATAAATTAAATTATATAAATATATAATACATTTGAATATAATATTGTAATAATACATTATAATAAACATAATATAGTTAAATATATTATATTTAATTTATGTATATTAATTAAAGACATATAATAGGCCTTGTATATATCCCTATATATGTGTGTGCACGTGTGTGTGTGTGTGTGTGTGTGTGTGTGTGTGTGTGTGTCCAGGAATAAAGAGAGCCACTAAATAATGATAAAGGGTCAACCTAACTAAGACTACAATAAAAATACATATTTTGTTCCTAATTTCAGAGCTTTGACACAGGAGAAGAAAACTGGAAAACTCAAGGGAAGCTACAGGAATTTTGAATCACAGCCAAGCATTTTAACATTCTTCCTTCTTCAACAACTGTTAGACTATATAGAAAATGGGTATGGCTAGGGTACAGAAGATTTAAAAACAGCCAAGAGCACATAACTGACACTGAACAAAACAGACACAGAATTCTCCCTCTACTAACTGCAAAGGATGCTATGTGAGAATAGTCAAATCAGGTTATAAAGTCAGCAGCATAAAGGCTTATACAAATGGAAATGTTCAGAAACTAAATAATAGGACATTTACCAATACACAAATCGGAGAAGTCAGGGAGAAAATGAAGATACATTTTAAGTCAAATGAAATAAGATCTATGTGTCTATCAAAAGTGAGAAGGTGCGGTGAAGAGGGGGACTCGCAGAACTTACTGGTGTAGAAGAAAGGGATGGGTGAAGTGAAGAGTCTTTACTACCACCTAAGAAATGAAGAAACTGCAAAAAGGTCAGAAGAAAGGTAATAGCATCAGTGCAGAAAAAAATGAAACAGAACATGGATAAACAACCAAGAAAAATCAATGGCACCAAAAACAGGGTTTGTTGAGATCACAAAAGTTGATCCATGTCCTTCTCGTTAAGGTGATTGGAGATCAAAAAGGAACAAGACATGAGTGAGCCACATCAGAGGGAAAGACATTGACACTATTAAGTTCCTAGATGTTCAAAAGGAAGTATCAAAATCAAAGTAAAGAGAGAAGAGTGACATGCCAATATATGGAACATGATCGGTGAATTTCAAAACAGCTATGGGGAATGAAAGGTCCAGGTGAGGCAGAGAACATGTTAGTGTGGTTCCCTTATTAGATAAAGCTCTGGGAGTCCCTACTGACGTACAGTGACAAACATAGGAGCTCTTGGTGGGAGACAAGAGGGAAGAATTTCACAAGGTATGAGGAAACATCCAGCTTGATACGTGTGCTCACGATCTTCATTGAGGCAAAGCTTCACAATCATATGCACCTATGTCAAAGCTTGCCAGATTGGACAACTTAAGAAAGTACAATTTATCATGTCAGTTTTATCTCAATAAAGATGCAAAATCTGCAGATATTTTAAAAGGTAGCTTATGCTATGATCTTAATGTATACAATGCATGCATAGGTCAGCACATTCATGTGTAAAGCACATGCACACTTATATGCATATGCATGTACAGAGATGTGGTAGACGATGTCTAAAAGCCAAGAATCACAAATTCTTGGCAACATCCATCTGCAAGGGCAAGATGGTGGGTGGGCTTTTCCCTTTGTTTCACTCCTCTGGATTTACTATTTCCAAAAATGAGATGTTCAATTTATAAACATATATTCCAGCAAATGTGTTTATGCCATCAGTCTGTGAGCTTGTACTGGAACACGCACATTTCTATATTAGTTCTGCAGAACAGTAATGATGATCACTTCCAATCCCCAGTATGGGAAAACAGATCCCTGTTCCTGTATCAAGGCAGAACCTAGAACACAGAAGAAAACAACTCACAGCTAACACTTCAAACATAGTGTCTGGGGAGAAGTTTAGCAACAGACAGCTTGGTGCATGTTGGAGACTCGGCCCTGGTAACCCAGCCTCCAAAACAAACCACAGTGAAGGATGCATGCCTACAAAAGTAGCACAGCCTTAAAAAGTGACTCAAGACCAAACGTCCTGAAGCCAGATACAGGCCAGAAAGAGATAAGAGAGGGAAAGAGAGAGTCAGAGACAGAGACACAGATACAGAGACACAGAGAGACAGAGTGAGAGATTTTAAAGGCAGACTTGATGAGGGTTATTACTGACAAGATTCTAAATATGGCCCCAGGATTTAAAGGTGAGTAGAAAGCTCGTGTTCTATATAATCACGAGGAATTCCAGACTGGGACTCCTGGTGAATATGGCTCTGCCTCTTGTGTGATGGTGTCACAGGCATGCACCTTTTTATCTGGCCAACCTTTTTCCTCGGGTCTATTTTTTCTAGGATAGAAATGCTTTCCCTAGAAATCTCTTCTGACCATTCATGACCACTCTGTAGAAGTGAGCTCCAGTTTCTTGGTGTTACTTTAGTCCTGATTGCCCATTGCCAGCAGTCTGCACCCCAGGTTGCCCAGGCCTCCACTTGCAAAGTGCAGGTGTGACCGTTGATGTCCAGTATTGAAACCTCTGAACAGCACATTCGCTCCCATGTGCTCTTTTTGCTATTAACTTTTTTAATGTGTGTGTATGTATCTAGACATGCATGTATGTGCGTGTGTTTGGAGATTGGAGGTCAGCTTCAGGTGTTTCTCAGGACGGTGTCCTCCCTGTTTTTGAGACAAGGTCTCTCTTGGCCTGGAACTGGTGAATAGGCTAGGTAAGCTGGCTGGTGAGTCCAGAAATCTACCTTCTCTGCCTCCCCAGTACTGGACTACAAACGTGTGCCACCACATGCAGATGCCCAGGGTTCTAACTCAGGGCCTCATGCTTGCTTCACCACTAAGCTATCTCCCATGATGCCATTTTACTGGTCTTTGCTTGAGAAACATTAACAAGGTACGATTTGCCTCCCACATCATGTGCCTGAAATTTAAAAAGTGATGTGGAGTAGTAGGTAATTCCTGTTTTCATGGCAACAGGCAACTAGACAAAGAGATAGGATAAAAGATACAAGAAATCATTGTAGAAAATATAATCTTTCCACGTAATAGTTTTAAATTCTATATGATAAAACCTTAGGAGTAGAAATCTCCCTCCTGGAATGAAAAAATACAACTTTATATTTAGAATTCAAACAAATACAAATAAATTCCTACACAAAGAACAAATGAAAGCTTGAGAAAGTCCCTGGATCATGTCAGCTTTTAATGCCCCTAACAAATCTAGAGACTTTTGTCAGTCAACAAAAATATATATTATTAAAAATCACAATATCCAACATAAAAATCATAAACATTCTAAATATATAAATATTGTACATATTCTGTACCCTCATAATAAAAAGGCATTTTAGACTCTTACTGTATTTGTATCTACCAATGATAAAAACCAAAAGGGCTTCATGTTCGTCTTCTGATTGATGAATTAATTTTCTGGATCCTATATTGGTTAGATGAAACGAAAGAGGAATTCTGAGTCTGCCTCACGGAGACCCCATCAGCCCAGCAGCATCAGCTAGAGATTCCGAGCTGCCAGCCTACCTCTTGCTATGTGATATCCAAGGCCAGTGTCAGATAACAGCCTGTGGAAACTACAATACTACACTTTTTGAGAATCAGCTGATGTGTTGCCAGATAAGATAAGCTTCCTGGTAACTGGTGAGGAGGTTAGATCAGTTAGTGCAAGGTTTGCAGAAGTTAAAGCTAAGGGAGATAAAGGGCAGGAACTAAAAGAAGGATGTACTTAGAAAATGTCCATCCCCAACTTCTTTATCAGTGAAGACACTGATCCCCGAGACAGTGGGATGGGGCATGTGCAAAGCCACACAGCCAATTCTCAATAGACAGACACAGCCCAGAGGTAAGAAGGGGCCTTTACGTAAAGTTGTGCATTTGTCTTTCAAGCCATTTCCCTCCTAGGACCACCTATTTCCAACCAGAAGACTTCTTTCCAGTATTTGAGAAAAGCATATGAATTCTAAATATGCCATGTGTGCCTTATCTTCAGAAAGATACATGAAGTTTTTGAGTGATATTGATATGGTCACACTGTAACAAGTACTAACAATGTTGGGCAATAATAGATCCTCTATTAATAAATAACTGCACATATTAAGAAACAATAGCCTCAAATAACTGCATACTGACATTCTGAAGCATAGATTATAGAAATAAGTTATTACCTATAATCCCTCCATAGAAGACAAAATGGAAAAGCTCAAAAATATGCTGTTTAACCTTCATTGTCCACTTGATTGGATTATTAGGAAATGCCTATGTTGGTGGAGCACATATCTGGATGTGTCTGTGATGACCTTCCCAACAACAGTAAAATGACAAGGACTCTGGCCTCATTGTTGACGAGATCCATTCATAGTATGACAGCTATGGTGGGAGGATGGTAAGCACTCACCTAGAGGGTCTTTGGAGGAAGAAGGCCCCTAGGGTATGTCTGTGGGACTATCTTTTGCTTGAACCCCTCCCTGGATCCCCCTCTGTCTGTGCCCTTCAGTGAGGTGAAATTATACTTTTGTTTACATGATCTTCTGCCCAAACACATGGGGCCAAACATCCATGGACTGAACCTTTAGAACCACCACAAGCCAGGGCAAGTTTTTGTTCCTTTTCATTACCCAAGCTGATGCAGAAGTAATGAATACATAAAAGTTGAAGGACCAGGCAGTTGGTGGTAGAATTGAATGTGGTTATTTTAAGGAAAAGCTTCCTTCTTGGTATCCAGTGCAGTAATAGCACACGGATTATACCTCTGTCCAGGCATAATGTAATTTTTCATTCAGCAAGCAAAATCTTTGTCCTAGTTGTGGAACCATACAAGAATCAAATTTTGAACTGAATATAGTTTCCTCCAGAACAGTATAAATACTGACTTTTCCAAGTCAGCCTCAACCATGACGATAAAGGTACACTCCAAAGGAATGCGTATCAGGATCAGTGAGCCAGCAGGAACCTGGAAGTCTGAGTGGCCTCATGGTCCAGCTCCATCTACCACTCAGCAAGCACTACCCAGGTTACTTGAGAAAACAAAGTTAGATTGACATCTTGTTTAAGCCAATGGCCATGAGCCATGACTAACTTATAAGGCAGCATGAGTACACAGTGACTTGAGGTTGTTGGTCAAGACCTACAATATAAAGAACAGTTCCCCAAGGAATGTATAGACTCTTCTCCCTAGCTATCTCTGTGCTAGAGGAAAGGAAATGGTTGAGACTCAAGAGATGAAAAGAATGATTTAAAACCATCTCATTTTCTTACCTCCATAATCTCTCATTTTCCTTCCCAACTAGTTTGAGGGTTTGCTATTGCTTTGTCTCATTTGCTTTGTTGGAGATAAGTGTTGCTTTTACTTTAAGATTCAAGCTCATGCCGGGCGGTGGTGGCGCACGCCTTTAATCCCAGCACTTGGGAGGCAGAGGCAGGCGGATCTTTGTGAGTTCGAGGCCAGCCTGGTCTACAAAGCGAGACCAGGACACAAAAAAAAATTAAAAAAACCCCTGACTCAAAAAAACATCTTTAAGAGTGACTGGAGTTAAAAGATTCAAGCTCAAGATCCACCTTCCTCAGCTTCCTGAGAGCTAAGATTTCAGGCAAGTGCCTTGGGATCAACATAAGCTACCTTTGGGAGCACTTGGTTTTTGTGGGAGCTTCAAAGAGGAACATTATAGGCCACAATGCTTTGGTTTCTAACACCCCAAGACATGTTGCTTGGGGGGGTCTGAATCTTCATTTTGCTTTTTCTGTATGCTAACATCTTGACCTAAGGACATTTGGCGTTCAGATTTGTGAATACCTATAAGACAGTAGTCAGTATCCTTATGCAGTAGTGGGGGATTTTCAAAATCAAGGCAGTATGTGGAATTCAAGAGGATTCATTAACAAAGTCTGAAAATGTGAATAAAATAAGCAGAATGGGAAGTTATTATGTATGCTTTATAAAGTTTTTTTCAGTAAAATTATCTTGTTATTTCTTAACTGATTTCATTTTTATTTATGGGTGTGAACCTGCATGGGTTTATATGCACCATGTGAAGGGCCCTTCAGAGACAAGAAAAAGCATTGGATCCCTCTTGAAAGTACAGTTAGAGAAGGCTAGGAACCACCATGTGGGGGCTCGAACTTGGGTCCTCTGCTAGAAAAACATGTGAGCCTTCTCTCAATCCAAGAATTACTTTGTTTTATGACCCAAAAAAAATTAAATCCATCCCCAGACTTTTTAAATATTCCTTTTTAAAAGGTATAATTAGATTTGTAATTTTAATCAGATTCTTACTAAGTTTATATACAATGTTCAAGCCTATCTGCAATGTTGAAATTCTTAAGAAGTAACTTTGTAACAATTAATTCATTACCTGGGAGGGTCTTAGTCAAAATACTTAAGAAGGAAAATAAGATACATTAAATTAATAAGGAGAGTTTTAAATAGTTAAGGATATTTGGCATGATAAATTGGTAAATGGATAGCCATGTGTTATAAGTTTTTAAAACGTGCCAGACTTAAAAATGATATGATATTATTTTAATCATCTGCATAAAAATTTAACTAACAAAGTGAATATTAATGTTGAAACTAAGATAAATCATGTTTTTTACCTCTAGGTCTGCCTTCAAAGAAACTTAAAATATTTATGAATTTATTTATATATTTACATGTATGTGTGCCTGAGTATGTATGTGCACCACGTGTGTGCAGAAACCCTGAGTCCAGAAGGAGATGTCTAACTATAGTTACATTCAGTTGTGAGAATATGTGGGTACCAGGGATGGAACCAGGATCCTCTGAAAGAGCACCTAGTGCTCTGAATCTCTGAACCATCATCTCTCCAGCCCTCAAGGGAACTCAAAGCTAAAGTAACTGAGCTGTTCCCTATCAGGGATAAGAACGGGTTTGTTTGTCTGCTCCCCAACTTCCCAACACTATGAAGACAGAGTTAAACCTAACTCACCACAGCCTTTTTGGTCCTCCAGTGGTGCTCCTGAGGAGCATTTCCTGTTGACCTGGGGAGTTGGCATGCACTGTATTTCAGAGAAGACATTCATCATATCCAGCAGCAGGGCTCTGCTTCGATGCTGCATCCTCCAAGGGAAAAGCTCAAAGCTTCTACTGACAGGAAGTGCCTTTCCCTGATGATATCACACCGCACTTCCCATGTGACAGCCCACCGGACTGCTCCCTGAGAAGTCATTGATTGGCCGAAAATCCTTCAAGTCAAAAGCTGTGCTTTGACACCTGGGGACTCATTCCACGCTGTGGGAAGGTTTTCATCCACAGCTCCCTTCAGTTTGATCCTTTCTTTCACCTCCTATCCCGCCACATCTTTTCCTCTCTTCCCTCCTGGCCGGCTGTTAACATCTCCCCTCTCTACTCCCACCCCTCCAGCTGCTGTCCTTGCCACCCTTATCTCGTGTTTTCAGAGCTGATAGAAGCAGCTGCCATTGCTCTCAGTCATACTTTTCCCCAATAAAAACAAAATAATCATTCTCAACATGAATTTGGACATATACTACAAGTCTAGCTGGGTACATGAAAACACTTGAGGTCATGATTTCTTTTTTTTAATTTATTTATTTATTGTTTCAGGTTACATCTCCATCATAGTGTCCTCTTTCGACCCTTCTCAGTCCCACCCTCCCACCCTCTACCCCCTAACCCTTCCATCCCACTCCTCTGGAGTGGAGTGTCCCTACATAACAGTGCCCTGCCCCAGTTCAGCAGTCCTATGAAGGCCAAGAGCCTCCTCATACACTGGGGGCCTACAAGGCAGCCCCACTAGGGCAAAGTGTCTCATTGACAGGATGAAAAAGTCTATGTTCATGTTCCCTTTGGTGCGTTGGTTGTAGTATAGATATCCTGTACTATATGGCTAAAATCCGACTATAAGTGAATAGATGCCGTGTGCATCCTTCTGAGTCTGGGTTAGCTCACTCAGAATGAGCTTTTCTAGCTCCATCCATTTGGCTGCAAATTGCATTATTTCCTCGTTTCTGATAGTTGCATAGTATTCCATTGTGTAGATGTACCATAGTTTTTTAATCCATTCTTCAGTTGAGGGACATATGGGTTGTTTCCAGTTTCTAGCTATTACAAATAAGGCTGCTATGAATATAAATGAGGAAACTTCCTTGTGATTCGGTGAGGAGTCATTTGGATGTATACCCAGAAGTGGTATGGCTGGGTCCCAAGGCAGAGCTATTCCAAATTTTCTAAGATATCACCAGACTGACCTCCATAGTGGTTGGACAAGCCTGCACTCCCACCAGCAATGGAGGAGGGTACCCCTTTCTCCACACCCTCACCAGCATGTGCTGTCATTTGAGCTTTTGATCTTAGCCATTCTGACATGTGTGAGATGGAATCTTAGAGTCGTCTTGAGTTGCATTTCTCTGATGATTAAGGATGTTGAGCATTTCATCAAGTGTCTCTCAGCCTATAGAGAAGATGCCTGAAGGGTGAGAGATGGGGGTCCTTAGAGCAGGCAGATGGAGGGTGGATCTAAAGAAGATTTAGAAATAAGTAACCGAGTCGTAGGAAAACAACAAGGATCAGAAAGATTTAGTACTGCTGGGCGATGACTGGGACTTAGGTCCCTGGCTCCTTAGGTCCCTTTGCTCCTTATGGGAGCAAAGTAATTTTTCCAATCCTGGATTTGCAGTTTAAATATGATAGAGGTAGTTATGAGACTGTGGAGAAAGATGTAGTGATGTCATGTACAAAGAATGCTTCATAAAATTAGAGTTGTATGTCAGGGATGAGCCTTCTACCTCATTGACAGGAATATGTTTTAAAAGAATTCTAAGTCAATAAATGATGTTGGTATTTTAACAAATGAGTGTAGAAGAAGTTACGCTTTAGTCAAAACAAGCTTTTCCTCTTTGAGATAGTAGTTCCTCATCCCTCAAGAGCACAAGCTGCACTTCCTTCTGTCATGAAATGGGACTCGAAAAGACCTGGGAACCTCACCATTCACTCAAACACTGAGGTACATCCCTGAACAAATGGAACTATGCATTGTGGTATTATCAAAATACACTCATGTTCACATTCTAGTATGAATTGCACTGCCTGGCACATTCATTTTCTAGATAAGAGAGGTATTGGTGGGATGGACTCTTGCAGCAGTATTTCTCAACAAAGGGTTCCCAGGCCAAGTGATATCTGTCATTATGTGTACAAAAACGCTTCCTGGCAATCTTTTGTTCCACAGTTCTGCCTCATGTCTGTCTAGCATTTCCACAAAAAGTAAAATCTCATCAGTTGCAAAAGCAAATATCCACAGGAGGCTTCATACTTCCCAGCTCCAATGTGACTTTGAAGAAAACACTGAGCTCAGCCAACTTTTCTCTGCACAAACCCCAGGGCCTCAGCCCATGGCAGCCCACTGGGAAGCACTGTCCTCTCCCCTTCTTGGACTGATACATACATGGAGGTCAGGGCCCGGGGAGTGGTCCACACCATAGATATCTGTTTCTAGTATCAGTGACCACAGGGACTTCATGACCTACACTTCAGGAGGCATTTCGCCTGCGCAGGGTTAAACCAGAAGAGACCACGTGTCCCTCCTTGATGAATTCAAGTCTCCCTACGGTCCCTGGCACATTCTCCAGAGCTTATCTGTTCACAGAGCACAGGTTGGGATAGTTACAGCAACTTATTTCAGAATCTTTCAGAATGCCTGTGTCAAGGCTGATCCTTGGGTCCTCTGCAGGACAGTGGGTGCTGACCCACCCACTTACTAACCTCGGTGTTGCATGAACTATTACTATTTAAAATTGACACTTATGACTACCCCAATGGCTGAGATATTCCTTAACCCATCATTTGTAAATAAACACAAAGACCTTTTAGAATTATAATATACCTAAGCACTAGTGCCTAGCAGATCCTATCCCTCTAAGCTAACCCCCCCAGATAAGACCCCCATAATTACTTGCACGTTTCATATGGTCTGGTCCTCAGAGCAGGCTGCTCTTGGCCACGTGTGTTTCTTCTCTTCCACCTATCCCATGGCGTCTGCTCCTTCTCCACCTCTCACATCCCTTCTCCTCCTTCTCTCTCTCCCTAGTGGCTTCTCTGACCCCCAACGTAGCTCCACCTCTCTCTTTTTTCTTGCCCAGGCTATAGGACAGTTTGTTCACCAATCAGGGAAATGGATAGCAAGCAAGCTTACATAGAATTGTTTGGTGTACGTGACAATGTCCTTGTCTGAGGGGTGACTAGACTCTATGCTTTATGCTGAGCCAGTAAATAACATTTAATTACATAGAGTTTTAGATCACCCATCACCTCAGAAACACAGTAACTCTTCATCCAAAATACCAAACACAATTTGATTACTAGACATGCAGAATCAGAAAAATATGACTCTTAAGTGGAATCTTAGTCTAGTAAAGCAGTTCATTCATGAACGTTGTGTAACTGGACTGCACTGAGGCCTGGAGTAGTCCTCCTTGTTGCACATTTCTCCATTTGTTTACAGTAATGGGTCTAATCTAGCATCAGTTACTATATCCTCTGGGTGCTGAATAGTTAATTTTAGTCATGGGAGATAACTTCTATATAGAAATAGGGAAAATTGCAAGTCCTGTGAATGCGATTCACCCTGCTTCATGGCCTATTTCTCCTCTTCCTGAAATACTGTCTACCACAAACATCACCACATTTTCATCCCAGTTACTCCTGAGGAAGTCCATGGTTCACATCATGCCCAGTCACAGTAACTATAGTGCCCTGGTCTAGTTATTCAGTCTCTGTAACCCTCAGCTCTCCAGTTTGAAAACTAAGAATTATAGCAATACTTGTCTCATTGGGGTTTGAAGAACAAACCAAAGGGTGGATGTGCCTTTCACATTGACTGCCATGGAATAGAAGTTTAGCTAGCTTGTAAAGGCATTTATGAGTCCATCATATTTCTCCAACAAGACAGCATTTTCCTCAAGAAGATATTTATAGCTGCTTCATCTTTCTGTCTTCCCTACTCCTTAAGCTACCAAATATGCTCTGCAAGTTAAGAAGTCCTTTTAAGGTCCTTTTAGGTTGGCCGCTAAGGCTCGCTTATTCTTTTTACAAATGCATTCTCAGTATGTGTACTGCGTTTAGCTACATGAACTACAAGAACATTACTAGAAACAGCAAAAATAACAGCCATGTGAAACTGTACTTTTTAATTATCAACAATTATTTATTAATAACTGTATTCACTTATAACAAATATAAACACTTACTTAACTACTAACCCTACAAATTACTACAACCCCTATTACCTAACCCCTAAACCTATTGATAACTATTTTCATAACCTTTTAGAAGGATACAGTCTCTGGGGCAGGTCCTCAGTCGTCAGGAACACAGTCTCTGGGGTAGACCGTTTAATGCACTTAGCAGTCTTTTTCAGGAATATCTCAGAAGTAGATACCTCAGAGTAAATTGGCTATGGCAGTCTCACCTTAAATAAGGCTTGAGGCTTTCTTCTCTCTGGGAGACCTCAGCTGTCTGTAGGCCAACTTATTTCTTTGTATCAGCAACTCTGCCGCTCTGCCTCAGTCTTAAAAGCTGCCCACTGTTCGGACATGTCAAACCCTGTCTAGGTAAAAGCTGAGCCACAGGGTTTAGTCCTTGGCCTTTTGCTGTCTTGGTGAGGCTTTCTCTGCTCACCAGCTTCTTTCTGCTTCAGGGAAATCCGGCCATCAGTTCACCAGCACTTTCTTCAGCAGGTGATACAAACTACTCATTGTCCTTTCTAGCGTGAGGACTCGCTAGCCTCGGAGCTGGCTAGCATAGGCTCTCTAGCATGGAGCCCCTAGCATGTCCCCCTCCCAGACTCATCCACTTAAACAGGATCGCTCCTTGTTCCACCTGCTTCAGCTTAATTTGGGCTCTGCCCACTTAGCAGCTGAAAACAATGCCAGGTCATAAAGTCTTTCCTTGTTTCACCTGGCTTCAACCTTGTTTTTAGTCCATAGAGACTCCCCTCATTTCACGTGACTTCATCCATAAGCTGATTAGCTAATTGCTCACAGCCAAGTTGATCTTCATGCCCGGGATTAAGAGACTGTATCAGAAACCTAGATATTTACTAAATCTAATTTATATTAATCTATCTCCCTACAGCCATGACCTCTTCCCTAGAGGCACTGACTACCTATGGGAAACAGACATCAAATAACAAACAAAAAACCTGCTATTGTTAAATAACGATCACTCAGAGATCCCTGTGTTAAAAGTATGGTCACTAGTTGGGTGTCAAGCATTGTGAGGAGGTATTGGGACCTCTTCAAGGGTGTGGACTGGAGGGAGAGAGTCATATCATGAAGGACATATCCTCTCAGAACTGTGGGACTCTGGCATACTACCCATTTCTTACATCATTTCCCAGGAAAACAGCCAGATGTGTGATTATATACTGACTCATGAGCTGTAACCAGTGGTCAGTGGCTTAGAAGAATGATTGGAAAATTGATGAGAAAGACATTTGGGGAAATGTACAAGAGTAGATCTCTCCAAATAGTCAAAGAAAATAAAGTTACTTGGTTTTCATATAAATCTTATCAACCTCTTTCCTCTTTCCCTGACCATCTCTTTCATTTCCCAGTGGACGTACAAACAAAGTGGCCATGGTGGCAGGGATAGAAATTATGCATAGAACCAACAACATGGACTTCCACCCACCAAGGCTGACCAAAAGCACAGACCAACATTAGCCACCATATCCTAAGGTGCCTAGCCAGGAACCTGGTATCATGTTAATTAACTTGGACCTATTCCATCAAGGAAAGTGTGATATTTTGTCATTACTGTCACACTTACTCTTAGTGTGGCTTTGCCTCTCTTGTGTGTAATGCTTCAGTCAAAATAACAATCCATGGACTTAACAGGATGCCTTATCCCCCATCTTACTCCTCCACACAGCATTGCTCCTGAAAAAGGAACTTATTTCACAGACAAAGAAGAGAAAAGTGGGCCCATGCTTACAGAATCCACTGGTCTTACCATGATCCTTACCATCCTGGAATAACTTGTCTGAGAAAATGGTGAAACGGACTTTTAAAGATATAGCTACAGTACTGACAAAGGGCAAGAACCTGGGGGCCTGGGGCAGATTCTCCAAAAGGCCATGTATGTTCTACATCAGCATCCTACATACACAGTGTCTCTACAGCCAGGAGTGAGAATGAGAATGGCACAACCCATCACCATCCACAGTGATCCATGAGTGTCATGTTTACATCCTTCTCCCATTAGGACATGATTTGGTGTCTATATGTTTTCTTTCCAAATGAGGAACTTCTGTCAGGTGTACAGCAAGTATTCCATTGAACTACAAGTGAAGACTTCAGACTTCCTCTGACCACTTCAGGCTCCTGATGCCCAAAAATCAACCAGCTAAGAAAGAAGCCTTTGCTCCCAGGAGTGACTGGTCCAGACTACCAGGGGAAAACTAGACTGTTTCTCCATGAAAGAGTATGTCTGAATGTAATAGATTTTTCAGGATCTTGCCATGTCCTGAGATTAAGATCAATAGGAAACTACAATAACCAAATCCAGACAAGATAATAAATGCCCTAGACACTTCAGGGATGAATGTGTGGGTCAGTATTCAGAACTGAGACCAGCTGAGATGCTTGCTGAAGGTGGAAGAAATACAGAATAGGTAGTAGAGGACAATAGTTCTAAAAACCAACTAAAACCACGTGATCAATTGTAGGAAGGAGGACTGGAATCACCATTCTGTTGCATTTGTGCATGTACACACATCCACTAAGCAGATGTGTGTTTTCTTTACTCTATTTCTTTATCATGTAATGTGACACTGATTGAGATAGAATCAGTAATTAGCTGTTAAAATATATATTATCATATTTCAGTTTCAGAATACTGAAAGGTTAAGCTTTCCCCAAGGGCCATCTGGGCTACAGAGATGGCTCAGTGGTCAAAACTGCTTACAGCCTGGAGGATCCAAGATGGCAGCGGCCCACACGGATGCATTTTGATCTTGGGGAAAACAGCCACAAAGCCACAAACGATATAGGACTCTGTGCAAAAAATCTGAGTGACTGGACTCACCTGGGTTTCACCCAGCTACCCAGGGACCATTAAATGTCCCTGGGCAGGACTCTCCCTCCCATTCTCAGACATGCACGGAAGCCGCTGAATCCGGAAATTGGGAACCCCTACCAGGAGACACGCCGGGTAAGATTCACTCTAATACCCAGAGGGCAGATTCAGACCCCACACAGGGTTACTCACCAGCCTACTGGGCCCCCCATATCCTACGCAGGCATTCCGGCTATTTAGCAAGAGGTTCGGAACCGTGGGAGTGCCACACACTTTTAGCAATTCATGGGCGGGGAGCAGCAGCAGGGCGCTGCAGCAGCTGAGGGTTCCACAGGCATCAGCCCAGCGTCCAGATGGCCCACAGCTGCATTTTGAAAGCCCAGACATATCTGTCCACCCCCAGAAGGGTGCAGGACATGCGCCCTCAGAGGGGTGCAGGACATGCGCCCCATTGAATTTACAGTCATTGGGAAAAAAATCCTGCAGCTCAATTGAGCTGTGAGACACCCTTCCAGCTGCAGATTACTTTCCATTGTGGTGTACGGGAACTTGGATGACAGTGGCCTCATTTGCCAGTATCCAAAGCCAACTTCATACACACATAGGCGGGGTTGTGAGAGTGGCAGAAAAGGCTACAGGGGGTGAAGGCGGATTTACCCACCACATGGTCCAACCCTGGAAAAACTGTGAGGACTTTATTATTATTAGCAGACTTTTTTTGCTAGTACGGACCCTTCCAGCTGGGAACAAGAGCTTAAGTATATATAGCTCCACCCCCTGGATCAGTGAGGTTTCGACCTGAGAGGCACTGCTGAGTGATTCAACTTACAGGGGTGGAGTCAGGTTCTCTCAAGAATACAACTGGCCTTGGGATTGCCAAAGTCCACAGAAGCTGTGCCTGGACAAATAGGACCATACCGCCAGAGCCACTGCAGGCTGAACACTCAATGTGCAACATAGACTCCTCTGTCTTGGGAGCAGTGAAACAATCCCAGGCCATTCCTCATTGCCTGGGAATAGGCTGCACCAGCTCACAGTGCATCTGGCTATTAGATGCACATTGACGCTGAGAACCCCCTGTAAGAAGCGCAGATCACCAAGCAATTCGACTGCTACACCAAAGCACCCCCTTTGGATCCAAGCCCAGAAGACAATAGGAGAAGACAGCTAAGAACATCCAAATAGCCAAAGGTCCGAGAAAAAACAAAAATCAGGGAGAAATGACTCCAACAAAACACAACTATGCTAGCTCATCCAATCCTGACCACCTCACCACAGCTGAAACACATAGAGTCTCTTCAAGGAGAACTTAAATCTATGAAGGAATTCAAAGAAGCCACAATTTCACAAGTGAAAGCAATGGATAATACCATTACAGAGCTCCAAGCCAAGGAGGCTAAACTTGAACAGGAAAAGGACAGGGCAATGAAAGATTTCCAGGCAAAGACAAGCAAATTGAAGCAGGAAATGCACAAAACGAATAAAATCATTCAAGATATGAAAATGGAAATGGAAACAATAAAGAAAACGCAGTCAGAGTTAAAAGTGGAAATGGAGAATCAAGAGAAGAGAAGAGGAACTACGGATATGAGTATCAAAAATAGGATACAAGAGATGGAAGACAGGATCTCAGGCATGGAAGATTCGATGGAAGAAATCAGTACAACATCCAAAGAAAATGAGAAAGCTAAAAAAATCTCTCACCCACATCATCCAAGAAATCAAGGGCTCAATGAAAAGATGGAACCTAAGAATAATAGGCATAGAGGAAAGAGAAGACTCCCGACTCCAAGGTCCAGGAAACATCTTCAACAAAATCATAGAAGAAAACTTCCCAAAGCTAAAGAAAGAGATGCCAATAAAAATCCAAGAGGCTTACAGAACACCAAACAGATTAGATCAGAAAAGAAACTCCTCTCGCCACATAATAATAGAAACTCCAAATGTAGAGAACAAAGAAAGGATATTAAAAGCTGTAAGAGAAAAAGGCCAAGTCACATACAATGGCAGACCCATCAGAATCACACCTGACTTCTCCTCAGAAACTTTAAAAGCTAGAAGGGCCTGGACAGATGTCCTACAAGCCCTGAGAGAACATAGGTGCCCAGCCAGACTACTATACCCAGCAAAACTCTCTATCAACATAGAAGGAGAAAACAAGATACTCCATGACAAAATCAAATTTAAACAATATCTACCCATAAACCCAGCCCTACAGAAGATCCTAGAAGGAAAATTCCAACCCAGAGAAGTTAACTACGCCCAAGAAAACAGAGGAAATAGAAAACTCCACAGCAATTAAACCAAAAGAAGCACAGGACAACCACATATACCAAAATAATGGGAAATAACAACCCCTGGTCACTAATATCCATCAACATCAATGGACTCAACTCACCAATAAAAAGACACAGACTTACAGATTGGATCCGTAAACAAGACCCAACTTTTTGCTGCATACAAGAAACACATCTCACTATCTCAGAGCAAAGGGCTGGGAAAAGGTTTTCCAAGCAAATGGACCCATGAAGCAAGCTGGAGTAGCCATCCTAATATCAAACAAAATAGACTTCCAATTGAAGTTAATCAAAAAAGACAGAGAAGTGTAACCGAACTTTTAAATTATTATTTAACACTTATTTATTTATTACTAAATTCACTTATAACAAACACCAACAATTTCTTAACTATTAATCCTATAAATTCCTACAACCCCTTTAACCTATCCACTAAACCTCTTGATAATTATAACAACTACTTTCATAACCTTTTAGAATGATACAGTCTCTGGGGCAGGTCCTCAGTCGTCAGGGACACAGTCTTTATTGTAGATTCTTTAACGCACTTAGCAGTCCTTTTTCTGGATCTCTCAGATGCAGGTTCGTCAGGGTAAGTTGGTTATTGCAGTCTCACCTTAAATAAGGCTTCATGCTTTCTTCTCTGTGGGAGACCCCAGCCGTCTGCAGGCCAACTTACTTCTTTTGAATCAGGAACTCAGCTGCTCTGCCTCAGTCCTTAAAGCCAGGCACAATTTCTTATAGGCCACTGTTCGGACAGATCAAACCCCTCCAGGCAAAAGCTGAGCCACAGGGTCCAGTCCTTGGCCTTTTGGTGTCTTGCTCAGGCTTTCTTTGCTCACCGGCTTCTTTCTGCTTCAGGGAGAGAGCTGACCATCAATGGCCAGCCCTTTTTGCAGCAGGACTCTTGGAGCTCTCTAGCATCAGGGGCCTCTTCTCTTCTGGGCTCCACGCACTGTCCTCAAATAGGAGGAACTCTGTTTCAGCTTAATTTGGGCTCCGCCCACTTAACAGCTGAAAACAATTTCAGGCCAGATACTTTGTTTCTTCAAGTCTATTGAGTCTTTCCTGTTTTTCCTGACTTCAACCTTGTTTTTCAGTCTATTAAGTCTTTCCTGTTTCTGCTGACTTCATGCTGATAATGCTCTTCAGGCCCCAAATTAAGAGACAGTATCAGAAACTCCTATATATTTCCTAAATCTAGTTTATCTAACTCCTACAGAGAAGGGCATTACATACTCATTAAAGGAAATATTCATCAAGAGGACATCTCAATATTGAACATCTATGCCACAAATACAAAGGCACCTACATTTGTAAAAGAAACACTTCTAAAACTTAAATCACACATCAATCCCAATACATTAGTAGTGGGAGACTTCAAAACCCCATTCACAATAATGGACAGATCATCAAGACAGAAGCCAAACAGAGAAATAAGGAGTCTAACAGAGATCATGAACCAAATGGACCCAACAGTTATCTACAGAACGTTTCACCCAAACAGAAAAGAATACACCTTCTTCTCAGCACCTCATGGAACCTTCTCCAAAATCGACCATATAGTTGGACACAAAGAGAGCCTCAACATATACAAGAAAATTGAAGTAACCCCTTGTATCTTATCAGACCACCATGCAATAAAGCTGGACTTCAACAGCAAAGGAAACAACAGAAAGCCTACATACACATGGAAACTGAACAATTCTTTACTGGATAACTACTGGGGCAGGGAATAAATAAAGAAGGAAATCAAAGACTTCCTAAAATCCAATGACAGTGAAGACACAACATACCCAAACCCATGGGACACAATGAAAGCTGTGCTTTGAGGAAAGTTCATAGCACTAAGTGCCTTCAAAAAGAAAATTGTGACAGCTCATATTAGCAAATTAACAACTAAACTAGGTGAATTGGAAAAAACAAGAAGCAAACACTCCCAAGAGGAGCAGAAGGCAGGAAATCATCAAACTTAGGGCTGAAATCAATAACTTAGAAACAAAAAGAACTATACAAAGAGTCAATGAAACCAAGAGTTGGTTCTTCGAGAAAATCAACAAAATAGACAGACCCTTAGCCAAATTAACTAAAAGGCAAAGGGAAAAAAATCCAAATCAACAAAATCAGAAATGAAAAGGGAGAAATAACAACAGACATTGAGGAAATCCAGAGAATATTTGGATCCTACTTTAAAAATCTATATTCCACCAAATTTGAAAACTTAAGTGAAATGGACAATTTTCTTAATAGATTCCACCTACCGAAGCTAAATCAAGATCAGATTAACAGATTAAACAGCTCTATAACCCCTATGGAAATAGAAACAGTCATTAAAAATCTCCCAACCAAAAAAAGCCCAGGGCCAGATGGCTTTAGCACGGAATTCTATGGGACCTTCAAAGAGGATCTAACCCCAATACATGTCAAACTCTTTCACCAAATAGAACCAGAAAAAAACACTGCCAAACTCATTCTATGAGGCCACAGTCAACCTGATTACTAAAACACACAAAGACCCAACAAAGAAAGAGAAATTCAGACCAATCTCCCTCATGAACATAGATGCAAAAATACTTAATAAAATACTAGCAAAACGAATTCAAGAACACATCAAAAGTATCATACACCATGATCAAGTAGGCTTCATCCCAGGGATGCAGGGATGGTTCAACATACGAAAGTCTATCAACATAATTCACCATATAAACAAGATGAAAGAGAAAAAACACATGATATTCTCACTAGATGCAGAAAAAGCATTTGACAAAATCCAACACCCTTCATGCTAAAAATTCTGGAGAGAATGGGCATACAAAGATCGTATCTAGAAATAATAAAGGCAATATACAGCAAGCCAGTGGCCAACATCAAAATAAATGGAGAGAAACTTGAAGCATTTCCTCTAAATGCAGGGACAAGACAAGAATGTCCACTTTCACCATATCTCTTCAATATTGTACTTGAAGTTCTTGCTAGAGCAATAAGACAATAAAAGATATCAAGGGGATACAAATTGGAAATGAAGAAGTCAAATTATCCCTACTTGCAGACAATATGATAGTATACATGAGCGACCCCAAAAATTCCACCAGAGAACTCTTTTTTTTTTTTTTTGGTTTTTCGAGACAGGGTTTCTCTGAATATCTCTGGCTGTCCTGGACTCGCTTTGTAGACCAGGCTGGCCTCGAACTCACAAAGATCCGCCTGCCTCTGCCTCCCAAGTGCTGGGATTAAAGGCGTGCGCCACCACCGCCCGGCCAGAGAACTCTTAAAGCTGATAAACACCTTCAGCAAGGTGGCTGGATACAAAATTAATTCAAAAAAATCAGAAGCCCTTCTTTATACAACAAACAAATGGACTGAGAAAGAAATAAGGGAAACAACCCCCTTCACAATAGCCACAAACAATATAAAATACCTGGGGGTAACTCTAACCAAGCAAGTAAAGGACCTGTACAACGAGAACTTCAAGCCCTTGAAGAAAGTAATTGAAGAGGCCTTTAGAAGATGGAAAGATCTTCCATGCTCATGGATAGGTAGGATCAACATAATAAAAATGGCCATCCTACCAAAAGCAATATATAGATTCAATGCAATTCCTATCAAAATACCAACTCAATTCTTTATAGACCTGGAAAGAGCTATTCTCAATTTCATATGGAACAACAAAAAGCCCAGAATAGCTAAATCAATCCTGTACAATAAAAAAACATCTGGAGGTATCACCATCCCAGATTTCAAGCTGTACTACAGAGCAATAGTAGTAAAAACAGCATGGTACTGGTATAGAAACAGACCAGTAGATCAATGGGATCGAATTGAAGACCCAGAAATGGACCCACACACCTATGGCCACCTAATTTTTGACAAAGAAGCCAAAACCGTACAATGGAAAAAGGACAGCATCTTCAACAAATGGTGCTGGTCCAACTGGATGTCCACTTGTAAAAGAATGAAATTGGACCCATACTTATCACCTTGTACAAAACTTAAGTCCAGGTGGATCAAAGACCTCAACATAAGGCCGGTCACACTAAATCTACTAGAAGAAAAAGTTGGAAAAACCCTCGAACTCATTGGCACAGATGACAACTTCCTGAACAGAACACCAACAGCTCAGGACCTGAGACCAACAATCAATAAATGGGACCTCATGAAACTGAAAAGCTTCTGTAATCCCAAATGGCCGAGAGACACTTGAAGAAATGCTCAACATCCTTAATCATCAGAAAAATGCAACTCAAGACGACTCTGATATTCCATCTCACACCTGTCAGAATGGCTAAGATCAAAAGCTCAAATGACAGCACATGTTGGTGAGGTTGTGGAGAAAGGGGAACGCTCCTCCATTGCTGGTGGGAATGCAGGCTTGTGCAACCACTATGGAGGTCAGTATGGCGATATCTTAGAAAACTTTGAATAGTTTTGCCTCAGGACCCACCCATACCACTTCTGGGTATACACCCAAATGACTCCTCACGGAATCATAAGGAAGTCTCCTCATCTATGTTCATAGCAGCCTTATTTGTAATAGCTAGAAACTGGAAACAACCCAGATGTCCCTCAACTGAAGAATGGATTAAAAAACTGTGGTACATCTACACAATGGAATATTATTCAGCTATCAGGAACAATTAAATTGTGCAATTTGCAGCCAAATGGATGGAACTAGAGAAGCTCATCCTGAGTGAACTAACCCAGGCTCAGAAGGATGCACATGGCATCTATTCACTTATAGTAGGATTTTAGCTATATAGTACAGGATATCTATACTACAACCAATGCACCAAAGGGAACATGGACATAGACTTTTTATTTTTTTATTTTTGTTTGTTTGTTTTTTAGTTTTCTCTCCCTGGCAATGAGACACCTTTCACTGATGGTACTGCCTTGTAGGCCCCCAGTGTATGAGGAGGCTCTTGGCCCTCATATGACCTCTGAACTGGGGTGAGGGAATGTTATGTAGGGACACTCCACTTCCAGAGGAGTGGGATGGAAAGGTTAGGGGGTAGAGGGTGGGAGGGTGGGGCTGGGATGGGGGGAAAGAGGACAATATGATGTAGATATAATCTGAAGCAACAAATAAATAATTTTTTTATTTAAAAAAAAAGAGTGGGGGATCCAAGATGGCGGCGGCTGGTGCGGACGTATTTTGATTTCGGGGTCAACAATCACAAGGCGGCAAGTGTTCCAGGATGCTGTACAAAGGGCATCACCCCTTCTAAATCTCACCCAGCTACACAGGGACCACGGAAGATGCCTGGGCAGAATGCCCCTTCCAAATCTCGGACACGCTATGAAGCCTCTGGACCCGGGAATCGGGATAACCCATCCCCCCAAAAGGAGAGACCCCCGGTAAGTTCCAACCTAATACCCAGCAGGCAGATTCAGAAAACACACAGAATCCCAGCACTTGGGAGGCAGAGGCAGGCAGATCTTTGTGAGTTTGAGGCCAGCCTGGTCTACAAAGCGAGTCCAGGACAGCCAGGAAAAAAAAAAAAAAAAAAAAAAAAAAAAAAAAAAAAAAAAAAAAAAACAGAAAACACACAGAGATAATCCCCACCCTGCTGGGCACTCCCAGGTCTCACACAGACGATCCAATTATCTACCGAAAGGTTGCAACCCTTGGAAGTGAGCGGGAGATCCGCTGCAAAGTGCCTTCAGACCACAGATCGCAGTCTGTGACGTCACTGGCCAGTTTCCAAGCCGCGGGAGCAGCAAGGCTACTGCAGCTGAACTGCAGACTTACCCGCTACAGGAACCAACCCCAGGCAAACTGCAAGATATTTGAAACGGTCATATATCGGTCTTATGTACTAGTACAGGCCCTTCCAGCGGTGAATCAGAGCTTACTTGTAAACAGCTCCACCACCTAATTAGGTCCCCACCTGGGAGGCGGGACTGAATGACTCACCTTATAGGGGTGGAGTAAGGCAACTCGAATCCTACACCACAGTGCCCCCCTTAGGACCCAAGTCCAGAAGACAGCAAATTCCACATGGCCAGAGCCAGAGACAAAAAAAAAAAAAAAAAAAAAAAAAAAAAAAAAAAAAAAAAAAAAAAACAGAGCGAAATGTCTCCAACAAAAGAAAGCAACGCTATTACGTCCAGCCTGAACCACCTCACCACAACTAAAACACATGAAAACGATGACAATTCTACAGTATGGAAAGTGATAAAGTCCCTTCAAGAAGAACTTAAAACGATGAAGGAATTCAAAGAAGCCACAATCTTACAAGTCAAAACAATGAATAACATCATTAAAGTTCTCCAAGCCAAGGTGTCCCAGCTTGAACAGGAAAAGGATAAAGCAATGAAAGATTTCCAGACAAAAACAAGCAAACTGGAGAAGGAAATGTACAAAACGAACACTACCATTCAAGACATGAAAATAGAAATGGAAACAATAAAGAAAACACAGTCAGAGTTAAAAGAGGAAATGGAGAATCAAGAGAAGAGAACAGGAACTATGGATGTGAGTATGAAAAATAGAACGCAAGAGATGGAAGACAGGATCTCAGGCATGGAAGATTCGATGGAAGAAATCAGTACAACATCCAAAAAAAATGAGAAAGCTAAAAAATCTCCCACCCACAACATCCAAGAAATCAAGGACTCAATGAAAAGACGGAACCTAAGAATTATAGGCATAGAGGAAAGAGAAGACTCCCGCCTCCATGGTCCAGGAAACATCTTCAACAAAATCATAGAAGAAAACTTCCCAAAGCTAAAGAAAGAGATGCCAATAAAAATCCAAGAGGCTTACAGAACACCAAACAGATTAGATCAGAAAAGAAACTCCTCTCACCACATAATAATAGAAACTACAAATGTAGAGAACAAAGAAAGGATATTAAAAGCTGTAAGAGAAAAAGGCCAAGTCACGTACAATGGCAGACCCATCAGAATCACACCTGACTTCTCCTCAGAAACTTTAAAAGCTAGAAGGGCCTGGACAGATGTCCTACAAGCCCTGAGAGAACATAGGTGCCCAGCCAGACTACTATACCCAGCAAAACTCTCTATCAACATAGAAGGAGAAAACAAGATATTCCATGACAAAATCAAATTCAAACAATATCTCCTCACAAACTCAGACCTACAGAAGATCCTAAAAGGAAAATTCCAACCCAGAGAAGATAACTACACCAAAGAAAACAGAGGAAATAGAAACCTCCACAGCAACTAAACAAAAGAGAAACACAAGACAGGCAGCTAAAGCAAAATAATGGGAAATAACAACCCCTGGTCACTAATATCCATCAACATCAATGGACTCAACTCGCCAATAAAAAGACACAGACTTACAGACTGGATACGTAAACAAGACCCATCTTTTGCTGTATACAAGAAACACACCTAACTATTGAAGATAAACACTACCTCAGAGTAAAGGGCTGGGAAAAGGTTTTCCAAGCAAATGGACCCAGGAAACAAGCTGGAGTAGCCACCCTAATATCAAACAAAATAGACTTTCAATTGAAGTTAATAAAAAAGACAGAGAAGGGCATTACATACTCATTAAAGGAAATATACACCAAGAGGTCATCTCAATATTGAACATCTATGCCCCAAATACAAAGGCACCTACATTTATAAA
Organism: Lophiomys imhausi; assembly: GCA_907164525.1. NCBI lineage: Eukaryota > Metazoa > Chordata > Mammalia > Rodentia > Muridae > Lophiomys > Lophiomys imhausi. The sequence continues at coordinate 2,011,013 of CAJQZJ010032438.1, forward strand.
AGAAACACTTCTAAATCTTAAATCGCACATTGATCCAAACACTTTAATAGTGGGAGACTTCAACACCACACTCACAACTATGGACAGATCATCAAGACAGAAGCCAAACAGAGAAATAATGAGTCTAACAGAGATCATGAACCAAATGGACCTAACAGATATCTACAGAACGTTTCACCCAAACACAAAAGAATACACCTTCTTCTCAGCACCTCATGGAACCTTCTCCAAAATCGACCATATAGTTGGACACAAAGAGAGCCTCAACAGATACAAGAAAATTGAAATAACCCCTTGTATCTTATCAGACCACCATGGAATAAAGCTGGACTTCAATAGCAAAAGAATCAACAGAAAGTCTACACTCACATGGAAATTGAACAACTCTTTACTAGAGGACCACTGGGTCAGGGAAGAAATAAAGAAGGAAATCAAAGACTTCTTAAAATCCAAAGAAAATGAAGACACAACATACCCAAACCTATGGGACACAATGAAAGCTGTGCTACGAGGAAAGTTCATAGCACTAAGTGCCTTCAAAAAGAAAATTGTGACAGCTCATATTAGTGAATTAACAGCTAAACTGGGTGAATTGGAAAAAAAAGAAGCAAACACTCCAAGAGGAGCAGAAGGCAGGAGATCATCAAACTTAGGGCTGAAATCAACAACTTAGAAATAAAAAGAACTATACAAAGAGTCAATGAAACCAAGAGTTGGTTCTTCGAGAAAATCAACAAAATAGAC
>CAJQZJ010032438.1:2027041-2039477 GCA_907164525.1 Lophiomys imhausi
AAAAAAAAAAAAAAAAAAAAAAAAACAGAAAACACACAGAGATAATCCCCACCCTGCTGGGCACTCCCAGGTCTCACACAGACGATCCAATTATCTACCGAAAGGTTGCAACCCTTGGAAGTGAGCGGGAGATCCGCTGCAAAGTGCCTTCAGACCACAGATCGCAGTCTGTGACGTCACTGGCCAGTTTCCAAGCCGCGGGAGCAGCAAGGCTACTGCAGCTGAACTGCAGACTTACCCGCTACAGGAACCAACCCCAGGCAAACTGCAAGATATTTGAAACGGTCATATATCGGTCTTATGTACTAGTACAGGCCCTTCCAGCGGTGAATCAGAGCTTACTTGTAAACAGCTCCACCACCTAATTAGGTCCCCACCTGGGAGGCGGGACTGAATGACTCACCTTATAGGGGTGGAGTAAGGCAACTCGAATCCTACACCACAGTGCCCCCCTTAGGACCCAAGTCCAGAAGACAGCAAATTCCACATGGCCAGAGCCAGAGACAAAAAAAAAAAAAAAAAAAAAAAAAAAAAAAAAAAAAAAAAAAAAAAACAGAGCGAAATGTCTCCAACAAAAGAAAGCAACGCTATTACGTCCAGCCTGAACCACCTCACCACAACTAAAACACATGAAAACGATGACAATTCTACAGTATGGAAAGTGATAAAGTCCCTTCAAGAAGAACTTAAAACGATGAAGGAATTCAAAGAAGCCACAATCTTACAAGTCAAAACAATGAATAACATCATTAAAGTTCTCCAAGCCAAGGTGTCCCAGCTTGAACAGGAAAAGGATAAAGCAATGAAAGATTTCCAGACAAAAACAAGCAAACTGGAGAAGGAAATGTACAAAACGAACACTACCATTCAAGACATGAAAATAGAAATGGAAACAATAAAGAAAACACAGTCAGAGTTAAAAGAGGAAATGGAGAATCAAGAGAAGAGAACAGGAACTATGGATGTGAGTATGAAAAATAGAACGCAAGAGATGGAAGACAGGATCTCAGGCATGGAAGATTCGATGGAAGAAATCAGTACAACATCCAAAAAAAATGAGAAAGCTAAAAAATCTCCCACCCACAACATCCAAGAAATCAAGGACTCAATGAAAAGACGGAACCTAAGAATTATAGGCATAGAGGAAAGAGAAGACTCCCGCCTCCATGGTCCAGGAAACATCTTCAACAAAATCATAGAAGAAAACTTCCCAAAGCTAAAGAAAGAGATGCCAATAAAAATCCAAGAGGCTTACAGAACACCAAACAGATTAGATCAGAAAAGAAACTCCTCTCACCACATAATAATAGAAACTACAAATGTAGAGAACAAAGAAAGGATATTAAAAGCTGTAAGAGAAAAAGGCCAAGTCACGTACAATGGCAGACCCATCAGAATCACACCTGACTTCTCCTCAGAAACTTTAAAAGCTAGAAGGGCCTGGACAGATGTCCTACAAGCCCTGAGAGAACATAGGTGCCCAGCCAGACTACTATACCCAGCAAAACTCTCTATCAACATAGAAGGAGAAAACAAGATATTCCATGACAAAATCAAATTCAAACAATATCTCCTCACAAACTCAGACCTACAGAAGATCCTAAAAGGAAAATTCCAACCCAGAGAAGATAACTACACCAAAGAAAACAGAGGAAATAGAAACCTCCACAGCAACTAAACAAAAGAGAAACACAAGACAGGCAGCTAAAGCAAAATAATGGGAAATAACAACCCCTGGTCACTAATATCCATCAACATCAATGGACTCAACTCGCCAATAAAAAGACACAGACTTACAGACTGGATACGTAAACAAGACCCATCTTTTGCTGTATACAAGAAACACACCTAACTATTGAAGATAAACACTACCTCAGAGTAAAGGGCTGGGAAAAGGTTTTCCAAGCAAATGGACCCAGGAAACAAGCTGGAGTAGCCACCCTAATATCAAACAAAATAGACTTTCAATTGAAGTTAATAAAAAAGACAGAGAAGGGCATTACATACTCATTAAAGGAAATATACACCAAGAGGTCATCTCAATATTGAACATCTATGCCCCAAATACAAAGGCACCTACATTTATAAAAGAAACACTTCTAAATCTTAAATCGCACATTGATCCAAACACTTTAATAGTGGGAGACTTCAACACCACACTCACAACTATGGACAGATCATCAAGACAGAAGCCAAACAGAGAAATAATGAGTCTAACAGAGATCATGAACCAAATGGACCTAACAGATATCTACAGAACGTTTCACCCAAACACAAAAGAATACACCTTCTTCTCAGCACCTCATGGAACCTTCTCCAAAATCGACCATATAGTTGGACACAAAGAGAGCCTCAACAGATACAAGAAAATTGAAATAACCCCTTGTATCTTATCAGACCACCATGGAATAAAGCTGGACTTCAATAGCAAAAGAATCAACAGAAAGTCTACACTCACATGGAAATTGAACAACTCTTTACTAGAGGACCACTGGGTCAGGGAAGAAATAAAGAAGGAAATCAAAGACTTCTTAAAATCCAAAGAAAATGAAGACACAACATACCCAAACCTATGGGACACAATGAAAGCTGTGCTACGAGGAAAGTTCATAGCACTAAGTGCCTTCAAAAAGAAAATTGTGACAGCTCATATTAGTGAATTAACAGCTAAACTGGGTGAATTGGAAAAAAAAGAAGCAAACACTCCAAGAGGAGCAGAAGGCAGGAGATCATCAAACTTAGGGCTGAAATCAACAACTTAGAAATAAAAAGAACTATACAAAGAGTCAATGAAACCAAGAGTTGGTTCTTCGAGAAAATCAACAAAATAGACAGACCCTTAGCCAAATTAACTAAAAGAGAGAGGGAGAAAACACAAATCAACAAAATCAGAAATGAAAAGGGAGAAATAACAACAGACATTGAGGAAATCCAGAGAATATTTGGATCCTACTTTAAAAATCTATTCTCCAACAAATTTGAAAACTTAAGTGAAATGGACAATTTTCTTGATAGATTCCACCTACCGAAGCTAAATCAAGATCAGATAAACAGATTAAACAGCCCTATAACCCATAAGGAAATAGAAACAGTCATTAAAAATCTCCCAACCAAAGAAAGCCCAGGGCCAGATGGCTTTAGCATGGAATTCTACCGGACCTTCAAAGAGGAGCTAACACCAATACTTTTCAAACTCTTTCACAAAATAGAATCTGAAAGAACATTGCCAAACTCATTCTACGAGGCCACAATCGCCCTGATTCCTAAACCACACAAAGACCCAAAAAAGAAAGAGAACTTCAGACCAATCTCCCTCATGAACATAGATGCAAAAATACTTAATAAAATACTAGCAAATCAAATTCAAGAACACATCAAAAGTATCATACACCATGTTCAAGTAGGCTTCATCCCAGGAATGCAGGGATGGTTCAACATACGAAAGTCTATCAACGTCATTCACCATATAAACAAGATGAAAGAAAAAAACCACATGATAATCTCGCTAGATCCAGAAAAGCATTTGACAAAATCCAACACCCCTTCATGCTAAAAGTTCTGGAGAGAACAGGCATACAAGGGCCGTACCTAGAAATAATAAAGGCAATATACAGCAGGCCAGTGGCCAATATCAAAATAAACAGAGAGAAACTTGAAGCATTTCCTCTAAACTCAGGGACAAGACAAGGATGTCCACTTTCACCATATCTCTTCTATATAGTACTTGAAGTTCTTGCTAGAGCAATAAGACAACTAAAGGACATCAAGGGGATAAACATCAGAAACAAAGAAGTCAAATCATCCCTATTTGCAGATGATATGATAGTATACATAAGCGACCCCAAAAATTCCACCAGAAAACACATACAGCTGATAAACACGTTCAGCAAAGTGGCTGGATACAAAATTAATTCAAAAAAATTAGAAGCCCTTCTTCATACAATAAGCAAATGGGCTGAGAAAGAAATAAGGGAAACAACCCCCTTCACAATAGCCACAAACAACATAAAATACCTGGGGGTAACTCTAACCAAGCAAGTAAAGGACCAAGAACTTCAAGCCCTTGAAGAAAGAAATGGAAGAGGCCTTTAGAAGATGGAAAGATCTTCCATGCTCATGGATAGGTAGGATCAACATAATAAAAATGGCCATCCTACCAAAAGCAATATATAGATTCAATGCAATTCCTATCAAAATACCAACACAATTTTTATAGACTTGGAAAGAGCTAGCCTCAATTCCATATGGAACAACAAAAAGCCCAGAATAGCTAAATCAATCCTGTACAATAAAAAAACATCTAGAGGTATTACCATCCCAGATTTCAAGCTGTCCTACAGAGCAATAGTTGTAAATACAGCATGATATTGGTATAGAAACAGACCAGTAGATCAATGGGATCGAATTGAAGATCCAGAAATAGACCCACACACTTATGGCCACCTTATTTTTGCCAAAGAAGTCAAAACGGCACAATGGAAGAAGTACAGCATCTTCAACAAATGTTGCTGGTCCAACTGGATGTCCATTTGTAAAAGAATGAAGTTAGACCCATACTTATCACCTTGTACAAAACTTAAGTCCAAGTGGATCAAAGACCTTAACATAAGGCCGGTCACACTAAATCTACTAGAAGAAAAAGTGGGAGAAACCCTCGAACTAATTGGCACAGGCGACAACTTCCTGAACAGAGCACCAACAGCTCAGGACTTGAGATCAACATTCAATAAATGGGACCTCATGAAACTGAAAATCTTCTGTAAGGCAAAGGACACTGTCATTCGAACAAACGGCAGCCTACAGACTGGGAGAAAATCTTCACCAACCCCACATCTGACAGAGGGCTAATATCCAAAATCTACAAAGAACTCAAGAAATTAAATGCCAAGAAACCAAATAATCCAATCAAAAAATGGGGGACAGAGCTAAACAGAGAATTCACAAAGGAGGAATCCCTAATGGCTGAGAGACACTTGAAGAAATGCTCAACATCCTTAATCATCAGAGAAATGCAACTCAAGACGACTCTGAGATTCCATCTCACACCTGTCAGAATGGCTAAGATCAAAAATTCAAATGACAGCACATGCTGGCGAGGGTGTGGAGAAAGGGGTACCCTACTCCAGTGCTGGTGGGAATGCAGGCTTGTGCAACCACTATGGAGGTCAGTATGGCGATATCTTAAAAAACTTGGAATAGCTCTGCCTCAGGACCCAGCCGTACCACTTCTGGGTATACACCCAAATGCCTCTTCACGGAATCATAAGGAAGTTTCCTCATCTATGTTCATAGCAGCCTTATGTGTAATAGCTAGAAACTGGAAACAACCCAGATGTCCCTTAACCAAAGAATGGGTCAAAAAACTGTGGTACATCTATACAATGGAATATTATTCAGCTATCAGGAACAATGAAATTATGCAATTTTCAGCCAAATGGATGGAACTAGAAAAGCTCATCCTGAGTGAACTAACCCAGACTCAGAAGGACACATATGGCATCTATTCACTTATAGTAGGATTTTAGGTATATAGTAGAAGGTATTGATACTACAACTAACACACCAAAGGGAACTTGGACATAGACCTCTTATTTTTAATTTTTATTCTTTATTTATTTTTTATATATTAGTTATATTTTTTCTAATTTTTAGTCTTTTTTATCTATTGTATGCTTATTGGTTTGTTTGTTTAGTAGTTCTCTCTCCCAGGCAACGAGACACTTTTCACTGATGGTACTGCTTCGTAGATCCCCAATGAATGAAGAGGCTCTTGGCCCTCATACGACCTCTCAACTGAGATGAGGGACTGTTATATAAGGACACCCCACCCCAGAGAAATGGGATGGAAGGGTTAGGAGGTAAAGAAAAAAAATGGAATGTGATGTTTCAGCCTTTTACTACTAATTGTCATAAACTGTTTAGGATAATTAAGAAATGCAAACTAATGGTTATGCAAGCCGGTCATTCAGTTAGGTACTATGACAGACTATTATAGTTACTTTCTAAGCTAATCAGAAATAAACCGGCCAGAGACAAGCAACATCTGCTTACCCTAATATAAGAGATAGATAGGGCCTCTTCAAAAACCTCAAGAGATCTGCAGAATATGGCATTCAAAGATGTTTTTGTAACTTTAGATTTTTTTATATCAAGACATATCAACTCCTGACAGCACCCCCTATTCTCCTCCAAGTAGAAGATGAGCATCGAAGAATCTCCAGTGGGAGATGATTGAATTAGTCGCAAGCCTATCTCTTGGTAGGAAAAGCCCCTTGCCCCAACTGTAGACAGAATGCTGTCCAAAAAGGACAAAACCTGGAAGCAGGTAAGTCGACAGCCTAGCTCTGCCAAAACAGGGTAGGTAAGTCCTTCATAACCCCTGCTCTGCAATCTATGTCTGTCAGAGAAACGGGGCCAAATGACTGAAGATCGATGCTGTAATGTATGGAGAGAAAATGGGAACTGTCCAGGCAGTCACAGGTATGTCATTTCTTAGTTTGGGAAGCTGCAGGCCCTGTACTTCCTTTAAAATCAAATATATTTATCCCTCTCAGGTCTCTGAGGTGGTTGAAGAATAGAGAGCTAGAGTCTCATAATTTAATTTTGAGTTGTTTAGAAGTCAAGAGAGTGTTATAGATCTAAGAAGATACTTTTAAAATTGTGTTGCAAGTTAGTATGAATGTTGAGTCAGATATAGACCTTTAAACTCATGGAGATATTTAGATAGTAGAATGTTAAAGTCAGCTACCAAATACATATGGACTGGTCATTGGGAATGTACGTTAAGCCATATAACCCTCATAACTGTGGCCTAATTACCTCTGTTGTTTTGTATTGTATTTGTTATTATAAGAAAAAGAGCCATTTGTTGGACTGAAAGGGGAAACTGTAGGGGGAAATAAGATATACCTTAAACTTAAAAGAAAAAAAAAAGGGAAGAGGATGGGGGGTTGAGGGTGGGAGGGTGGGACTGGAGGGGGAATAAGGAGGGGACTGCGATGGAGATGTAACTTGAAGAAATAAAAAATAAAGGAAAAAAAAAGAAAAAAAAGAGTGCTTACAGCCCTTGCAGAGGACCAAGTTCAGTTTCCACTACCCACATGGTGGCTCATCCCTATCTGTGGCTACATTTCTGGGTGATCTCACACCTCTTCTGACCTCCTTGGCCTCCTTCCTGCACATATGTGGTACACATGCATCCATTCAGGCACATGCATAGGAACATAAAACAAAATAGATAAATATTTTTAGAAAGATTTTGTCATCTTTTCTGGGAGAAGAATAAGGTCTTATTGGTTACAGATGATATGCTTATATCGTATTAGGCAGAATTATGACCTCATTGTTTAAAAAAACATATGGATATGTTGAGTATCAAGCTGACTCCTGGTGAACTTGCGGTGGTTCATTTGAGTTGTTCGTTTCATTGGATCTGGTGTCTGAGGCAGCATTTTCTGGAAGGATTAACTGAAGTGTGAAGACCCTCCCTCAAATGAGCAGCATCTTCAAGTAGATCTACTGAGGTCTGCGCTGTAAGACCAGGGTGGGGACACATTGCAGAGTCCTCAGGGCCACAGTCCTCCCAGGCAGTGATGGTGTACAACTTTAATCCCAGCACTTGGGAGATGAGGGCAGGCAGATCTCTGAATTTGATGCCAACCTGGTCTACAGAGAAAGCTCCAGGACAGCCAGGGCTATACAGAGAAGCCTTGTGTGAAAAAATTAAAATAAACCGTCTAAAACGGTCTAGGATAGTTAAGTAAAAAAAACTCCTAGTCATGCAAACATGTCACTTTGTTAGCTACTATGACAGTCTATCACAGATATTCTCTAAACTACCCAGTAATCAAGTTGCTAAGAGACAAGCAACATTTGCTTATCTAAATACAAGAGATGGATAGGGCATCTTCAAAAACCCCAAGAGATCTGAAGAATATGGCATTCAAAGATGTTATCTTAAATCAAGATTTTCTTTTTTTTTTGATATCGAGACATATCAGTGCCTGACAGCACCCCCTATTCTACTCCAAGTAGAAGATAAGCATCGAAGAACCTCCACTGTAAGATGGTTGAATTAGTGGCAAGCCTATCTCTTGGCATGAAAAAACCCCTTGCACCAACTGCAGACAGACTGCTGTCCAAAAAGGACAAAACTTGGTAGCAGGGAAGTCGACAGCCTAACTCTGCCAAGACAGGGTAGGTAAGTCCTTCATAATCCCTGTTCTACAACAAATGTCTGTCAGAGAAACAGGACCCAAAGGCTGAAGACTGATGCAGGAATGTATGGAGAGAAAATGGGAACTGTCCAGGCAGTCATTGGTATGTCCTTTCTTAGTTTTGGAAGCTGCAGGCCCTGCACTTCCTATATAAGCAGATATATTTATCCCTCTCAGGTCTCTGAGGTGGTTGAAGAATAGACACCTAGAGTCTCATAGTTAAATTTTGAGTTGTTTAGGAATCAAGAGGGTGTTATAGATCTAAGAAGATACTCTTAAAAGTGTGTTGCAAGTTAGTATGAATGTTGAGTCAGATATAGACCTTTAAACTCATGGAGATGGTTAGATAGTAGAATGTTAAAGTCAGGGGCCAAATATGTATAAACTGGACATTGGGAAGGTATACTGGGCCATTTAACTCTCATAAATGTGGCATATTTATATCTGTTGTTTTGTATAATACTTACTGTTATAAGAGAAGGAACCATCTGTTGGACTGAAAGGGGAAACTTCTGGGGGGAAGAGGGTGGAAGGGCGGGATAGGAAGGGGGAATAGGGAGGGGTTTGTGACTGTGATGTAACTTGAAGAAAAAAAAATAAAGTATTAAAAAAAAAAAAGAAATAAGAATTCTGGTCCCTCACTAGAGCAGTGAGATGCCTATTCTAGCAGGTTAAAATATGTAAAAATAAATGAGATATATTCGTGTGTCAGTTACTGTTGCTGCATAACAAATTACCCCCAAATTCATCACATTAACCTTACATGCTGTGGGCTAAAGGATTATATCTTTTGGGGAATATTTTTTTTTTTTAAAAAAAGAGAATGACTTAGGACCACTGCATAAGGTTTAGAGCCTTAGCTGAGAAGAATCAAAACAGGGAGTGAATGGCTGATTCTTTAATAGACAGTGATAGAATCACTCTCTCACTCACTGTCTGGGCCTTGGCCAAGGTAACTCGAAGACTAGAACCATCACCTAGGCTGTCTACATGTTGTCCTTCTGTATGGCTGGGTTGCCATGGATCCTAACACGAATAGTCCAGCAACCAAAGGAAAGCTGCCTCACCTAAGGAACCTTGTTCCAAGGACACATAGGGCTAATTCTTTGGCCAGTGCACTTGCTTGGTACCACCTGAGATTCAAGAGAGATGGGCTGTAGACCTCACTCTCCAATGAGAAACACATCGAGGAACATGAGGGCATTGTTTGAAATGATAAAAATCATTGCCATGAAGGTGGTGACAAGTGAGAGACTCTTGAACTAAGAAGGTGGTAGCAGAAGTTTGGGAGGGAACTAGGGGAATAAAAGTAGCAGGACTTTCTGATAAGGTTGGTGGCAGAGAAAGGATGGGATGGTGAGGACTGACACCTGTGATCTAGGCTTTAACAACAGAAAGGAGGGAAGACGGTCTGGTTTGCCCTCTGGAATTTGTGGGGAGGGTAATTTGAATTTGACTTGGGAACTGTTGGATTGAAGTGTTTAAGACATCAGAGCAAAAAGTCTAGCAGGCATCTGAACATATGACCTCAAAAATTAGCATTATAGATGCCAGTGTGGAAGTTGCTACTGCTTAAATCAGTGTCAGAGAAAAATCATAAAGTGAGAGGGGGGAAAATGAGCAGAACACTTGGCCCAACTTTTTCAGTCATGGGGTAAACTGAAGAGATGTAAACTAGGGGTGGCAGGAAGACCAGTGAAGGCATGCATAGATAATCAGGGGCAGCTTTAGCTTTTAGTTTTTACATCTCCCAAAGGAAAAACACTGAAGGAAGGGAAAGCAGTGCCTGTGGACACTCAGCCAGAAAAGTCAGAGAGTGGAGCACTGTGAGGGCGGAGCACTGGGAGCACTGTGAGGAGGATGGAGCACTGTAAGCAGGAGCGCTATTAAGCAATCATGGCATTGGTGGTGTGGCATTGCTCATAGTGGTGAGTGGGTATAGAATACAAAGTAAAAAATGGGGGAAGCCTCTGTGAGGAGGAAGTAGAAACATACTCAGAGATTTCATCCTTAGATGAGCAGTGGCCCCAACTTGGCCAAATCTAGTGAGTGATGTATTTTCTGTCTTCTTATTTTCCTCACTAAAGCCTGTTACTCTGTCTTACGCTTTCTATGTATCTGCAATGAAATATTTCCCAATCAACTTCCCTCCATTTCATTTTCTGTCTTCCTCTATTTTCCATTAGCCTATGAGTAGACGTCATGTCTCCATCAGTTCAGTATCCACTCTGCAACCCGGTTTCCTCCTGTGCACACCCACTCACAGTCCCCAGGCATGGCCATCCTTACCTTGGAATTTCACACCTGCCTGGCAGACGCTTCCCTTCCTCTTCCCAAGCCTCCATTTCTGTCTGTTTTAAAGATCACACACACAGTTGCTTGCTGGAGCTAGCAAGTCAGCACATCCCATGCTAACTTAAATCATTCCTACACACTTATCACTGTTCTCTATTTCTAGTTCCCCATAGTTCAGAATCTGATGTCATTTCTGTTACCTCCCTGCTTCCTGACTCACCCACCCTGCATCCTCTTCTTTATACCCAGACAGGGAAGCTTCCTGCATTATCCTAGCATTCTGCGTTCCTAGTTTCCATATTTAGTGTTACAGGTAATGTAAAGAGCCACAAATCAAGCTTCTCCATAGTACTTTCTCTGAATCGTCTTCTTTACATGGTACTCTACTGCAGTGTAGTAGGCTGCTTAAAATAGAAAGAGGAAGACCAAAGAAAATAAAGAATGACTAATAAGGCCCAATTCTTGCCAACTCTGACCACTTGGTAATACTGTGTAGTTAGTTAGTTCCGTGGAGCACTGTGCTGAGAAAGCTTCAGAAATTCCTTCCAAATTTGGGTTTAGAGCACCATGATTGGCCAGTGCTATTTGCTATGTGTTAGGAAGAATGACTAGAAACCCAAATAGTAGGTCAAGCTCATTCCTTGGTAACAGAATTGGATAATCAATAGGTCTGTGGTTTAATCTCAAAGAAAGAGCCATGTCATTCATGCCAATCTCAAGAGTCCTATGAAGCACAATCTTTCTAGATGTTTATAAGTAAGTAATATGGTTAGTTTCCTTTTTTCTTATACATTACTTTCTGTTCTTTATATAGTTATATTGGAGTTCTTTTTCAGGGTTATTTCGGTTACAAACAGCTCTTTAAAGAAATACATGAACCCTAAATATTTTAATTTTTATGAACCAATTGTCACCAATACTACTAATACCTCTTCTGGTATTGCTCCAGTGATTAGATAGATAGTTAGATGATAGATAGATAGATAGATAGATAGATAGATAGATAGATAGATAGATAGATAGATAGATAGATAATAGATAGACAGACTTGGAGAGTTGAAAGTCAATTTAAAGTCAAGTGACACCATTAATCTGTATGACATTCAAGCTTAAGAATCACACTTCTCGAGCCGGGCGTGGTGGCGTACGCCTTTAATCCCAGCACTTGGGAGGCAGAGGCAGGCGGATCTCTGTGAGTTCGAGGCCAGCCTGGTGTACAAAGAATCACACTTCTCGATTTTAATTTTCCATTGAACTCCTCATGTAGAGACTAAATATTCATCTCCCTCTAAAAACTTTAGACCCCAATTTTTTTAAGTTTATATTACCAATGAAATGTTTTGAAGGGTCATGCCAGTGCTACATTATGTAATGCCCCAGTTGCTTTTCTTATTTGTTTTTAAATTAAAATTTTCTGAATATAAAATGATACATACAGTATATAAAAATTGAAAATGGATGTAAACCATGTCAAACATAACAATAATGTATGACACCCATTATACTTGAAAGAACTTGATCATCACATAAGTCCCTGCACCTCAACTCAGCCTCTGCTAAGGGTCAAGAGTCTGTCACTTTGAGGACTCAAGTTTGAAGAAGACCTGATACGGTGAGATCCTGGGCTGTGACACATCTTCCTCTCTAATAGACATGATCTTGAAATGACCTCAACTCCTGTGTACAGTGTGCTTATATTTGGAAACCGACCTTGGGTATCATCATTAGCATTAGAATAGTTCCCATTAGAGCATATCTGACTTGGACCTTCTGCCTAATGCCCTGACCAGCTCCTTTCTGAAGAGGAAAGCCTACTTTCTATCTATACATCAGACCATAGAGTCTAAATTGGCCTACTCTCTACCTACATATCAAACCATAGAGTCTAAGATGTCCTACTCTCTACCCACACATCAGACCATAGA
>CAJQZJ010032438.1:2039487-2055138 GCA_907164525.1 Lophiomys imhausi
ATAGAGTCTAAGATGTCCTACTCTCTACCCACACATCAGACCATAGAGTCTAAATTGGCCTACTCTCTGCCCACACATCAGACCATAGAGTCTAAGATGTCCTACTTTCTATCCACACATCAGACCTTATTGTCTGAACCGCACTTCACCCTACATCCACCTCCCCAGCTCTGGGATCTTGCTTTCTACATATCCATTAAGTACTATCACAGATAATCTGTAGAAGAACAAAAACAAGGACCTCGAGAGTTTCCACACCGCCTCTACAGTTCAGATTCTTTTTTAACTTAATTGCATGTGACCTGACCTTGAGTTTGACCTCTGCCCACTTTTAGATTCTTTGGATTCCCTAACAGTACTGATCCTACATAGCCTTTTATCTCATCTGAATAGACTCAGGTACCAGTAATCTTCAGTTTCTGGCTATTAAGGCAGGAGGCATCTGCTGTCAGTCAAAATATATAATCAATTTTTATAATAAGGCTGGATTGGAGAAACAGAAAGGCAGAAATTCTAGCCTCCTTCATTAAACACCAGTGTCTGTGACCCTCCCTGTCTGCTGTTTACCTCTTAGCCTCACTTCAGGGGGATGTCTTTTCTGTAGAAGGTGATTGATTACATTATGGCACTTACCACATTCTAGAGGGCAAAAAGTCCAAATTTGCACCTTACCTTTGAGCTCAGAGAGCTTTTTTTTAAGCTCTCAATTACATGGAAAACAAACTATGCTAATCAAAAAAGCTGCCAGACAAGTGACAATAGAGTCATTAGAAAGACAAACACCTACATGGGAACAGCATTCCCTGGGTCTGTGGACCCCTAGGAGTCCACACATCTTAAATGTCACCTTTCTGTGAGGCCCTATGTACATTTCAAAATCAGCAGGATGTATGACCTGCCTCCAAAGGCTAAAGCCTGCTCCCTACCTAGAGATCATAGTACAAAGCCTCTACTCACCAGTGTGAGAGATTTGGGGCAGGAACATATTTATTTTTCTCTTTTTTCTGTGTCTTATCTATAAGAAGTTATAAGTGCCACAGGGTACTCGTCTTTCTGCTCTCTCATTAGCAGTGGGTAGGGCAGGAGGCAACGAATGGCTCTACTCCTGCTTATGAGAGAAAAGGAGAGCTTCCTGTGGGGGAGACTTCTGGGTTTCAGAGCCCACACACGGTCCTGCTGAGCGAGAGACTCCCTGCCTCCATAGCCTTATGTCGTTCTAGGCCACCAATTGCATAACTTCTGGTAAAGATTGGTTTCAGGAACCCAACCTGTGGGCTCCACCCTTGGAGGTGGTTTCTCTTTTATCTCAGAATAGATAAAGAGTTTGATGACCTTATCACATAGTAAGTTAACTATCTTTTGGGGTCAAACAGAAGAAAAACACAAAAGAAGAAAAAAAAATCTCAACAAGAACTCTAAAGGAAATCATGAAAGATTTGCACTGTTTCTTAGAATGTTGCTAGCCTGGAGACTATGAAAGAAAGGCACTTTCTTTTTTTTTTTTTGGTTTTTCGAGACAGGGTTTCTCTGAATATCTCTGGCTGTCCTGGACTCACTTTGTAGACCAAGCTGGCCTCGAACTCACAAAGATCCGCCTGCCTCTGCCTCCCAAGTGCTGGGATTAAAGGCTTGCGCCACCACCGCCCGGCTAAGAAAGGCACTTTCTAGGCAAAGCAAAAATCAATAAGTAAACTGGGTGACACTGTTCAGCTGGTAGGAAGCTGGACTTCCCAGTACAAGGACCCAAATTAGATCCTCAGAACCTATGTAAAAAGGATACAAAACGGTTTGGTAGTACAGACAAAACTCCAGAACTCAAGGGAAAGACACTTAGAGCCTTTGGGCTCCTGTAGCAAGTCTTTGCTACTTTGTGGGTTTGTCTTTTTCCCACTTTTTACACCCCGCTCCCAGTTTCACCCCCTATCACTAGACAGAAGAAAAAGAAGGAAAAGGGGAAAAAAGAGATGCTTGAGTCTAATTTCTTTCTACTTACTTCTTCTTTGAACATGACTACTAACAAACCATAACCAACCCTCTTTTTTAACTTAATTGTATGTGACCTGACCCTCCTGAATGATCAACAACAACCCACACCCCCACCTCTCAGGGCCCTAGCATTTATATACACTGAAAATTTCCCAGAATTCCAAATGTCACACAATCTCAGAAACTATCTATAGCTGGCAAAACCACGCCCCTGCTAGAGCACAGGCAAATCACAGTCAGCTGCTTCAGACAGTATGAAGCAGCCCCACATCCCCACACCTGGAATTAAAATGAAAACATAGTCTTATAATATTTCTTTGTTTTTAAGAGAAATCACAATTCCAAAGTTATCACTGCAGGCTCCTGACCAGCAAGCCTAACCTACTTGACTCTGTCTCAAAAAGAAAAAAAAAAGAAAGAAAGAAAGAAAAGGTGGACATCCCCCGATGAGGTGCACCCGAGACTATCCTGTTTCCACACGCTATTGATACACCCACAAACACACAAATATGCATATGTATAAACATATGCAAATAAATAAACAGTGGATACCTTTGGAAAAATGAGTGATGGCCTTGTAGTCAGTAGAGGTACAGATACCATGACAAATTTTTTTGGCTTTTCTTTTTAAGTAGTAGAGGTCTTACAGATATGCTATTAAAGAACAGACAGGTTTTATAGGAGTAAAGTGTGCTAAAGCGGGGGGGACTATTTTTATAAAAGATAAAGATGCATCAGACCAAGCTGATCAGGACCTTTGTGCCTAAGATAATGAAGAGAAAGAAAAACGAAGACTCCAGATAGGCCTGAGATGACAGAGACCACAGCATCAAGGATGGCAGGAGGCTCTCTCCTTAGCCAAAGTTGAATTTAGCACACCATCTCTGGGAAATTTCTACTTAAAGCTGTAGCAGGTGGCTATAGTATGTGTCCATGTCATTCTGTGGCTTCCGGGGAGATGGGGCCTTTTCAGGCACCAATCCTGAAGCCTACATTTCTCAGCCAGAAGGTCCAGGCTACACTGGATTCCCGGCAGAAAAGGGTGGAACACAGGTTGGGATCTGTGCCACAGGAATCCTGCAGAGGAGGGAGAAAGGACTATCTCCACTGTAAAGTGTTACAGCTCTAATGATAAGCATGAGAGAGCTCTGGGTGCCAGTGGCAGGAGCTTGGCTTAGGCAGGCAGATACAGGAATGAATTATTCTGAGAGGGAGAAGTCCTTTCCTTCCCAAGTCCAAAATAAACAGCAAGGTTCAGATGATCCATGTAGAGGAATGGAGAAAGAGAAAGTTTATTTCATGAACAGAGACATCATACATCTTGGGCCATGGGAGGGGTGTTTGATTCAATGGGACCAGGAGTGCCAGGGATGCCTTCATTTACATCCAGTAGGTATGGTGCTGTCTTAAGAAGGGGAGTGCAGTCCCTAATTATCCCATGGGCAGTGGGGGTGGGGAAATAATTCCAGGTACAGTTACAGGCATGGACGAAGGTCATTGGCTGAAAGCTGTAAGGTACTAAGAGATCTCATTAGCATGGGGAGGTATTTTCAGGTGGTCACTGAACCAATTTCTTATCCGGAGAAAAGGTTTGGTCCTGTAATCTCCCTGAGGGCTGTGACATTCCTGAGACAGAGGATCTGGGGTTTCCCTAGAACAGGCAGACAGGAGGGAACCCCGCTGACAAAGGGAGTCTGGCATTTTGCACAGAGCTCAGGGGCTTTCTGGTAATGTCAGAATTCAACCTTAGCAGCAGAATTTCCCAACCAGTTCGTATAGAGATCTTGGGCATAAGGGGCTAGAATAGACTCTTTCAAAATTCCTCTAGTGGATTTCATGGTCTCTGAGTCTGCACAATTGATCATGCGCTCTGAACATGCCCAGAAATTGTGGGTGAAGATTTTCAAAACCACTAGGAAGGGAGAAACAAATCCCCAAGTGCCAAGGAAAGCATCCAGCCTGAGCCACAAAGATGAGATCATTGCTTTTGAGAACGTTTTTTAGCAAAAGCCCAAGGAAGGTAGATATGTTTCAACATTGTAGGTATTTTCTTAAAATAAAAAACATAACAACAACAAAGTGTGGAACAAAATTTAAAAGAAAAAATAAAAAGTAATCACAGCTAGAAATTCATTAGGCCACCCTGTTGGCTCCTCTGAGGACAGGAATGATAGGAATAAATAATGATAGACTTCCAGTCCCATTAGCTCTACTTCACTTGAAACCTGAGACAAATATGCACACATTAGTATGGATTCATTCTAGTAGAGGCAGCTTTTACAATGCTACTTGGAAAAAGTACTTTGAGAAGTTGATCTCATGTACCAATGACTTAAATTCTGTCATTTCCCATAAAAGTGGAATAAAGCCTCTGGCAACCAAAATGTCCCCTTGAAGACCGGGAGGTCCTCTAAGCTTGAATGTGCCCAATGGTACTGGCAGCCTGGATGAAGTGCCAGTTAGTTCTTCCAAGACTGATGTTTCTGTGGTCAATTTAGGGACCCTAAGGTAACTGTTTTACCTACGTAGAACAAGGCATTTTTTTTTTGGCTTTTCTTTTTTTTTTTTCTTTATTTTTTATTTCTTCAAGTTACATCTCAATCGCAGTCCCCTCCCTATTCCCCCTCCAGTCTCACCCTCCCACCCTCAACCCCCCATCCTCTTCCCTTTTTTTTTCTTTTAAGTTTAAGGTATATCTTATTTCCCCCTACAGTTTCCCCTTTCAGTCCAACAAATGGCTCTTTCTCTTATAATAATAAATACAATACAGTACAACAGAGGTAATTAGGCCACAGTTATGAGAGTTATATGGCTTAACGTACATTCCCAATGACCAGTCCATATGTATTTGGTACCTGACTTTAACATTCTATACTATCTAAACAAGGCATTTTTAAGGATCTTTTTTCCCTAGATCTGATATTCTTCAGGATGCCCACAGCTATGCAAATTCTATTACATCATTTTCAGTTCTCTGCCATATAACTCTGAGTTAACCTGCAAGAAGGGATCTCCTGCAGATTAGAACAGAAAGTGTAGCTCTTGGCCACATTCAGCAGGAGCAAGCAAGCCAGTCATCCAGATGAGCCATGCTAGAACCTCATCAAGGTTTACAGTGGTGCAATCTCTGACAAGTTATTCAGATTCTCTAATTTTTCTGTTTCCTAATCTGTAAAATGGACATCACCATTATGGGCTTTGCAAGATTATCACTGGTATATATGGAAACACATGCAAAATGTTTGGTCCTTATTAAAAAGTACCACCAACATTAACTCCACTTTTTAATGTAACAGGAAAATTGTTAATCCAGAGATATTTTCAATTTTTCTTTATCCATTTTTTGGCTATTATGAAAAAATACCTGAAGCCCACTAATTTATGAAGTATAGATATTTATTTAGCTCATTTTTGGAGGACCATGTGTACACATAGAACTGATGAATGTCTATAGAAGGACTCAAGAGAGGTTCTAATCCCTCTTATTACCCTAAGAATCTTATCCCGCAAGAGTTAGAACTCCCTTGAGACAAGACATAACCACAGCTCTTAAGGGCTGTGCCACCTCAATACCATCACAAAGAGAAACTGTCTGGGTGGAAGTTTTGGTGGAGATGAGCTCAAACTGTAGCACAGTGCAACCTCTCCTAGAGAATAAACCATCCTACCAAGTTTGGGAGCCCATATATTCTCAAAGCTGCAGCTTGCATTCCCCAAACAGCACCACCAGCTGGAACCAAATGTACAAATACATGAACTTATGGGGGATATTTATTACTCAGAGCACCACACTATACTGATTTTGCAGGACCATCGGATAGGCCATCCACTGAAGAGCGCTCCCTTTTACAATGGCTCACCATAACTCCAGCTTCATTCTAAACAGCCTCACACCATTGTCAGATCACTATACCAGCTGCAGCACACAACAGCCTCTCATTTGCACAAAGCACCTTCAGATTGACAAGCCTATTTGTCAGACTGAGAGCACCAGGAATAGGAACACATAACTTGGTCTCCAGAGCAGAAAGCAAGGAGGGCACGGACAGCTACTGTTCCCATTTCACATCTTCCAGCATGAGTTCATGTTCAACAAGTCGGGTTGGTTTCACAGATGTATTAATGGCTAATATTGGAAATATATTGATTGAAAGTAGGTTGTGAATAGACAAGAGTACAGGCTTCTTCCTGTGCCCATTTTGAATTACTACTGAGTAAAAAGAGTCTTTCTAGAAATTGAAGAAGTGGAATGGTGGGCATCCACAACTTCCTGTTTCATAAGAGCAAGCCTCTGGTGATGTAGACATCAGAAAACAGTGCTGCAGAGCGTGCTTTAGCCCGCTAAACATAGTGCAGGAGAAGAACTACAAAGCCTTAGAAGCTACCTTAGAATCCTGTGGCGGAGGTTTGAATTTCTTTGGAAACACAGTTATATTGAATGAATACGTAAGGGTTGTGGGAGTGCTTGATCTACCACTGGGAAAAAAAAGACTCATAAAAGGGGCATGCAAATCAGCCTGATGACTGGCACCTGTGGAGAGCTCCTGGGAGTACTTATGGTCTTGGTCAATAGGTGAACCCGGTGAGGAGGGCATAAGGTTGGCCAATTAGAAAGCATTTCTGTGCATAGAGAGCATCTGAAAAGGAAGGACTGAAAACCCGAGAGGGCTTTTTTGCTTCACGTCTCTGCTTATTGCTGCTTCACTTCGAAGACGCTGGACACAGATTGCAACTGCTGGCTGCCAAGAGTTGTTGCCAGAAGAGTTTGAGACACCAAGTGGGGCAACACATGCCCAGAGAAGATTCAACAAACTCAAATGCATGGAAGAGACCACAGCCTCAAGTGAGGGGCATCACTGGCCAGTTCCTGGGCCACAGGGTGCAGCACCTGCCCCAAAGTGACAAGCATAGGTGGGCAGAAGAGGCTGCAGCCTCAAGTGAGTATGTGCCAACAGCCAGAGTCTAAGCTATTCCAGTGCAGCACAGGCCCAAGGCCAGCAAGCTCGGGCAGCCAGAAAAGGCAGCAGCACAGGACCTACCAGGAGGAGGTTTGGAAAAATCAGACAGTCTGAAGGGACCGAGACCCCAAGTAGGGGGTGCTAAGGCAGCCAGCACTGGGGCCATAGGTGGAGTGTGGCACCTGCCCTGTGTAGGTTTGGCAACCTCAGATGGAAAGAGGAGGACTGGACCCCAAGTGCGGATGAATCAGCAGCCATTGCAATGTCAGAGCTCAGTGACTTTCAGGGCTGCTGCCAATAGCTGTGTTCCCTGAATATGCTTATTTGGAAGGACTGCTGACGAACTGCCCCAAGTACCTGTACCTGAGAAGTATCATTCTAATGTACCTCATGTTGGGAAACTGGAGGTTTTAAGGTATAACTACAAATTCCAAGTATCCAGGCCTCTCTAGTTTCCTCTTATTTCTCTCCTATTCCATGCTCTAAGCACAGATTTCCTCTTATTTCTCTCCTATTCCATGCTCTAAGCACAGATTTCCTCTTATTTCTCTCCTATTCCGAGCTCTAAGCACAGATTTCCTCTTATTTCTCTCCTATACCATGCTCTAAGCACAGGTAGGGGATGTGTCTGAAGCTGCTCTGTGTGGTGTATGAAATTCTGGAAGAGAGAGGGCGCAGAGAGAAAGAGTGAAAAGAGAGAAGGAAGAGATATGTAATGAAGGAGAGAGACAAACAGGGAGTGTGGTAAGTAGGGGGAGAGAAAAATAGAAGAAAAGGGAAAGAGAAATAAATGTAAAACCTTATCTGATGGGGTGATATGTTGTGTATTCTAAATGTTAATTAATTTGCTCTTTCAGTTCTGCTTGCTGTAAGAGGCCATACACAAGTACACCAAGTAATGCTGTGTTACCTTGCTTGTTAACCATTGTCTCAGATTGGCTTTAATAAAGTGGTGAGGCCTGTGATTGGAGCAGAGAGAGAGGTAGGTGGAGGTACGGTTTGAGAGTTTTGGGGGAAGAGAAAAATTAGGAAAATCTACAATGGGAGTGGGGTGGGAGAAGGAACAGGAGTAGAAAAGGAAGGACACACTCCGTGGGTCAAATGGAAGATCATAACTCCACATGGCCTGGAACATCAGCTTAGTGTGCAGAATAACGGCCCAGGAGATGTATTTCTCAATCATAGGTTATAGCTGTCTAAAATCCATCAGGTGTCTGTGTGTACTTATTTATAAATGACTGGTTAAAGAATAGTGTCACTGTCCTAATAATGCAATATTCCAAATTGTAAAATACTGTAAATAAATTAAAGGTTACTGCTGTTCAATCTGGTTTTCTGAACCTCCAAGAGTTGA
Source organism: Lophiomys imhausi (assembly GCA_907164525.1). NCBI lineage: Eukaryota > Metazoa > Chordata > Mammalia > Rodentia > Muridae > Lophiomys > Lophiomys imhausi. The sequence continues at coordinate 2,047,786 of CAJQZJ010032438.1, forward strand.
AAAAACTTGGAGCTAAGGTGAAATACATGAAATGTGTGTTAGCCCATGCCGTTAACTCCAGCAGAGACAGGAGGATCACTAGAGAGTTAGTTGTCTTATAAATTCTAGAGTTACAAGGAACAGGGTGGTGATGGTGCACACCCTTAATCCCATCATTTGAGAAGAATACACCCTTAATCCCAACACTCTAGAGACAGAAACAGGAAGATCTCAGAGCTCAAGGTCAGACTGACACAAAACAAGCTCTAAATAGAGTAAATATTAATTTTTTTAATTCTACACTTATCTTTCATTAAATACCAGTAAATAAATGTTGTGGTCAGACTCTAAGACAGGTCGTTGTCTAGTCTTCAATCCCATTCTTTTCCTACCAAATAAATCCCTGTACTTCTAAACTGCCTACAGTCCTTTATTTCCCCTCTTGTCTGTCCTTTGAGTAAGAGTGATAAAAGATTAATAATATGGTAGAATCATAGAATCGCAGGGAGTATCTCAAGGCTCCCAGCCTTCTCTGCACAGTCTCTATATTGGTTCCAGTCTGGAATTAGCAGAGAAGTTGTGGTTCTCTGCTGTTGTGGTTCACAGTGGCTTCACATAGTTCTGTGATTTTTGAGCAGGAATTTAGTCCTCTCTGCTCTACTTCTGGGAACCCCATGATTGATGAGCCAGCACTGCTGATCTACACAGACTCTCATGGTCGGTGCTCTGATTTCTGCCGTCTACTCCAGGAAGCATGCTCGTTCTTTGGCTGCAGTTGCTTTTTGTGTGATACCACAGCTGTGATAAATACACTGACCAAAAACAATGACCAACTTAGAAGAGAAACAGGGTTTTTTTGGCCTACAGCTTGTAGTCCATAATGGAGGGAAGCCAGAACAGGAACTCAAGGCAGGAATCTGGAGGCAGAAACTGAAGCAAAGGTCATGGAAGAATGTTGTTTACTGGCTTGCTCTACATGACTCAGTTAGCTTTTTTATAGGCAAAATCACCTGCACAGGGTGGTACTACCCATAGTGGGCGGGGCCCTCCCAAATCATTCATTAGTCAAGAAAATGTTCCTGTAGACATGACTGTCAGCCAATGTGATAGAGAGCATTCCTCTTCCCAGTTGCCTCGTATGTGTTAAGTTGACAAAATTAACAGCACACTCTTCTTTTGGTGACTAACTGCTGTCCATTGCATGCTGTCACTTGGGAACATAATTAGACCCATCAGTTAAGGGACCCAACTGAGCATCTATGGTGCCTACTGTAATCAGCTCACATAGAAAAGTAATAGCAGGGATCGTTAAGTATGCTGTGTTCTCCTTGTAACCGATTCTTCTAGTGATGAGCAAGGGCACATTTTCTGGACCATCTCATGACACATGAGTGGCTGCTATGTGGCAAATTCACTCTCACTCCAATTTTCCTGAGATTACTTGTTTATTTATTCATTTGAGATGGGGTTTCCCTATATAGCTCTGGCTGGCCAGGGACTTAACATGTAGATCAGACTGGCATAGAACTTATAAACATCCACCCTCTTCTGCCTACCAAGTGATAGGTTTAAAGATGTGTACTAACGTACCCAAACACAATTTATCACTATTGTCACCATCATCATCATCACCATCATCGTCATCATTCCCATCTTCCTCATCTCCATCCTCATCACCAACACCATCATCACCATCATCCTCATCACCATCACTATCATCATCACCATCATCATCACCACCATCGTCATCATCACTATCATCACCATCACCACCATCATCATCATCATCATCATCACCATCATCATCATGCTCCTATATATGTCCATCCCAAGATACAGGATCCTGCTCTCCCAGTGTCCTCACTTTAACTACAGACTGCCATAAGGCTGACTCTTAAATTACATTGTTATGTCAGCCAAGCATATAATGTTGTTGGCAGGAGAAAAGATCTTCTCAGGGTACATGTGAAAATATTAGGGCATTCCTATGTATTTGCACCTGAGAAATTTTGTCTCTGAGTTCATTCTTTCCCTTGTCTGTACTCAAAGATGCTAGAAGCAACCACCCAGCAACATTACATTCCATAGTTTTCTAGGAATTTCCAAAAAGTGTTATATAGGGTAGGGACTGTTCATTTTGTGAAATGCTTTGAACAGTTCACACCATGGCTTACCAATAGTCTCCAGGTTGCCAGGAAAATCTATAGCAGCTTTAGGTATGAATCAGAGAGCCAACTCAAGATACCACATGCCCACTAGAAAAAAAATCATCCTTAAAATTTTGTTTCTCTATAAATACTTCTGGTATCAAAATCAGTATTAGGCAGAGTTCTGTAAAAGAACTGAACTGGTAGAGTGTGGGTAGGTGAGTATGTTGAACCTGAGGATGGGTGACATATTTTAAATGAAGGAGCCAGGGAAGTCTCTAAGGAGAAGGACACATTTGAGCAGAACCAAAAAAATATAAGCAAGCATGTTAGACTACCCATGAGGACAAGCATTTAAGCACAAGCAGCAAATGCACAGGGAAGGTGTCCCAGTCACTGGGATGCTCAAGGTGCAGAAAGGAGTCATTGAGAATGGAGTTATTTTTGGTCTAAGGATTTTAACATGTGGTGGCTTGAACCCACAGATGTGAAACCTACACAATCACTGTCTGGGTTTCCAAATAGAACATGGGTGATTAAGTTCAGACCTTAATACAAGGAGAAAAGAGAGCAGAGGACCTGCTCCTGGTCTGGACAGAGATCATGGGGAAGCCCTTTCTGGCTCACATGAGTTTAAGTTTTGTTGCTGTTGAGGTGGGAACCTTTAGAGATTTGAGAAGAACAACCTAAACTCTAATGTACTTAAAAGATCACGCTGGTTCAACTATCTAAAGAACAGAGGAGAGACCCAGATCTCTAACTTTAGTAGTTATTAGGATATTAACTCTGAAAATCATAAACCTACATGAGATCACCAGGATAGATAAAGTGACAGAAATGTTCCTGGGGTTCTCAGAAGGAAAAGAAGTAACAATAGAAACAGAGACAGACCCATTGAAATGAGAACAAACCCAGCAGCGTATAGAGTCTAGAAACCAAGTAAGAAATAACTTGAAGATGAAAGGGTGACAACCTCCGCGGGGGATACAAGCAATTCAAACAGGGTTAGGACTTGGATTAAAGCTTTGAATTTATCAGCGTAGATACTGTGGTGAACTTTGGGAAAACAGAGTTTGTGGGATGATTGGGATGAAACCGGTCTAGAGTAGTTTTAAGGAAAATAGGAGAAAAATTTAAAATAGCAAACATATGAAACTGTCTGGGACATACGATCAGGGAGTCCCAGGCCCCATCTGTCAACATACTGTCATTTAGTTAAATGGACATGATGTCAAATGGCCCTCTAAACTCCTCTCTCTCTGCCCTAGATTACGGCAGCTCTCAGATCTCATCAGAGATGTTTCTTTAGACAGTGGACAGTGGTTAGTGCAAAAAAAAATCACAACTGGTCAAAGTGTGGGGAGTACGTGTGTGTGGAGTGTTCAGCCACAAACGGAAAATCTAGATTCCTCCCTTCCCACTTCCTGGCCCTGAAGTGGGAAATTCTGTGGGATGACACACTTGCACTGATATACTGCCAAATACACAAAGAAATGGGTACTAGTGTGTCATGGGTAAAACCATCAAAACTGTGACGAGAATGAGCCTTTTAATTTGATCGCCTCAGGTATGTGCTATAGGAAAAAGGAGATAACACATCAAATAATCTCTGCGTCACTTCCAGGGATGCCAAAGAGCAAGAATAGCGACCCTGGCAGTTTGCATACACCCACGAGAACTGGAAAGTGGTTCTTTGAAGAGAAAATGTGAAAATGTTTAAGAAATAAAAAGCAAGCAAATAAGAAATAAAAAGCAAATGCTGAGTTAGCTACTATGACATGTGGTAAGTTTTTGTTAATCTCCTGTTGTGTCTAATTTGAAAACTAAATTAATCATAAGAATATTTGTCTATGATGGGCTAAAGGCATGGCTCTAATAGTTAAGAGTACTGACTATTCTTATAGATAAAGTAGGTTCAGTTCCTAGCAGCCACATGGCATTTTTAATAATTTATTTATCTTTACTTTATGTACATTGGTGTTTTAACTACATGTGTGTCTGTCAGATTGTTTGGAACAGGAGTTCCAGACAATTGTGAGCTGCCATGTGGGTGCTGGGATCTGAACCTGGGTCCTCTGAAAGAGCAATCAGTGCTCTTAACCATTAAACCATATCCCCAGCCTCACATGGCATTTTAAAAACTCCCATGACTCCAATTTCTGAATGCACAATACCCTATTCTGGTCACCTGCTCACTTGTGGCCCTTACACACATATTTTTAACTTTAAAAAATAATGTTTAGAAAGAATATTATATGAAAAAAACCAGTATGTCCCAGAGAACTTCATACTACCTGGGTTCAGGATTCCCTGGTGCCCTTGTAAAGGAATAAGACCCCAGGGATGTGTACACACAAAAGAAAGTTATATGATGACACAGGAAGAAGGCAGTCCCCTACAAACTAAGATGAGAGCCCAGAAACAACCTATCCCTCAAATTCCTCAGAAGGATCACCATTTTGATCTTGAACCTCCATACTCCAAGGCTATGACAACTAAATCTGTTACATAAGTCACCCAGTCTGTAATGAGCTGTCATAGAAGACAGCCAGATTTCGTCTTAGTATCAGTAGATGGGAACTCAGGTCATATTCTGGCCTCTTCCCAGTTGCCACCCTTCCAGAGTCTTAGTGTGACAGAGAAGCAGAGAAGACATGTTTACTGCCTTCTACATCCACCAGCATTTATAGGGATGGACGTAGGTTCCAAGGCCGACCTCAGAACGGGCAATGGATGACTTTTCAAAGCTTTGTTTCTGCCGAGGCAGCACTGCAGCTGTTGGCATCATGGCTTCCGAGGTCCCACTCCTTCCTGTCACCATACCATCCAAATTCTCACAGTAAACACCACAGAAACATGCTGCCTTAGTCATCATAAACTATTTCTCTCCATCCTGCTGCCTCAGGGCAGTGGAGAGCAGAGAAGGTGCAGGAGACACTCACTTCTGCCACCGAGGAGGGAAGTCACTAGCCTCCTCAAAGACACAAGCAAGCCTCTCCAATGCAGATATGGAGAACTGTGTATTTCCCAACACGTGACATCATTGCTTGTGGGTGACATGCATATATACAACTTTTGCTTTCCGGAAACACAGGTGGAAACTTGTACCTCTGGGATGAGCAGGAAACTGGATGGCCTTGGGAGGCATTTGAAAAGTTAGACAAGGCTGTAAGGTGGACTTGTGGGGTCAGAGACAGCTGGAAAGAAAGGGAGACTCTCCTTACTTATCTAGACAAGAGATAAGAGGACCCTACAATTGCTTAGAGGAATCTCACTAGGTAAATCTCACCCCAAAGGGATCTTGGAAACATATAGCCAAATCCAAAGAACCAGAGAAAGGGTGAGAATGCCCCTTACGAGAGAGTGAGATGTGTAAGTTCTTATGTCAGCTGACCTCAAGAAAACATCAGCTACATTAGTGAGCCAGAGATTCCCCAGGACAAATGTTCCTATCAGATCCTGGGCAGAGAAGAGGTCTTCATGCTTCAAAGACCAGAAGAGAAATGGAAGTACAGGGAGGAAGTAGCAGTAAGCCCAAGGAAAACAGATAAAAGTTTACAGGATAGAAAATAAAAGTGAACAAAATGAAAAGGGAGAGGTCTTATTAGCAAAAAGAAGAGTCAAGAAGAAAACTACAGCCTCTAATGAAGGCTGCTCGCCAAAGGGAAATTATGAGTGCCTCACACTTGCACTACACTGAGGGGAGGTGCCCCGCCTATGATCCATCCAAGTTCAAATATCTGGCCATGCAAACTCACTCCCAGTAGCAGCAGTTGTCCATACAAATGGTGCACTGCATCAAGTTAGGCAGACAGCTTTAAGAAAAGAAAATTGACAAAAGGAATAGAGTGGAGGTGATATTTCCCTCGTTCATCTTCTGAGGCCGACAGGACAAGGTTGCCATCACAAAGGGCTCTCCATTTGCCAGTGGACCGGGGTAAGGCTCCCTCTTTGCCTTATGTCTTGTATTTCTCTGGTCTTATTTCCTCCACCAGCTGCTAAACAAATACTGGCTAGGCCTAACTTTGCTACTCAGCACAATTATAGAATACACTCATTAAATAGTTGTTTAGCAGAGCTCTGGGAAAGTACTTTGTCCTGTCATGGAGACACAATATGAATGGAATGGCACACAAAGTAACTCTGGTTTCTCCAAACAGAACCTAGAGAGGTTATCCAGCTGTGTTGGGAGGGATGTTGATACATCACAGGTAAACCCTGTACTTACCAAGGTCTTTTCCATTATTGAGCACCTCTTCAGATGTTCTGTTCAACCCAGGTGTGAAAACTCAAGCCCCTTGTTAAGAATCACTGGACTCCATTTTTATCTGAGGAAAAGGACATTGGTCATCATCATCTCTTAGCCAGCATTCCCATGATCCTCACCCATCTTTGCCCCCTCCTCACTGAAAGATATGTCTCCGTTTTCACACTTAGCCCTTGCCTTGTATAGTAGACTTGGCCCCTCAATCTCTCTGCTCCCAATGTGGTCTTACCTGAAAATGGAGCCCTAGTGTTAGTATGTATCTGCTTCCGGATGTAGTCAATATGGATGGTTTAGTGCTGGTCGCTTCCCTGCCATAGGTAAAACCCTGTCTTTCCTTAGCTATGTCTGACACTTTGTCCTTCTTTTCCTCACTTACTGAGCTTTTCACTTAGGACGCACCAGCCTCGACCACCGCATCACTGCCCTTTGGAGCCTGCTGAAGAACTAAACTACTCACCAAAGAGAACAGAACACCTCCTAGAGATGTGCTAACAAAATATTCTGGTCTTAGTTCTCCACTGGTATCATTTGTCGTTGTGACCACTTCCTCCCTTCTGCTCTTCTCTTGGCCTTCCTAACACCCTACTCCACTCTTTTTTCCATCACCTGTGCCCCCCCCACTTGGTTTCCTTCTCATCACTCTGGTCACTCCCTGGGGCTTCCTCATTGGTCCCCCCCCCCTGTAAGTGTAAGCTTTCTTACAATATCTGAGCGTGTTTCATTCTTGAGGGTTCTCAGATCCTCACAAATCCAGCTGCCAATAAATGCTGATGGGTTCAAGATCCATTTCGGGAGGGCATTTTTTTTTTCTCAATCCTCGCGAATTTACTCCAATAACTAACTCGTTGATGCTACAACAGAATCTGCCTCTTGTCTTCCATCTTCTCCCTTCATCTTAGTTAAGTGCCTTATCATCACTCACCAGACTCTAACAACAGCGCCCTGTGTCGTATAGCCTCA
>CAJQZJ010032438.1:2055148-2067746 GCA_907164525.1 Lophiomys imhausi
CCCTGTGTCGTATAGCCTCATCTCAGTGAAGTCCGTATCACTCACCAGACTCTAACAACAGCACCCTGTGTCGTATAGCCTCATCTCAGTGAAGTTCGTTTAGCTTCTTTCTCAAAAATTAGCAATCAGTGCTTCACACAGCCCCTAGAAAAATGCCCAGATTCACTCCTTAAAGCTCTTTACTTTAAATGCTTGGTGCTGTAACAATTGAGCTGAGTTTAGGGAAATTGTTTGCCTTCTTTGTGACTGTGTGTCTTCGGTTGTTCAGGTTGCGTATGGATGGATTATGGTGTGTCCAGCTGCTACAGTAGAAATTAATATTCAACCCATCCTCCAATCACTGTAAACTCCATTCTCTGGGCTAAGTATGAGTTTGGTTGGAGGAGAAAACACTTTTCCCTGCTTCATGTAAAGGCTGAGTAAGGGCTGGGACTTCTCCAAATTTTTCCCTAAACACATTGATCTCTTTATTTGTCACTCAAACTCGATTTATTTTTCCAAAATATGTTTTGTGCATTAACAACCCAGTGAATAAGTTTCTGCTGGCTCTACCTAAGGAAATCTCCCATTCTCAATTGGGAAAACCTTGTCATTCACAAGTGCCTGTTGACTGGGCTCTGTACCTCTCTATTGCTTAGAACATCTCCCCCATGTTTATTCTTAAGGTGCTGGAGATGGGACCCAAGATCTCAAGCATATTAAGTATGTGCTCTACCACTAAGGTACATGTCCAGCCCTGGAACTCCCCCGTTAGTCCCACATCTTGGTTGCACATTTATTGACATGTATTCCATTGGCTGGGCCTGTACTTTACATTTGTGATCTGTTTCTTCCATTTGCTTGGAGTGACCTGAAGGTAGGATGCATTGTGCAGCCCACTGGTGGTTGTCTGCTTGAACTCAGAATTGCTAAGCATGGATTTGCAGCCAAGTTCTATCTCTTAAAGTATGGAAAATGAAGGATTCACAGGAAAATCTAAGGAATAAGGATAATACAGAACAAGTAACTATTTTCTCAAAAATACCCAGCAGCAAATTAAAATAATTTTCAGTAGCTAAAAAGTGTTATAACCTTCAGGCTCTAACATGTTTCAATGGAAGTTTTGTATTTGAGTCTGTACTCAATTTTGGCTGAAGGTGAACTTGGAAGGAGCCAGAACAGAGAATGATTTTCAAATAAACATAATTAAGGCAATGTTCCACAATAGTCATTTCAAAATAAGACAAGCAAGTCAGGGAAAATCAAAATGACTTCTCATCTTCCTACATGATCATCATTTTGCTTTATAATCCTACAAATGTGAGCTCCTACATACGGATCTTACATCCCAAAATAATTATTTTATGTTATTTTTCCTATAATACATCAGAAGCATCTCTTCCTGCATCCCCATGATGTAGAGTACTTTTGCATGGCACTATTAATTTAATGATAGTATAATATTGCACGATCGTATCCTCACTGTTTAGACATTTCCTGATTCTCAGTTTTTTCTACACATTCATGTAATTCTGGGGTCAACATCATTCTAACCAATATTTGACACAACAACGCAGTTATCTCCTTACACCCATGAAATACTGGTTCCAGCATTCCCTGCAGGTACCAAATTCCACCCTTGTTCAAGTCTTACAAAAAATAATCTACTACGTGCCTATAACCTATGCTCATGGTCTCACATACTTCAAACCCTCTCCAGATTCTTATAATACCTACGGAAACTCAAATGACCCATAAGAAGTTGTTCCTTGGCGGTTGGGGAATAACGACAAGAACCAGGCTGTCAGTGTTCAGCACAAATGATTTTCCATGAATACTTTTATCCATGATTGGTATAATCCATTGATGTATGCACACAGATACAGAAAAATAACTGTAAAAACCAGCAAGGTGACTAGAGAGATGGTTCAGCAGTTAAAAGCACTTGCTGCTTTTGTGGAAGTCCAAAGTTCAGTTTCTGGTGCCTGTATGATGGGTCACAATGACCTGTAACTCCATCTCCTGGGGATCCACAGCCCTCTTCTGGACTCTGTTGGCACTGCATGTATGTGATACCTAAACATACAGGCAAATACTTCTACATATATAATGAAAATAAGCGGGTTTTTTTGGGGGGAGGGGGAATTAAATAGCTAGGGTACAGGGTATGGTAATGGACTTCTATAGTTTTAGGACTTGCAAGGCCGAGATAGGAGGATGCCAAATTTGAGGCCAGCCTGAGCTACACAACAAAATCCTATCTCAAAATAAAATCAGAAATAAATAAATTCTGCAAATATAACTGTTGGGTCAAAGGTTAGGTTAATGATATCTAAAAATACACTGGTCCCTAGAATTATCACACCAACTTCAACATTCCATTTGATATTAATTACTTGCCAATATTACTTCTATCACACACAGTTGCTGTCAGAACACAGAATGTTAACCATAGAAATAGCCTGGAAGATTGTCTGTGTCCACAGTCTCATACTTGCTGCCACTGGACCCAACCCAGTGTCAGGTGTTTCCTTATATTCTCCAGGTCATTCTGTGCAAACAAATAGTCTCAAGAGCCAGTAGTACAGTCCCAACACTTCAATCTAGAACAAGAGGACACTAAGGATTATAGATGATGCCTAATGGAGGAATGAAAACAGGAATGTGTCCAAAGATACAGGAAAAGAAAGTTAGGAATTCAGATGAAAATCAAGCTGTAATCTTTGCAGTTAATTTTTAATGAGAACACTGGGTGTTAATGCTTAAAATCCTACTCTAACTGTACAAACTACTTCAGAAACAAAAAAAAATGGAAAGGAAGCAAACTTTATTTCATTCTGTGAGGCAATAACTTGCAGAAAATCAATTCACACTCATTTGTTCATTTTTAAAATTGTATAGTTTTAAAATGATTTTTATTAAGATGTTGGGTAAAAAAAATCACACAGATCCACAAAAGAACCAAGCATTCGAACATCTGAAAGTAAAACCAACCCTGAAGGAGCAGGTCTAACCCTGCTCCTCTAGGAGAAAAAAAAAAAGATGTCCCTGTTGCATAAAAACTAAAATATCCTTTTGTAAGGTGGATACAAAGTCCTATACAGCAGAGGAATGATTGTTAGTAATAGCTTCAAGGAAAGGGGTCTTTTCTTGAGAGTGCTGCCCCATGCACAGTAAGTCAACCACACCCATGCTTCCAGGAATGTCTGGGAAGCACAAAAAGGACTTGAGGAGTGAATAAAAAAGAGGACACAAAATTGGGTGGATAGGGAAGAGGGCGTGGATCTTGAAGGGGTGAGGAGGGGTGAATATGACCAAAACGCACTGTACAAAATTCTTAAAGAACTAATAAAAAATACTCTGTTGTAACAACATTGTACAAAACCTCCTGGCTCTGAGGCGCTCTAGTGAATGTAGACTTTGATGTTTATCAGCGATGACACACATTTTAGACTGAGGAAAAGGTCAATGATCCAAGCTTGAACACACAAGTATATGTCCACGGTGTGTGTGTGTGTGTGTGTGTGTGTGTGTGTGTGTGTGTGTGTGCGTGTGTGTGTGTAATGGAAAGGAAGGTGGAGAAGCTGAGGAGCAGAGGGATCCGCAACTACAGCTGCACATCTTCTAGAGAGAAGCTGAACTAGCAATCATGAGCAATGATTGTTTTTTTATTACCACTTTACAAGAAAAAGTGATTTTCACACTTTTTTTTCTCAGAAAGGAAATAAAAGCTTTTCACCTTGTTCTTTGCAGCTCTCAGGAGATACACCCAATGTGGTTTTGAGAGTCTAACTGCCTGTCACTAAATCTGCCTTAGCATTGCCAGGTGTGAAACGACTACTCATTTCTCTAGTATCTGTCAATGGATGGGGGATTCTGTAGGTGAGCTTCATAATACAGGCCCTGAATCACCAAACTCTCTCAGCACAGAGGGAAAAACCCATATATGACTCTTTCCATGGAGTGTCTCATACTCCGCGCAGTGAGGCAGTCTCTTAGCCGTCCTTTAAAGGGGCATATGTAAAGTCATTTGACTACTGTGTCATCGGGTAGGGTCTGAACTGAGGTGATTGATATTCTTCGTGATGCTGTGACAAGGAGTAGAGTTAATAAAAGGCAGCGGCAGTAGGACATGGCGGTTACAGAACGAGCAAAGATGAGTGGACTTTCTAAACAAAAGTGACATTCTCCTGTGGTAGAAGTCCAGCAAACCAGGAGACAGCAGCAGGAAGAACAAGCAGCAGTTTGGGGGAGCACCAGCAGCCAGGAGAGAAGCAACCTCTTCCTTTTTTGTAGCCCCCTTCTCCTCGGGACTCTGGCTTTTATTCTTCTCTCAAGTCCCCTGAGTTAAACTTGCTCACCTGGTTAAGCCATGCCCCTGCTAGCTCATGAGAGAGTTAAACTTTACACCTGTGTCTTAAGAAGCCTCACACCTGAGATTAAACAAAAACATTCTCATAACTGGTTATTTTAATAAACTCATACCACAATCTCCCCACAGGTATTGGTGTTGACTTTCAGCAAGAGTGTGAAGTTGAAAGAAACTATTCAAGGATGGTTTTGAAAACACAAACAATATTAAAGAATACAGGCTAGAAAAACAGTCAAAATCCAGTCTAGAAGATCAACAATGTTAGCATGATTATTAGTGGACTTAACAGAGACAGGATGGAAATGTTTATCTATTGTTATATAATGAGTTCCTCTACCAAAGAGACACCCAGCCAGAAAATAAATGTGAAGACCCCATCATATGAGGATAAGGGATTGTTGGACATTCTCTGAGGCTCCATTCTGTTCATATTTCTTTGAGTTATAGGCACTCTCTTCCTTAAAAGAGTTGAGGGAAAGGAGATGAGCGCAGATACTGTCCAGTAGGGGGTTACCTGGGGGTTGGGGGGGACAGGAGGTCTCATATAGGTTAAGGGTATTGGCCAGGAAACAAAGGCAGATGGGAGCACAAAGCAGGAGCTGGCCGGACTTAGTGGTCATCATAGATGCCAGAAGGGTAGTGTCAGCCTCTTCCATAACATTCTGGGCTTGCACCCCTCCACAGCTTTACTTGTATGGATGTCTCACTTGCCTGAAATGTAAACCCCACTTACTTTCTCTCTCTCTTTCCCCCAAGGAATTTGAACCACTGCTACTTACAACACAACCTATAATGTTGGTTCCCCAAATCCCAACCATCCCATGGCCCCGAGATGATCACTAATTTGCTCCTCTTGAGTAGTGAGGGAAGTAAAGAAGTTAGAGGTGAAGTCCCCATTCACCTCTGACCCCTGGCAACAGTTATGTGGCCACATTTAAACCCTGTGCCCGAGATATGCTCAGTTCCACCCTGTCTGATGGATTTAATTGGTGGTTTAAAAACATGTAAGTCATACAGGAAGTAGAACGATGGAATGTATATATTACTTTTAACAACATTACTTGAATGACAACAACTGTGACAATGTATTGTTTAACTACATCTTATATTAAGTTGGCAAAGAATTTATTTTCACACCATGGCACAATAAAGCGAGGTAAAAATAATTTTTGAAGTTACATTAGAAAAAAACTGAGCCAGTGGAACAAGAAGTGACACCAATATTGGCTGAAAATAAAATCAGAAATAAAAATCAAATTGCACATGTCTCAATATCAGTCCAATTCAAACAGGAAGATCAGCTGTCAAATCGATATGTAGCATTAGCGAGTCACTTAAGGGAAAGCTACTTCCTTCTGGTCAAGAGCATAGGTTCTGCTGGCTTGGTGGAGCCCTAACATTCCAAACTACTCAAAATATAAGAGCTAATGCAGTTGGGGTAGTCAATCACGTAACTAAGGGATCACCATTTGGGAAAGAGAAGTCGCCTTAACCCAAGCTGAAGAACTGGGAGGAATAATTATTCTTTCATGAGATACTTTTTATCTTTCCTTCCCAGAAAGCCCACTCCTGGTGCAGGAAGCCCAGTCCTGGTGCAGGAAGCCCAGTCCTGGTGCAGGAAGCCCACTCCTGGTGCAGGAAGCCCACTCCTGGTGCAGGAAGCCCACTCCTGGTGCAGGAAGCCCACTCCTGGTGCAGGAAGCCCACTCCTGGTGCACCGTCAGGCTCTGTTAGATCTGTTTGGCTTTGCAAGTCCTGGCAACTTTTTATTTTGCTTTTTTTTCTGTCTCCTTCTTTCACATGCTACCCAGAGCCCAAGTATACTTTGATAGTTTGCATTTATATTTTGTTTCTTTCTTTCTTTTCTTTTTTTTTTTTTTTTTGGTTTTTCGAGACGGGGTTTCTCTGTGTACCCTGGCTCTCCTGAACTCACGTTGTAGACCAGGCTGGCCTCGAACTCACAGAGATCCTCCTGCCTCTGCCTCCCAAGTGCTGGGATTAAAGGCGTGCGCCACCACTGCCCAGCTGCATTTATTTTTTATGTCATTAGCATTTCAAACTTTTGTTATTTGAAAGATAACATCGAATGGATGCAAATAAGCAGATATTTCTATATCTTAAGTGTGATAAAGGATGAAACTCTCTTCTGCCATGTGGCTGCTTACTTATGACTCTCCAAGTCTAACTCAACAGACATGACTTTCTATCTCCATTTCTCCACCACTCTCAGGCATAAGGAGTCACAGATGGCCTGCCCTGTGATTATTCTTTTAAACTCTAAGAAAATTGTCCTGAAGCTCCCTCCTCAGTCCATTCTTAAGTCATTCTATTAGCAACTAAGAACCCCAAGAGGGGACCCAAATTTTCCCAGTGACAGAACCTCTAGGATTCATTCAAAGTTGTACTGTAAAGCAATTTGAAATTCAGACAATTACAGTATCTTAATAAGGTAATTAGTTCTTACCTGAGAACTCAGGGGACAGTCAACAATCACCAATAAACAACAACAACAAACAAAAACAGTGTGCATGGTGATAAATCTGAATAGAATAAGGGATGGGCAGTGAAACAGCGGCATTAATCTTCTTAAATCACGGGGAGAAATGAAAGCAAAAGTCTGTGAAGTTAGAGACCAACTAAGAACAAGAGTGTGCAATTCTAGGCTATGAAATGTTTCCAGGAGTGTTTCTATCTCAATATGGTGATTAACTTGAAAGTCATAATATAGACATAATTTCTGCATAATTGTAAATGACTAAAGAAGCAAAAACCGATGGCAATCACTGAATGTGAAGAAACAGGTAATTTGAGGATCTCAGCATCTGACTCCTCACTTGGTTTTAGTGTTCATACCTGTAGAAAAGAGCAGTGAGCAAGTGGGCTCCAGGGATATTTTCATCACAGTCCACTCAGACACAAACCTTCAGGGATGGAGATACAGCTAGAAGTTAAGAATCTGTACTACTCCTCCAGAAGACCTGAGTTCTAATTCTACCACACACTCATGGCAGCTCCCAACCACCTGTAAGTGGATCACTGCCTGTGACTCCAGATCTGGCCTCTGTACACTGTATACACACACACACACATGCACACGCACACACACACAGTATACAATCACATACAGACACATGTATACACTCACACACATACACATACACACACACGGTGTACACTCACACACAGAAACATGATATACACACAGAGAGAGAGAGTATACAATCACATACAGATACATGGTATACACTCACACACATACACACACACACATAGTGTACACTCACACACACATACACGTGGCATACACTCATACAGACACATACATGGTGTACATTCACACATACATGGTATACACTCACACACAAATGGTATACATTCACACACATATATGATTAAAAATAAAATAATTTTTTGTTAAAGGGAGACATTTGATGGTTCCAAATAAAGTAGCAACATATATACAAGATATTTATTTCATCAATTTCACTTGTAAATTAAATTAAAGTTACCAATAAAACACACACAGGAAATACACTGAAAAGCAGGAGTATACTGTGCACACAGAGGTGTGTGGTGTATGTGGAGGAGGATAAGCAGGCTCTTGGTGGGGCTGGGGGTGTACCTGGTCAGAGGACAGAGCGTGATGTCACGTGTCCTGCTCTATCACCCACCACCTCAGTCACTTAAGACAGTGTCTCTCACTGAACCTGGATGTAGGCTGAGGGCCGGCAAGCCCCAGCCATCCTTTGTCTCTGCCCCGCCCCTACCCTCAAGTGTTGGGATTTCAGACAGAGACCTGGTCATGCCTTCCCTTTTACATGGCGCTAGAGACTCAAACACGGGTCTTGATGGTTGTGAAGCAGGCACTCTCAGCCACTGAAGGATCTCTGCAGCACCCAGTGTTACTTTTAGCCTTTTGTCCTACTCCACATATGGGAAACCATCAACCACAGTTTGGTGTCCAGATCCAGGTCTCCCGGCTAGGGGTTCCGGTAATGGCACCTTCACTCTTCATTCTGTGTCTCGGGCATTGAAATGACATTCACGCACTACATAAGGTGTTTCAGGCAAGACATATCTCACATTGGCTTCAGATGTCACATACAGTGAGATAAGTCTTAGGCTATTCCACGTGTGCTTGTGGAAGGACATTCTATGACAAACCCAGAGTGATGAAGGTACTGGCATGGTTCTCAGCACAGTAGCCCAAGACACTGTCAGGTTGCCACCCTTTAGGGGAAGCAAATGCATCAGTGAGCTGGAGCTTCTCTCCTAACATATTTCCTCCCCATGTCACCCCCATGCCACACTCACCAGCCCCATCTGATTCTCACTTGTACCAAAAGCAATATTCTTCAGAAAATTATCTCCATATCCTGTGTCCTGCCTTCCTTTCTCTTTCTACATTATACAGAAATTATACCAAAAGAAAAAATGAGATAAAAGAAAATAAATTAGACTGGAGATGGGATTTCACTGAGAAGGGACATACTTTGTTCTCTTAGTTTCCACTTATTTCTCAATCATGCTATTTTCCAATGTTCATGTCTTAGTCATATTTGAAGCCTTAGATATAAAACCAGGAGAGACAGCCCAGAGGTTAAGAGCACATGCTGCTTTTGCTCCAACTCTAGGAGACGTAATGCATCCGGCCTCTGATGATGCCTGTATTCACGTGCACATACCAGTATGCAAACACATTAAAAATAAAAAATTTAAAGTTTATTAGCTTCAAGTCAGCATATTTGAAATAGATTAATTCTACTACAGATGTTTGCAGTCTGTTCTACAGCCAGATTTCAATCACCTGTAAGGAAAATAAGTAATGTTTGGGGTGTGCAGGGAGTTGAGGAATCAGGGAAGGAGAAGCTGACTTTCAAAGGCTGGCCTCTCATGAAGTAAAAGAAATTCCCAGGCAGCTCTCATAGACCCCAAGGTTAAAGAGCCAACAGCACCAACATGCAGATGGCTATTTCTACCCAGGCAAGACACACACCCTGACAATACATGAGCCATGCAGCCCCATTGAGTACAAACAGTCACTACGTAAGTTTTCATGGGCATCAGCAACCCTGTACTAATTAAGGAGGATCTGATCTGTGTGCCTGTGCCTACCATTCTACTCCAGCCCACACAGCGCATGTCCATGTTCCCTAAAATGCATTTCATGCATAAGACCCCCAAGAAGGAGAACCTGCACAGAAGCTCATGTCACCCTGACTCTCCTTTATCTTCCACAAATGCTCCAGTGAACTCAAGGCTCAGGGTGACAGTTCTCTCGGGTCTCCGGCATTCCCCTGTAAGGTGTACTGCTATGCTTTCGTGTCACTAAGAGTTGGATTAGCATTTCCTCTAGTCTCTGTCACCCACCCTTCGCCTGGAGAAGCATCCTAACCTTAGCCACTGACTCAAGACCAAGGCGGAAACATGTTTAAAACAGTTTTGTGAGTGTCCTTAAGGGGCCTCTGCTGAGATGTGGAGCATTGGTCTGGTGACAGCAGCAGGCTCACTAAGTGTGATTTGATGCTCAGAATGTCTTCTAGAAAGTTTCCTGTGTGGCCCCTGACACCTCAATCCTGCTCACTGCTCAGGGCTTCAAGAGTTTCCTCTGAACTCTTCTAACAGTATTTTGTGATGTGCTTTTTTTTTCTTCTACAATACTTTCTTGTTGGTTTTATTTGATTTACTTGTTAAGTAAGGTTAAGGGAAACAGCTTATCGTGAGCTGTGCTGTTCTTTGTTCAAAACCATGAGCAAGCAAATTCACCTTTGTGGTGTGTGAATTCACGCATGCTGATGGTGGAAGGTCAGAGCTTAAGGTCAGGGTTTCCTGGCTAGAAAAATGAAAGGCATCAGGCATGATAGCATGTACTGTAATCGTCTCAGATCCGAGTCAGGAGGGGTGGCACTGAGTTTCCAGGTTCCTACATCTCTTTATGGTGAATTGTGGGAAGACACATGAATAGGAATGGGAAAAGAGAGAGAGAGTTCACTAAGGAAAAGACACAGAGGAATACAGAGGTGTGGCACATCTCACCATAGCCTGGCTCCAAGGTAGCAAAAAGGCAAGCAGGGGCAAATCAAGGAGGTCCACTGTGACCTTTTATAGTCATTAGCACAGTACCTGCCTCCCCTGAGTTTCTATAACGGGGCTTTTCTGATCATGCCCCCTTGATTGAATGAAACCCAGGTAGACTTTAGGTAGCCAGTCTCCCAGGGATGCACCATTCCTATGTTAACCTCTTGACTTTCCTCCTCGTTGGCTCCTAGTCTCCTGTAATCCAGAAGCCCAGAGATTTGTGAAGCTGAGGCAGAAGCATAAAGATTTTAGTGGACTGTGGAGTTCTCTGCTCCAAATGAAACCTCTATATCATGCCTACTGTGCTTCAGCTCAGGGGTCATCACAAAAGAGGGGGCAAAAAGATTGTAAGGGCTAGACAAAGTCCATGTCCGCAATGAAGCAGTCAGTATTTGTTGGGCCTGACAGAGCAATTGCACCGTTGATGGGGTAATGTTATACATTCTAAATGTTAATTAATCTCCCAGAAGCCTGCTTGCTGTACACTAAGTGAAGCTGTGCTAACTTTCTTGTTAACCATTGTCTCTGATTGGTTAAATAAATGCTGAGGCCTGAGACTGGGCAAAGAGGAAGGTAGGTAGGACTAAGGTGCTTGACTTCTGAAGCAGAGAGGTTCATGGTAGGAGAAGCCTAGAATAGAAGAAGGAAGCTGCAAGAGCAGAAAGGAGGACACACGCCATGGGTTAGAGAAAAGAACCTCGTTCCATGTGGCCTAGAACATTGGCCTAGATTGGAGAATACCAGTCCAGGGCACGTTTGTATATATGGGGTCATATTTGGGTAATAGAATTATGAGTTAGCTTAGATGGGCTAGGATTGCTTAATCCAGGCCAAGGCTTGTTAAAATCCATATGGTGTCTGTGTGCTCATTTATAATGGTGGGTTAAGGATTAACACTGCCAACCAATTAAATATAACATAAATACTAGTAAATAATCTAATTAATTCTTTCTACACGCCATGAACTAAGATTCTGGGACTGATGTCCAAAACCCACACACTACTAAGCCAGGCAGAAACCCAGCATGGAGCATGAAGTCCCAAGCCTAGCTGAGGATGCACTTAAAATGGATGGCCACTGCAGAAGGGAGAGTCAGTTTTCTTCAAGGATGAAGGAACCTTAGTAGATGATCTTACACCTACACACTAAGTGGACTCAGTGGGATGCTTGTTTGTTTGTTTGTTTAAAACACATGAAGTTGGAAGGAGAAATAGTAGGAATATAGAAAAAAATTGGAAGTGAAGGAAAAGTGGTGGATCTGATAAAAGCTCATTATATGCAATAGTACATTTTCAAGCAGCAAAAATTTTAAAAAGAAACACATAAGCAAATAAATAAGAGTGTGATAAAGAAGGGGGTGCTGGATGAAGAGGGGCAACAAGAAGTGACCTCATCTGTTTTTTGTTTTTTTTTTTTTAATGGGAGGCACGTCTGACTGGTAGCTGCAGTTGGTTTGCACTTTGAGCGTGGCCTGACTCACTCTGGGAGAAGCCGCTGCGTCTTGAAGGACCAAGTGAATCACCAGTATGTGCAATGGCAGTCTTGCATTGCTCGCTCATATGCTTTCTCTCGCTGGGCCTTCCCCAACCCACAGAAGAGACCTGCTGGTCACTCTAGTGCATTCAAAGCAAAGCTACTGTTTCGGAATGTGTGGTGTGGCTCAGTGAAGAAAGTACAGCTTAACCATTTATATCTGAGATTTATGCTCCTGGAGACACAGAGACATCAGAAGAGAAGTAGAGGGGGTAGTTCATCATGGATGCAACTTTAGTTTCCTAACAACAGACAGCATTTGTTAGCTGCAGCAAGTAGATGCATTAAAAGTTGCTTCTGGGGCTGAAATGATTAAGGTACTTGATGCTCTCACAAAGGACCCAGGTTTGGTTCCCAGCAGCCACACTGGATGGCTCACAACCATCTGCAATTCTTGTAGCTCATTTCAGGGGAGCTGGTGCCCTCTCCTAGCCTCCTCAGGCAGCTATACATGGATGGTACATATACAGACAAGCAGACACACACATATGTATAAATAAATATTTTATAAGGGTTGCTTCTGAGGTATTTCATAACTTAAATTGATTGTAGTTATCATGGCAACCCAATCTTAGTGTGGCTCTTTTTATCTCTTTTTAAAGGGGAAAACCTCATAAAATGGTTTTACAGAAAAA
>CAJQZJ010032438.1:2075275-2090222 GCA_907164525.1 Lophiomys imhausi
AAGAAGAAGAAGAAGAAGAAGAAGAAGAAGAAGAAGAAGAAGAAGAAACCATTGAAGAGAACTACTGTTGGAGAAAGCTCTTATGCACAGTGTTCAGATGCTGATTTCAATGCTCTGGGATCTGGTTACCACCCATCCTATCTGAGGCATTCTCTGATTGGATAATAAAAGTTGCTGATGGCCAATTAGCTGCATGGGGAGAGAGAACTGGAAGGTGGGACTTCCTGAGAGGAAGAAAGAATCTCTGGGAAGAAACAGGAAGTTATCTCCTTTTGCCAGAAAACACTAGAGGAGACAGATACGTTTGTGGGCTTGGAAGGTATAGCAAGCCACGTGGCTGGTTGGGACTAGGTGGTCGGGTTAACTTAGGTGAGCTAGTTGAGAGTCTGCCCAGCTAAGGCCAAATCATTGAAACATTAAAAGATCTTGGTATATTTATTTTAAGGGCATAAGGGCCACCCTGGGTCTCTGCTCTTTTCACCTGGAGACATAAGTCTGTGGATCTAATGCAACAGAGGACTAACTGGAATTCTTGGGTGGAAAACTCCCATAACTAAGATACAGACTGTTTCACTATACAGGGCTGAACAGTAGATGTGCATTGACAGAAAAGGAACTTGTAAATGACAATAAATCAGCTGAGTGTCTTTGATGCCTCAGAGAAAACTGACATGTGCATAATGTCTTCTTGGGGAATCCCAAGAAAAAAAGAAGGGTCATTGAAATCATATGAAGAAATAATGTTCCTATCCACCAACACATTAACCTACACATCTAATGACCTTAGAAAATTACAAGAATAAACTAGAAGATACATCCATCTAGGTACTTCAGAGTCCAGTCGTAGAAAGAAAAGGAACCTTGAGCGCAGTAAGAAACAAATATCTTGTTATGCACAAGAGTTCTTCATTAACTGTAATGGTTTCTCAAAAACCACCAGAATCAGGAGGAAGTGAGATGACATTTCAAAATGAAGGAGAAATGAAGACATTTGCAGATAAACCAAGACTAGGATGATTCAGCAAAAAAGTGACCCTCCTATTAAAAAAAAAAAAAAAAAAAAACTCAGAAGGGGTCATTCAGGCTGAGGCAATGCAACCTATACAACAACCCATATCCACACAAAGAAACAAGGAATGCCAGTTTAGACTGGCATTCAGTCTACAAATTCAGTCAAACAAATCAGAAAATATAAAACTCTGGTTTCATAATTGTACAAATATATAATTTCAAATAGATTCCTTTTTAAAAGCATATAAGTAGTTTTTGGCTTATAACTTCTCTCTCTTTTCATCATTTGTTTCAAAATACATACTAAGGCAGCATATTTCCTAACTATATCTTAATTCAATCCACAGACAATTGTAGCTACCTCCCCTCATCAAAGAAGCCTCTCTATACAGCAGATGGAGACCATCACAGAAAACTACAACCGGACACAACTGGACACAATGCAGAGATGAGTGGATTACAGTGAGAAACCCAGCCCCAAAGGGTACATCTGCATCACAGCTTCTGCATCTGTGGCTCGTAAAACATCAAGGAAGAGGGGGCAGGAAGACTGCAAGAGCCAGAACACCAGGAAATGTGCTATGAAACAGTCTCTCCTAGAAATGGCTGTGTAATAAAACTGGACCAGTGGCAGTATCAATGGGCATATTAACTTGGAGGGGGAAATTTTCAATGAACTAGTTGTTATCTTGACTTTGATAATGACTTCAGGAATATACATCTGTACATTAATACTTAGAATACTAGCTATCCTCAGCGTATCTCTCAGTAAATCAGACAAAGAACTACAGACAACCAATGACTACTGGGAGTAAAGACAGAGGGAGAGAAACAGCCTCACCCAGGGCTGAGCCCCATTATTGTTTGTCTAATGCTGAGTGGTCACCCCTAAAACCATATATGCACAAACAACAACATATGGATTCAAAATGTTTTATATATATATATGCATACAAAAGAATACACACACATATGTAACAATAATAATGAAAGAAAATGAGGTGATCAACTTGGGAGTGCGGGGCATGAAGAGGTTCAAAGGAAACTAGCTGGGAGGGGTAGGAAGGAGGAAAAGGAGGAGGAAAGTGATATATTTCTACTTATATTTCTATTAAAATATTTTTAAAAACAATTGCAAAACAGTGTCCACTGGCATGTTGCTGGATGAACAATTGTTCTATCCCCATAAAACAGAGGGTTGCCAGGTCATTCAATAATCAACATTAATATGTACAACCTGAGTGAGTCTCAGAAATAATCTGAGTTTAAAAATCAGATCGCTCTCCCTCAGAAAGAGCACATGCTGATAAATCTATTTATTTAACCTTTTAGAGAGTACAAGTCAATCTATAGTGACAGGAAGTACCTTGTCTAGAGAAGAGGTGGTGGGGAGGGATGGAGAGGAGAGATAGAAAGGAAACTAGAGAATGGCAAATACATTTGTTATCTTGACTTTGATAATAACTTCAGGGATATACATCTGTACATTAATACTTAGAATACTAGCTATCCTCAGCAGATCTCTCAGTAAATCAGCCCTAACTAGGAGGAGCCCTAACTGAGTGAGGACTCCAATGCTTAGCTACAAAAAACAGCAGCAACAACAGTAGTGACCCGGGCATCTGTGGAGTTAGAACCTCTACACCAAAAGAGCAACTTTTACGTTACTAAATTAAATAACTCACAGGTGTCAGCTCACTTGACACATCCTCTCCGACATGTTGCTGTCATAAATGTTCATTCATTCACCCTAGACACTTTCTCTACTTAGCTCTCCAGAGTTTCAGGTCAGACTTTGACTAGTTCTCTGGTCAGTGAATCAATCATCCTAAAGGAGACCAGAACTCATTCTTGATACCATCTTTCCTTACCATGCTCAGTGGCCTCATTCAGTCTCTCAACTCTCACACCAGCTGCTTGCTCAACTTTCTGATTTTATATGTCCTGACTCTCTGCCTCCCCTCTGCCTTGCCACTGTCACCTTTAGACACCCAAGGACACATGTCAGCGTGTAGCCAGAGAACATCTGATCTCTCCATATTGCATAAGTGCCACTTCTGCTTTGTATTCGCACAAACCAAAGGCCGGGTGTCAGCCCAGCACCACATGTGGACTCCATCTAGCGAATCCTGCTAGTCCAAAATCCATCCAAGCCTTGGATGATTCTCTCCTCTTTATATCTGGTCAAGTCAACATCCCTCCCTGTCCAGGACACATTGCCTTCATGGCTTGCTTGGATTATCACAATGACCTCTGAACTGTTACTTCCTTCTGCCTCTGCCTCCTGAGACTCTATTCTCAAAACAAAGAACAAAAGGAGCCAGAAAAAATGTCTTAAATCATCTCTCTAGGATTTTGTTGTTGGTGGTGGTGGTGATGGTGTTGTTGTTGGTAGCTGCAGATAGCAAGTCTAGCAATCCTCCTGTCTCTGACCCCCACAGCACTGGAGTTATAGGTTCATGCATAGTGATGCATGACTTTTCACAAGGATGCTAGAGATTTGAACTCATATTTTCACAGTTTTCAGAAAGCATTAAGTTACGTCTATATTCCCCTGCATTCAATCTCTCTTGTTTTTAACAAAGAGGCCATCTGGAGTCAAGATTCTTCAAAATGTTCCCTTTAATGTTTTCCTCAATCCCTCTATCATCTCTCCATTAACCAAATACTTTAGTGTTTTCTAGCCCCTCTCATCTCTCTATATACTGAGTGTCTGTGTCCTAGAAAGGGCTTGACACTTTTGACCTCTGGGTCTTTGCACATGGTGCTGAGGCCACTTTCCTCTCCTAACCTGGAATATCCACCGAGCTTATTTTTCTCCCCTCCTTCAGGTTCTACTCAAAAGTAACTTTCAGTGAGATATTTTTGTAGAAAACTAAACCTTCTGTCTACTCCCATCCCCCAAATATTCCTTGTTTTCCTAGCATTTCTGCCTACTTTATCTACACGACTACACGATGTATGTAATGTATCCTGTCTCTCCCAGTGGGAATATGACCTGCCAGCGGCTGCCTCCAGAAGGACTATTCACTGCTATAGTTTCAGTTCCTACAAGCTGACACATTGTAAAGGCTTGATTAATTCATCTCAAGAAGAGAAAGAGAAAATGAAGAAACTGAAATAGAAAACAAATGAGTAGCTATGGGTCCACGGAAGGGGCTTGATCCCTATTCCAGGATAAGCAGGCTTTTCACCGTCCCAACAGCAGTGAGGGGCAGGAGACCTGGACTAAACCCAGAGACCTAGAAGGGAGCTCTCATTCTAAATCTAGAGGTGTGATTCTGAGCTCTTAATCTCACTGGCCTCAATTTCCCAAAATACCAGGCAAAAGAATGAGAAATGAATATGTGGAGAAAGACTTCCATATGGACAGTTCTGGGGCCAGGAGGCTCTGTGTCCTGGGTGTAACTGCAAATGGAAAAGAAAATAACTCTTACAGAGGACCACTGTCTCGTGCTCTCTACCTCCTCTGCCTGTAGATGACTAGAATGGAGGGAAACATCTGACTTACCAGTCTCCAGAGACAGCAGAGGGGTTATTAGACAAACGAGCCCAAGTAGGACTTTCATATTCTCCTGGAGAAATAGAAGAAGGGAAGAGAGGTAGAATGTTATTAACCCAGCAAATGTCTTGGCGCCCTGAGCCTCACTAGTCCTCACCTGTCTCCCCTGTCGCATTGAAAAGCCATTCCTTTATGTTGGGCTTCTGGTTAGAAGGTTGCAGTGTGTGTGATGGAATTGAGGACACACTTGACAACTTGAGGTCTAAAGGATTTCTAGCATCTTCCCCCCAAATACACTTCTAGTCTTATATTCCACTTGAATCTCCTAAGAATACACTTACAACCAAAACAGACTACAGCCAGCTCTCCACACCCATGGGAGCTATGTCTACAGATCCAACCAATTGCCATGCTAAATGACTCGAGAAAATGTGCCTCTGTGTTGAAGACACGTGGCTTTTAGGATGTCATAGTCTCCAGGACACAGGAGAACAACTGTGGACACAACACTCACGTGTCATTAGATACAGCAACTAACCCAGAGGTGATAAGAGCACATGGGCAGATGTAGAAAGGGCCTGAGCGTCCATGGCTTCAATGTCCGCACAGTCATCATGGGGAAAAGGGGCAAGTGGACTTACTACACCCAGAGAAGCTGACTCTGCCTTCGGACATTTGCCTCCACCTGCAAAAAATCTCCCACACTCAACGCTCGCCATCCCTTCATTTTCAAACCCAATATTCAGTTGCCTGTACAACATAATAAATGGAGCTGTACCCAAGAAAAGGCTAAAGTAAATTGTACTTAAATCAATATACTAAAGCTGCACCCGTTCTTGTGGTTTGGGTGGATTTCCCCTTTGCTGGGGATTTTTATACTTTCCAGAAGGTCTCTGGTGAACATGCATGAATACAAAGGGTAAAGACCTCACCGATCCCATAAATGGCTCCAAAGGCCTCACCAGCGTGGCCTTAGGCAGTGGTTAGCATTTGGGCGCCACACTAAACTGTGTGCCTGATGGCTTCCTCTCCTGTTAAAATTCTTATTGCTACATATTCATCTTACAGAGGGTTGAGTTTTGTGACATTTTCATCAAGTATACAATGTACATTGACGCTGTTTAGCTTTCTTTATGCTCACTTGTCTCCCTCCCACCCCGACTTTCCCCTCAAATCCTCCCTCCTTCTGTCATGCCATGCATGGGTTTTGCTAGGTCCCACATATTAAATAAAACACATTTTCCTTTCTTTTTTGATAATATGATCTTCTCTCATTCCATCCATTTCTCTGCAAATGACATAATTCTGTTATTTTTCACAAGTGAATAATGTTCCCTTGTGTGTATGTACCACATATGTGTTACCCATGTTACTCAGACACCTAGGCTGGTTTCATATCTTGGCTATTTTAATTATATGGGCCTTTGTCCATCTATACGGCAGGAGGTGTGACCAGATTAAGGACTTCCCTAACCTTCTGCAGGACATGCCCGTTACTTCATCTACAAAGGAAAGTCCCTAAAACACTGTCAAATTAATGCAGAGAAGAACACAAAACTCTAGTTTTACCCATCACCCTTCAAGTCCTAAATGAAGTAAACTTGCATTTTCGTGTCCTTATCTACTTATTCTTACTTGGCTCTCCTTAACAGGTCCTTATGAGGACCTTCAGTAAGTCCCAGCCTCATGTCTCCATTGAGCTTTTATAGAAATCCACTCAGGGGCTCCTGAGAACCCCCAATCCCAAGAACACAGCAAGTAAGTATTCTTGTCCCACCAGATTGCCGTCCCCCGGAAATCCCCACCTGGTTGACAGTAACACAGGGCTCCAGACCCACTAAGCATGCACTGGAAAGAGACATGGGCTCTGTGATCTTGAGGCTGCTACCCCTGGGGACACTCTCTCCCTAGACCCTAAAATAGTTGGCATCCTTACCACCAATACCCCCAGTTTATTCATGACCACTTTTATACTCTTTTATACTGCTCTCTCTCAAGCTATTTCCAGCCCCTGATCAGATTCAGTACAACACAAGGCTCCTTATTTGTCTCTCTGACTGTAGATTTGTATTTTCTAATAATATCAACTTCTCAACAACCCACCTAGGCTCCCAGAGCATGCAGAAGTGTCCAGCTCCCGTGCCAAGCATAGGGCTCCTCCGTTCCTGCCTCTCACCCTCAGCTCACTCCACAGCAGCCTTCACCGAGTGCCCAGCCTCTTAGCCTTCTTGTTTTTAGCTGCTGCTTCCTCTACCCTTTAACTCACTCACTCCTGCTCCATCACACCTCAGCACCATAGGGCTAGAAGCGCCACAGGGTTCTTGTCTGCTATTCCATAAGCATAATCTGCCACCTGAAGTCAGGAACACAGCCTGCTCATCCCTGTCCCCAAAGAATAGAATCTGTGATCGAACCCAGGAGCCCTTAATAAAGCCTCAAGAACAAATGAACAGCAGAAAGAGTAAAACAAACAGTCGTATCTTCAACCCAGCATCAGGTCATGCTTTCATTTTACAAGACATCAAATGTGCCTACACTCTCACCTGTAGCTCCAAGCAAGTGTGAAGCACAAGCTTTAACTAAGATGACGTTCTGGGAAACTAAATATGTGAAGCTAACGCTGGGAAAATTTCTACTTGAGAAATTGCATTGGAAGGTATACAAATGTTATGACATACTTTTTAAATAAAGGTTGGCAGGGGACAGGTTTAGCTGAACATATAGGACGTGCCCATTCAGTTCTTCTGGTTGTAACCCTAGCATCAGAATGTGGACTCTTAAGCCTGGCTAAGCCTTGAGCAGTAAGACTACATTCCTTACACATCCTGTAACTCTGATTCTTTACCATAAAAAAGTCAGTCATCTACCACAATGTAAGTAGTTAACAGCACTGTTGCTGTATTTACTCTAAAGTAGAGGGTTTGAAGCTTGTGGCCTGTCTTCTTACCTCCTTCTGTGAGCATATGAAAGTGTGCATCAAGTCTTTATGGCAGAAAGGGAGAAGAGAAGTGTTGACATGCTCCCCAGTACCTACTCCTGGCTCTTCCATCTTAGTGTCGAGAAGAGTGTTTATAAATAAATAAATAAATGTCATGTGGACACTGCTGGTTGCCTGTTCACTTGGGTACAAGACTGGACTTGCTTGATTACTAGGCATAAAAAGAAAACTATTCCAGGCTGCCTTTTACAATGTGTGACTTTCCAGCTGGAATTCTAGGTTAATTGCAGATGAACCATTCTGAACTATTTCGAGTCCAGGGACAATGACCTAAGACCAGTTTCTTCCCTAGAGCTTTATTTATTAAGTGGTGGAAGGACTGGAGGACGAGTTTCCATCCACTCTCACCCTGCTCTACGGAAAAATAAAAACCAAAGCAGGATATGGGAAAACCCTTTACCCTCACCAGCAGCTATTCTGGGTCCTTATCTGTCACCAAGGACCTGGGGGTTGAGGTTCCACTCCAAACAGGTATGGGAAAAGAAGTGAGGAGATCAGAAGGGAGAGAGGCTGTAAGGCATACCCTTGAGATGACACTAACTATGCTCCCAAGAAAAGCCAAGGAATACTGGGGCTGGGGACCCACACCTGTAATCCCACCACCGGAAAGGAAGCGGGCAGGGGGGGTCATGAGTTTGAGGTCAACCTAGATGACTCAGAGCAGCTGAGCCTCTAAAACAAACAGGCAAAACAAAACAGAAAACAACCAATCGCGTACCCCCAAATCAATAGTGACCTCTTATGTCCACAAACAACAACATAAGCCCCAAGGTAGAAGCAGCCTAGACTAGACATTTCAGGACCAGCAATTAAGACTGTCCAAGTCAAGTCTCCCCACATAGGTGGGCCATTGGATAAGCTCAGCTGTGCCTCAGTTCCCCCCTGTATCTGCCACTGAGTGTTGTGATGGGGGTAAACTGAGTCGCCACATGGGAACCGTGTGTAGCACAGGTCCCCTCTGCTGCTATCACAAACACACACACTGTGATGACAAGTTCTGGTAGAAGATTTTCAGTTTCCATTCATTTCTTTTTCTATCCACTGTCCTGATGAACAATTGTATATTGAAGTCTGTCTATGCTTAGTCCTGGGCAAAGAAACAGGAATAGTGACCCAGAGCCTGGCTCATGGAGCTTGGTGGCTACAGGGGAAGTGAATTATTCAGATTCATTCCATTAGGTCATGAGACACCCCCCTACACACACACACACACACACACACACACACAAACACGCACACAGGAGAGTGAGGGAAGAGGAGGTCCTCACTTGTTTGTGAGAGGGAAGGAGATTATTAAATAATTTCTCCCTTCTGGAACATACACCAAGACAGGTGCCAAGAAGGGCATATGGAGAGGCAGGGCTGGCAATGGCAACGACATAGCAGGATGAGCTCACTAAGGACTTTAATTTGCTGATGGCAGAAAGTTACTTGAAGATTTTTCATAGTGGAGTGAGGCGTGGCTAGCTTTTCATTTTCTGTAGAGATTTTAGCCACCATGTGTAAAATAAGCTAGAGACAAGAGGAAAGATGCAGAGAGCAGACCTGTTCAAGACACCTAAGAAGGGGGCCAGATGAGCAGGGGAGGTGGGCAGGAAAGAGGAACTGAAGCCCATGGCTGATTCCCCAGGTGGGGGCCAAGGAGGATCACCCCAGTCAGTCAGGAGGGCTGGGTTAAGATGCAGACCGCTCTGACACACTCTCGGATTGTGTCTCCTGCAGCAGAATCAGTCCTGGGCCCCGTGGGAGGACACCAGAGGTGTTTTTTCCAACAGAATTTAGGAATTTGAAGGTGCAATGAAAGAGAAGAGGTCCAGAATGTTCTGAGAGGGCTCCAACCCCCACACCGGGAACCCACTTCAATCAGAAGTCCTGGGGAAGAGGGCCAACAATGACCTGCCTTAGGACAGCAGAGCCGTAGGACAGCAGAGCAGGGCCAGGGACTCCTCCAAAAATCTGACAGTACCTCCCTCTAGCCCCCTCTCCTTCCCTTCTCAGCCTCTAGCATCCACTGCCCTGCTCTTTCCTTCTCTGCATTGAGTTTTTGAACTTACTTCCTCACGTGTGGTGCTTCTCATTCTACCGAACATTGTGTCCTGTAGTCCCCTCTATATTACCCTCACTGCACTGGAATTCGGTGCATCCATTAAAAATGAAAATGAGAATTAATCCAATAAAACATACCACTGTCCCCCAAGAAAAAAATGTGCCAGCAAACATCTTTGTGTACAGGGGGAGCTATCCCAAGACTATCTGCAGCTGAGGGTAGAAGGCTTGATTCCATATGAGAAGGGACCAAGGGACCCTGCTGTGATCTAGGTTGTTACCTTGAAGAAGGCTGCTTCCTACAGGCGTGGTTCTGCTTCTCGGGAGACGGTGAGCATCTTTAAGGGTGGTGTCTATCAGGGGAAGAAGAGCATAGGCATGTTGAATGCACTGGTAGAAAGGACCCCAGAACCACCAGCACCCCAAGACTAGTCCAAAGGCATTATATGTTCATGAAAAAAAAAATAAAAAGGAAGTGTCTGTCCCATGGTCCTTTAGGACAAAATACTTTTTTTTTAAGAAAACAATTCAAAGGAGTAAGGAATTTGGAATTTGGCACACAAAGGGTTAAATGCACGCATGTGCATCCTGTCAGAGAGAAGAACTCAGAAGATGATAAAATCTGATAGAAAACAAGTCAAAGGCCTTGCCGCATGCCTGAAGAAAAAAAACTTGGAATGGTCCCTTTTAAAAGTAGGCTCATTAGCTTTTTTGAAATATATTTGTTTTCTTAAGCCAAAAACATCCGTATGCCTGAGTCCCATATTACAGAATTTAAAATAATTTCCAAATAGCTGTTTGTGATCGCCTTCCTGGTGTGTGCTGTAGGTATCTCAACAATCATTGTTGATTTCCTAAGTTTCCTCTAGTATTTTGGAGCCTATTTTTTTTTTCATGTCTGAGTCATTTCCTTGTGCCTACTAAAAGCTAGTGAGACCTTTTAATGTCCAGCACTAAAACAGGCTGACCAAACCAACGCTAAGCCCTTGCGTAGACTAAATACGCTAAATCCCAAACTATTAGTCACACAGGACTCGGGAGATAGAGCACAGCACCACGCTCATCTCTCAGGGAACACGGGCTCGTTATCGTGGGTCATGCTGCAGCACAGATTCAAAGAAAACACTCAAGATCTTCTCGTTCCTTGCCAGAGGACTCTGCCTCCCTAACAGGAGCCTCAAAAATGGCAAGAGCTGACAGGAACCACAGAGAAAACATCACCACAGGGAGACTCATAGAATGCAACCGAGGGAGAAAGATGGACAGCTGGGGTAAATCTAGGCGCCTTCTGCAAAGAAGACTCCCAATTCTCTCCAACCTGCTCCTGCTTCTGCCTTAGTGTCTTTACACTCGCCCTTCCCACTTCTTACCCATGGCTGGAACACCAGCACCTCAATTAAGATTTTACTGTGCCTGGGAAACACTGCCCAGGCCAACAGCTCTCCTTATTTCTTTAGGCAAAGGACCCTTCAATCTCTAGCTCATAGCACCTGGCTCCCCCCACCCCTGTCTTCACTCTGGGGATGAGAGTCATCACACCCCACTTCATGTCAGCCTGCTCAACCTTCACAGCTGCTTTCCTGGCTGCTGTTCCCAAGTACCTGTGCCAGTTTGCCCCAGCATGCATCTCCTTAGGTCTCCCAAGCAGCAGCAGAGACATGTGGCAGCTCTGAGGTGACTGATCAGAAGCTGGCCTTGGGCCCTCGAGCACACACCTTCTCCACAGCCAGGGACAAGCATCTCCTCAGTACAACACACAGGTGCCTCAGGCAGTTCAGGCAGCGCAGGCAGCTCCCTGGTAATTGCCCTTTCCTAACTGAGATGGGAGAAAGCGGGACAGGACAGACCACACCCCCAATATCCCTGTGAGCAGGGCCCCATCCTCCACAGCTTACAGATGCCAGGTGTGTGATAAGTCCTAGGAAGGGAGGTGGGAGGAAGGGAAGGAATCCTTGTCCACCATCACTGAAGTCCTCATGAGCAGGCTGTTACCAAGCCAGGCCACCTCTTACTCAGTCTCTCTATGAGCACTCCCTTGTCTTTCCTGCATCTATCTGCTCTGTTAGGAGGCATCACGAGGCCCTCAGCAGATGTAACCACCTGGACTTGGACTTCTAACCTAAATAAACTGTTGTTTACAGATTTTCCAGGTTCCAGGGCTCTGTTCCAGCTGCAGCCTAACACAGTACTAGAGAGCCATAAATGTGAAGTAAATTATGAAAAGTAGAAAATAAGTACAAGAATCAATATGACCATTATTTCCTCCCATCAAAAGCCCCTTTCCAGGAAGGGTACCGGCCAGGATAAGAGCTGTGAAGGATGGAACAGCTAGCAGCAAGTGGGAGTGTGCTGACCCTCATCCCAGGATCAGAAGGGAAAGGGCCAATGCCTTTCTCTCATTCTGAAAGATCTAACTTGTCCAACACAGGCACATGGACAGCGACAACTATGGGCCCCAACATTTCCCTCAAGGCAAGTACAGGCCTGAAGAGAATATTTTTCTTAAATGTAGCCATACTGAATCTATTGGATGGTTTCTTATGAATGAGAAATTTCCCATGAACTTGAAGAATTTTTTTGCCTCTTCCTGAGGAATTCCCCCACACTGTGAATCCTGCCTTCCAGAACAGAAGCGAGGCAAGGGCGCTGTCAGATGTACTGAGAACACATATTGTGTGGGTCCACCACAGAGGAAACTGGTAAGTGCTGATGGAGGAAGCTTGTCCTGGGACTGGGTACTCAATGTGCAAAGTCAGGCTGTGCTGGCCCAGAACAGGATCAACAACAGTAGCTCATAGATACTCCCACACCCTCTCTCCAGCCAGCTCTTTCCACATTATGAGGGGCTCGGAGCATATGCACAAGTTGACACCCTAGTGGGTACATTCCCTTCTATACAGCCCTGCCCAAAACCCCAAAGCAGACATAGTGAAGTACCCCTAGCCACCCAAGACAGCAGCCTTTGGCAGCCATGGAATTGGAGTCCAGGTAGCTAGAGAAAGAATTCCAGGGAACTAAGAACCTGAAGCATGATCAAGAGGCAAGTGCTTATGGTCCAGTCTCTATTGGGCCTGTCTTTTTGGCCTTATAGACCCTTTATTATGACAGAGGACATGGCTGATGAGTTGCAGAGCAGATATGTACAAAACAGTGGACTTGGGAAAGTTCTAGAGGAAATTCTAAGGAAGACAAACCTCAGTAGAACCCAGGCGGGTGAGTATAAAGCAAGAATAAGTTCTTCCTCTGCCCAGAGACCTCTTGGAGCCAACCTTCAAATCTGAAATTTATAAAGGAAATCTTAACCATTCTGTCTCTCTCTCTCACCCCAAGCATTTATAATGAACAGAAAATTATTTGGCTCATAGTTCTGGATTCTGAGATCATGGTCCCAGCATCTGTGCTATGTCACCCATGGTGGAATGTGGAAAACAGAATGTGGAAGGAAGGGCAAGAAAGGGCAAAAGTGAGCACGCAAGGGAGGGCTGAACTCACTTTTATTACAACCCCACTCCTACAAATAATGAACTTACTTCCCCAATACTGGCATTACTCCATTCATGAGAACAGGGCCTTTAAGACCTAATTGTCCCTTGTGAAGCATGCCTAACACTGTTGATTATGTTTCCCACCTGTGAACTTTTCTGACCACACTCAAACCACAGGACACACATTGCACGTTTCTGGCCTCATCCCTACATGCCTACAATTCAAAGCAATTCCTCATAGAACTATAGCATTTGTAACACATTTGTAACCTCTCACCCTAGAAATATGTATATATGTGTAGATTTAATGTATAGAGAAATATTTAGAAAGTTCAGCTCCCACTAATTTGGTCATAATTGGGAAAAGCAAGAGTTTGAGCATGTGGCTCGGCTTATGAAGTGCCACAGCCTACATGTCTTCCAAAAATTTATAGAAATGTAGAGTGGGGTTTGGTAGTGAGCTAAACCCACAATGATGATGTCCCACTCCTGCCATATATGAAAATGCTTTGTTATAAGTATCCAACCAGCTGCTCAGTATTGCCAATCCTAAGACCAAAGAGGCCAGTGTGACAGAGAATAATAAAGGAATGCACAAAGATGCAGAACAACACAACTATAGAAACTGCTTTACAATTCTATACTTACAGGAGCTCTTGCTTCTGAAACCAGAGTGGACATGTTTCCAAGAAGTCTAACGACATGCAGTGACCTATGTCTAGTCCACTGGGATCATCAGTATTACCCAAAGAGATCTAGGAAGGGAGTTGTTTTTATATTGAAACAAAGGTGATTGTGCCACTGACTGCAAAGGAAAGAAGGCTCCAAGATCCCCTCAAGGAAAGATCAAAAGGCACCAGAGAAATATGTCCCAAGGTAAGCTACTTGGTAGTGCCGGGGTGGACATTCACTTTTGATTTCTCCATATCAGTCTTTGTGTTGAAAGTCTACTTGATGTTGTCTCAGTCAATGTTTCTTATCATCTCGTAATTCCCAATCATGAGAAATGGAAATGCCAAGGTCCACAAGCTCAAACTCTCGGGACAAGATTGAGTACCTAACACTAACTTCTAACAGGTCCATCTACCTAGGAGTTCCCAGACTCAGACTGAGAAAGGAGAGAGTGGGAATAAGCACAGAGGCTTCTGGGGACCTCTGTGGCATGCTCTAATTGGTTTCCACTCTACAGAGATTAGTAACACCCAGTGTCACATACAGACATTCCTAACTTGGGAACCACTGGAGAAATGGCTTTATAGAACTATGAGGAAGCAAGTCTCACACATAAGAAGGGACCAAAGAGACTCACTTCTTAGAAAACCCCATGAACATCAAGACCTACAATTCTCAGTAAATTGATTTGGCTTATTTTCCCACACAAAGAAGGAGCAGGAGTATATTTTTTATCAGGAGGATCCATACAGATGAAGATAAGGTAAAAAATTGTCCCAAACATGTTTCATGTGCTATTATGAAATGTCAATACTCAGCTATGCAAGGCTCAAAGCTATGACGTGGCCCACTTCAACTAAGGCACATTTGTTTAAGGGCAAAAGGGGAAAGTGAGGTAGACACAAGGCTACTGACACCAGAAACTACAATCAAGTTTAGGCCAGTGGGGTGAGAATAGCTCTGACTCGTAGTTGAGGATCTCAGACAGCCAAAGGGTACAGCATTCCCCCTCAGAATTTCCACTGTCTTGTCTTATATACTGTTTTACTGAGGTAACATACAGACAGTGGAACACAGATGCCTTGGGCACTCAATTCCACAAGCTGGAACAACTGTAGGAACTGGAATGCATCCTGTATCTTCCATTCCATCAACCCCAGAATCCTTTGTGCTCCTCACTTGTCACCCCCACGTACATGATGCCATGATTCTGATTTCTACTTCCACCTCTAC
>CAJQZJ010032438.1:2090232-2111071 GCA_907164525.1 Lophiomys imhausi
ACCTCTGGCAAATGGCCCTAAACTGGGCATGAGTCACGGTGTGTTCTGGCTTCTGAGAAAGCTGCAGCTCTTAGTCCCCTTGACTCAGCCTTATCCTCTGGAGAGCAAGTTTCATCCTGCAGCCACCCAGGGATGCTGGGCCCAAAGGAGGCTGTCACAATCAGACTCCACGCTGTGCTTTGGAGGCTTTAGCTCTGGCTAAGGAGGCCTCCTACTGTAATGGGGACCATATATGCTTGGGAGTGTGGGTCCACAGTTGGGCAATTTCCTCAACCCAAGAGCCAGGAGAGGCTGCCAGCCCTTCTCTTGGGGATAGACTTTCTGCTGCTGCAGTGACAACTGAAACAGGGATGTTAATTAATAAGAAAAAGGGAAACTTCAAACTTCCTGAGTTAACAGTTCAGGTTTTTCTGTTGGAAAATAATAACTGGTCTCTCACAGTCAGGAAGAGAAAGGGAAATAAGATTCTGCAGCTACTTAGGGCCTGTGATTAATTTTCTAAAATGCACCAGCTGTTTTCCTGGACCGGCTGTCTTCTCGGTAGCTGTAGCTTCCCTGGCCAGTGTGGATGTGGAACCTGGATGCACTCTCCAGGATGTAAGACCTTAGACCTAGGTCTGAGCAGCCACTTCTCGGGGACCTTGGGCAAATTATTAGGTCTTTCTGTACCTGCTTCTTTTGTGTTAAAGGAGAGATAAGTGTGGGGGGGGGTCATACCATGAGGACTAGCTTCCTGTAAGGAGCCCTGCTCTACTGGTGCGTTCCCACATACATACTGTATGCAGCCATAATTGTAAGTGTCTCAGTAGGCTCGCTGTTGCTGTGGTAAAACACCATGAGCAAAACCAATTTCAGGAAGAAAGGATTTACTACAGCTTACAGTTCTCAGGTCACAGGGTGTCACTCAAGGAGTCAGGGCAGAAACCTGGAGGCAGAGACCATGGAGAAGCGATGCTTCCTGGCTTGCTCCCCATGGCTTTCTTAGCCTGCTTTCTTCTAGCTGGCACCACCCTTAGGGGCTGGGCCCTCCCACATCAGCTATCAATCAAGAAAATGCTTCACAGCCTTGCCCAGAGGCCAATCTGATAAGGACATTGTCTCTGTTACAATTCCCTCTTCCCAGATATGTCTAGGTCTGTGTCAGGCTGACAAAGCAATTAGGCCAAATTGATGATCCGATGAATTCAGATTCCTGGCCCTATAGTGAGAGAAAAACCAGAGCGGGAACCTGCAAGGAGCTACATGGGCCAAAATTTTAAGATGGCACGCACACTGTGGGCACTTGCACTACTCTGAGAATAACCCAGAAGTGTCTGGGACTTGACAGAGGTGGGACAGGGACAACTTCTAAAACAAATAATCAAGGCAGGTGATGGGCTTAGTGCTGTTTCTAGGACACAGCCTTAGAGTGTTGGGGTGCACACCTGTGCACAAGTGGAAGCAAATGATTATCCTCCTGCAACTCAGCTTGGACAAATGCCAGGCACAACAGAGGCACTGAGCCCCGGGAGGTAAAGATTCAGCCCATGGTAGAGGAGTATTCAAAAATGCTCCTGCAGAAGACTTGAGAACATGGACCAAACTGAGCATCACCACTGCAAAGTCCAAGGGTAGGTATCTCATTCCAACAATCTTCAGCTTCCATCCACACTATGTGCCAGTCCCCTGCTGGTCCAAATGTTTGTCCACCTGTCTAGGAGCTTTAATTGACTTGTACCATTTCCCTCCCCCAGTAGTAGCCACAGCTGCAAATTCAACTGACCACAGGTCGAAATTATAAGGGAAAAGTTGAGGCATGGTAGCACACTCCTGCAACTCTAGCACTTGGATGGCAGAGGCAGGAAGATTATGAATTTAAGGTTAAACCAGACTACATAGATCCTGTCCCATAAAAATTATAAGGGAAAACACTGTACTAAATATGTATAGCTTTTTGTTCTTGTCATTACTTCTTTCTTTTGTTTTTTGTTTGTTTGTTTGTTTGTTATTGTTTGGTTTGGTTTTCTTTTCAAAACAGAGTTTCTCTGTGTAACCCTGGCTGTCCTGGAATTGACTCTGTAGACCAGGCTGGCCTTGAACTCACAGAGATCTGCCTGCCTCTGGCTCCCAAGGGATTAAAGGTGTGGGCCACCACGCCCCTCTTGTCATTACTTATTAATCTTTACAATGTGGTACCTATTCATATTGTGTTAGGAGCTATAAGTGATGTAAAGGTAGTTTTAAAAAGACAAGAGGATGATGCAGAGTCTACCAAAATGCTTTTTTTTCCTAAGGAACGTGATCCTTCATGGATTACGGGCATCTGAATGGGTCCAACAATTAATATTTATGGGGGGGGTAGCTGACTGTACTACTGTTATTCCCATCTACAGAAAAGGATTTGGAATCTCAAGACTTTACATCAGTCTTCTAGGTTGAACAGTACTAGCCACATTCTTCCCACTGTCCACAAATTAACTGTTACTAATAGACATGCCAACGTGTAGGAAAGACTAAATGTCCTCATGAGCCTTGTCTAACAATGCATTTTCCCACTGATGCAATAATGGCACAAATGTAATGGGAGTAACCAGTCACTTTCTAATTGGCTCTAAGGCCCCCTCCATGAGATGGAACCCATCCCTGACATTATTAAAGGTTTCAAGAACCTACAGCTAGACAGGTCCCAGGCCCTAGGGGAGAAGCCAATACTATTTTTCTGCTATGTGGCCACAGTACTAAAATGACTGCAAGTGACTTACTAATACTTCAGTGCCCTTCTCAACCCTCATCAGAGGAGTTTCTTCTTTCAGTGGATGCACAGAGATGTTCAACCAGTCAATCTTCAGAGAACGAGAGACTATGAAGTGGTCAGGCTTAGACAGAATGTACAAATCACACCCCTTACCTCCTCAAGGCTCAGGGCTCTTCGTGGAAGAGGGGTCAGAAAGATTCAAAGAGCCAGAGGTGGTCGATAACTTCAAGGAAACAGTATTTTCCAGACACAACTGGGCAGTTAGAAGGATGAATTCACAGTGATTGCGACAGTGTGCACAAGGTCTTTGCAAGCTTGAAACAAAATTCCCAGCATGAAGATGGAGAGGCAGGAGCGAAATCCCACCCTAGTTGAGGAGCTGCTGGGAAGGAAAAGGCTGTTTTCTTTAATGATGTGACTAGGTCAACCACTCTTCAGGGCAAGCTCCACTTCCTAGCTTTTGTAAGCAAACCAAACTTGATTGGGGGCAGGCCTGGGATGGTTAAAATTGGGTGGGTAGGGAGGTGAGTGAGAGTGGATACAGGAGGAGTTTGGGACAGGGTGAATGTGATCAAAATCATCGTGAAGTTCTCAAAGAGATTATTAAAACATTGTTGATTTTTAAAAGGCAATATGCAAAGTCGTCACAAGTTTCCAAAGCCTGATGTTAAGCCTCGTATTCCTGGAAACTGCACGAAGCAGCACATTCCTAAATGGTGCGCCTCAGATCACTGAGACAGCTCTCCCAGATGAGTCATGGGGAGGTAGGAGGCATCCACTGGGATCCGAAGCATCAATAACTGTGGTGTGGTCTACAAGCCCACAAGGTGAAACCGGGGAGGAAGTCTCCATTTCCAGAAGGACATTTGCTGCAAAGGAATGGCTGAAGCTGGGAAGCCACACAGGAAAGGCTCGGAAAGGTAAGAGCTTCTGGTTGCTGTGTTCTCACGAAAAGCCTTAATAATTAAGAGATCTTGGCAGAAATCCCAGTGAGCTCATGAGGCCACAGGGGTCGCAGTACTGCCTGGTGGCTCTGGAGTGTCTGCATCCTCTTAAGAGGCTGAAGACCAAAAGCCACATCTATTTCCAGGGCCCAAAATGAAGTCTGTCATTGACTGTCTTTTCCAAGAAAAGTCTTTTCCAGAAAATTCCTATTCTGTTACTTACTAACTGAGCAACCTCAGGTAAATTACATAACCTTTCTGAGCCACCCAGGGCAATGGGTGAAGGATTAGTGGACAAGAGAATGGGTACCCTTAAAAGAGTCATACTGGAAGGTCTGTAACCAGCACGGAAGACAATTCCACCATAGCTGGGTCGATGGGGCCCTCTCTTATCATCTTCCCTACCTACACCCTCTACTCCAGTGGTTCTCAACCTTCCTAACCCTGTGACCCTTTAATATAGTTCCTTATGATGACTCCTAACATTATCTACTTCATAACTGTAATTTTGCTACTGTTATGAATTGAAATGTAAATCTT
This sequence comes from Lophiomys imhausi, assembly GCA_907164525.1. Lineage (NCBI taxonomy): Eukaryota > Metazoa > Chordata > Mammalia > Rodentia > Muridae > Lophiomys > Lophiomys imhausi. The sequence continues at coordinate 2,094,451 of CAJQZJ010032438.1, forward strand.
TTCAGAGATAGAGGTTTGCGAAGGGATCACAACCCAGAGGCTGAGAACCGCTGCTCTGTTCCTTCTTTGAGACCCCACTGCCTCATGCACTTAGAGAAGAAATTGCATACAGTTAGTGGTCTGGATACTCAGGGTCTGGGACCCTCCACACTCCTCCTTTCAAAAGGGAATGGCAACAAGCATGAACCCAGTAGAACTCCTGAAGACGTGGAAGTTTGGCTCAGAGTACAATAGGGAACAGAGGGACTTTAGGTTCTGGCTCACATTGCCAAGCCTAAGCCCTTGAGTCATGCGAACACAGTGAACAGATGGTGCTTACCTGAGTGGGTCCTTTTGGGTGTCACAGCAGGCAGGGAAACGAACCTCAAAGAGCTAGGAATGAAAACTCAGTTCAAATTGACTTTCCCAACCTGGGTTAAACTTCAGGGAGCCTCGTCAGGTGGTTTATTGTCAACATATTTAAACACAATGGAATTTGGGGAGAAATTTCCAGTCAACAATCATTCCTATTCCAAGTGCAAATAAAGATTAAAGTATGACTACATAGAAACTGATTTGTAACGTACATATGACCACGAAGGTGGGTTCTATAGCTAAAAGGTCTAGAATCTAATGTTGTGTCTGACTGAAACAAGAGGTCAGCAGGCTATAAAATAAATGTGACATGTCCCCTGAGGATGGGTTCTATTGACTGGGAGCTAAAGATAAAGTCTAGGGAGGGAGAGTCTTGGGTAATCACTATGGTGGCCAGGGATTGGGTGGGGTCTGTGCCACTACAGTTAGCAAAAGGTCACCAGGTCATTAACAGCATGCACTCCCAGCCTTCTGGATGGAAAACAGGTATTTCCTTCTTTGAGGAAACACCCCTGTGTGATTAACATTCCTGGTTTCCCTAGTGATTTGTGGTCACAAGCACCTTTGTTCCCCCAACAGTTACTTCCTCCCCCACACACAATCTGGGCTTGATAACCCTTGATGAAGCCTGAGTGACATGAATGTAACCCGAACTCATCAGGCAGAGTGACAGAGAGCAGTCTCTGTGTGCACCCAAGAGCATACCTCATGAATGCATTGTAAGAAGAACACCAGGTCAGGGCACTGCCAACATTTGTTTAAAAATTAAAAAGCACTCCCTCAGGTCTCTTCTGTGCCGCTTCCAGCTACCGACTTCCTACTTCTTCCTCTAGCATCTAGCCTGATGAGTCTCTTTGACCTCCCTGTTCAAGCCTTTTATGTAAGCCACCAAATCTAGCTCCAGTGCCCCGGCTTGGTCTGCCACCCAAGTCTGTGCTGCAGCCAGTCTCTAGGCTTCTACCTGAACTTGTGCAGCTTGAAACCATCCACATGTCCCTCAGCACAGCTTCCAGACACCCCACTTGGTACCTAGACTTCCCATATCCTTCTTCAGGGTCTAGCTTGCTGAGCTGCCTTGTTTATTTCTGGGTTTTATTGTTGTGATGAAACACCAAGACCAAAAACAATTAGAGGAGAAAGAGGTTTGTTTGGCTGACACTTGCACATTACATTCCATCAGTGAAGGAAGTGAGCACAGGAACCCAAGCAGGGCAGGAACCTGGAGGCAGGAGCTGATGCACACGCCATAGAGGAGTGCTGCTTTCTGGATTGCTCCTCGTGGCTTGCTCCGCCTGCTTTCTTACGGAACCCAGGACCACCAGCCCAGGGAGGGCACTACCCACAGTGGGTTGGGCCCTCCTCCATCGATCACTAATTAAGAAAATGTTCTACAGGCCTCTCTACAGCCTGGATCTTATAAAAAGCATTTTCTTAGTTGATGTTCCCTCTTCTCAGATGAGTTCTGCCTGTGTCAGTTGACGTGAAACTAGCCAGCACACTCCCGGGTACACCCACTCTTTCTCTTGCATCTGCTAAATCTAGCCTGGATCCCACATACAGTGCCCTTGCCTTGTCTAGTTTCCCTTCCTTTGCAGCAAAGGAGCTCGAAGCATTGGCCAGGACCGTCCTTACCAATCTCCCAACCCACAGGGCCCGCCCATGCTACGTGCAACCTTTTGACCCAGTCAGATCCACCCCCACACTTGGCTTGGACCAGGAAGCATATCTTGTATACCAACTCAATTCCCTCAGTCCGTCTGACTTTATTCTACCCAAGCCATTTCTAACCACTAGGCCCCACCCACCTGGATTTCCTCTCTTCTGCCCCAAACTACTCTGTACAGAAGAAGGCAACATGCCCAGATCTCATTGCAAAAAATAGCAACAATATAAAAGATAAAGCTAGTATCTTCTCTCCAGAATCCACCAGTCCTATAGAAATGTTTGCCAATGAGAATTACCTAGACGAAGCTCAGGCCACAGAATTTAAAAGAACAACCAGAAACTTCATCAAAGAAAACACAAAGAAACAGCACGGTGAACTTGAAGAGAATAAATACCTGAATACTGCCCAAGAAAACACAAATATACAGCTGAGGGACACGATAAGACAATCCAAGACTCGAAACTGGAATTCAGTATTGAAGAAGATTCAAGCTGAAATGAAGATCCAGGCAGCCACGGGTATGTCATTTCTTAGTTTTGGAAGCTGCGGGCCCTGCACTTCCTACATAATCAGATATATTTATCCCTCTCAGGTCTCTGAGGTGGTTGAAGAATAGATAACTAGAGTCTCATAGTTAAATTTTGAGTTGTTTAGGAATCAAGAGGGTGTTCTGGATCTAAGAAGATGTTTTTAAAATTGTGATTTAAGTTAGTATGAAAGCTGAGTTAGATATAGAACTTTAAACTCATGGAGATGGTTAGATAGTAGAATGTTAAAGTCAGGGGCCAGATGCATATGGACTGGATATTGGGAATGTATGCTAAGCTATATAACCCTCATAATTGTGGCCTATTTGTTTCTGTTGTTTTGTATTGTATTTATTGTTATAGGAGAGAGAACCATTTGTTGGACTGAAGGGGGGAGCTGTTGGGCAGGAAGATCTACCTTAGACTAAAGAAAAAAAAGGATAGAGGATGGGGGGTTGAGGGGGAAGAGGGTGGAAGGGTGGGACAGGAGGTGGGAGTAGGGAAGGGATTGTGACTGAGATGTAACTTGAAGAAATAAAAAATAAACTATATATATATATATATATATATATATATATATATATATATATATGACCACTTGTTGCTCTTGAAGAAGATTTGGATTCATTTCCCGCTCACATGGTGGTTTGCAATCGCCTGTAACTACAATTCCAGGGTATCCATTGTTCTCTTCTGGCCTCTATACGCACAAGGCATGCACATGGTGCATATGCACACAAGCAGTAAGAGATACATAGCATAAAATAATCTTTAAAAATATTTTATGTTTATTTATTACTTCAAGTTACATCTGCATCACAGTGCCCTCTTTCCACCCCTCCCAGTCACACCCACCCCCAAAATATTTTTAAAGAATTATCATCACAAAGATGACATTTAATTCTGTGAGATAGGATGATTTACTTTTTTCCTTGGAATAAAATAAAAATCTATACTCACTGAGGAAGAGGATACAAAGAAAAAAGAGGAGGTGTACCAAGAGAATTCAAGAATTTTTTTTTAATCTTAAGATTTACAGTTTTAAAGAGACTAAAAAGGACTTACTAGTTAAGCAGAATGAAATTTTGGAACAAATATTCAATGGCTTCAGCATAATAGATAGTTTTTCTCCCTCACTAATCTTTCTGAGACACATTTTCCAAGGAAAACGGCACATGTGTCTCATATAACAACTCAGCTATTCAGGCTCCCTCTAAGTCAAGGATGGTCCTGCTGTTCTTCATGCCATCACTGTTTTCATTTAACACTTAAAAAGAGGAAGATTATTGGAGAGAAACTATCTATTCTTTTGCATGGCCTGATAGCTGTTGCAAGTCACTTTCCTGTATGCTCCCAAATTCTATTAGTATATGCCATGTCTGTGAATAAAACATGGAAATATGGTCTAGTTGTGTACCATGTTATAACAAACAGACCTTCAAAAATGAATAAGAAGATAGTGGTCTATTTGATATTCTTTGAAGACATTTTTCACATTATTTCTCTGAATTTTCATTTTCTTCTAGTTCCTTTCTCCAGTGGACTCATCTCCAGCATTTCTGTGGGTAAATACTTAATGGTTTGCCTGTTGACTAGGCATGTGGATGTTCAAAACATATCATTAATTAAAAAAATGGAAACAGTAAAAAAAAAAAAAAGAAAATCCAATTACTAGAAAACTAAAAGGAAATCCTTACAAAATAGAATGAATCAAGCAGAAAATGGAATATCAGGAGCCTGGATATAGAGGAACATCTATATCAAATAAGCAAGGAATATGAAAAAAAATAAAATGTAGAAAAGAAACACACAAGAAGTGTGCAATGCTAGGAAAACCAAACTTCAAATTGTAGACATAAATGAGAGAAAAGAATCCCAAGACAACACCATAGACAAGGTTTTCAACAAGAAAACCTCCCCCCACTACGAAAGACACCCCCACACAGACACAAGAAGCACACAGAATACCAAACAGAAAAGACCAGAAAAGAAAATCCCCATATCTTATCACAGTTAAAACATTAAGTATGCATTAGCTGAAAGAGAAAAATATAAAACACATATAAGTGAAAACCCATCAGAATAATAGCCAAATTCTCAATGGAAACTTTGAAAGCCAGAAGAGCCTAGAGCAATATATTTCAAGTCCTAAAAGACTGTGATGGCCAGCCTAGACAAATATACTCAGCAAAGCTATCTGCCATAATTAAGGAGAAAGTAAAACTTTCCACACCATAAACAGACTAAAAAAACTTATACCCAGAAAAATAAATATAAAGAAAATACAGGAAGCAATATTTTAGGTAAAAATGAAGAATGAGCATAGCAGAAAGAGTATGGAAAGAAAATTTTAAAACATAATTATTAAAACATAGAATACCACTGAGAACACAACTCCACCAAAATTCAAAAGTAGGAGGATCACAACTAACACACACATTTCAACAATAACTAAACATCAATGGCCTCGATTCTCCTGTCAAAAGATGCATTAAAAATAAATCTATCATATGACCCAGCTGTACCACTCCTTAGCACATCCCAAACAAATTGCCATTGAATTCCACAGACACTTGGTTGGCTCTGTTCACTGCTGCTTTATTCACAATAGCTAGGAAATCAAAACATCCTAAACGTCCTTCAACCAATGAATGGCTAATGAAAATGTGGTATATATATTATATATATATATATTATATATATATATAATATATATACTATGGGATACTATCCAGTGGCTTAAAAAATGAAATAATGAACTCTACAGATAAATTCATGGAAGTGTAAAATATATTCACTGATGTAACACAGACCCAGAGGCCACTAGCTCCAAATCTTCAGCCGTGAGTACGTATCCTGGAGTAACTGCAGAAAGCAGGGCAGGTGAAGCAGGACCATTGCAAGGAGAGAGAGATCAGTGGCCAACAGAGGGGGGAGTAGCAGGGCACAAGTGAGGGTGTATTTAGAGTGTCCAAAGAACCTCTGCCCCTAAGTTCAACTAAAGTAAGTAGCTTCATGCTTTCTTCTTCTATATTTTGAGGCAATAGAGAAACTTCTTACCAAACTGATCCAAATTCTAGATCATTAGGCAACAAAAGATTATTGATTTTGTCCAAATCATTTTCTACCTGGAAAAATCTAAAAAATGCCCATGAAAACACAGGAACACGGCGAGGTAATCAGGCCTTGGGGTGTCTGTTCCTCGTGCTGTCCCTTTCTGTCACCGTCATGCAGATGGGTGGGCCCAGGTCTTCTTCATCTCACTCCTTTCACTGTTTTTCCCATGATCTTCTGTCACAGGTGCCTTTTATGTACTTTATCTGACTTTACTCTGTCAAAGGTCACAATTATAATTGTCCCTCTTGGGCAAATATATCTCCTTTGTGCTGAGAACTCCATCTTGGTGTGTGTTGAGCCAACTTTGAGGTTCTCCATGATGCCCCCTCTCAGATAATGAGGTGGAGTGTCCCCAGCCTCACACTCGCTGGCATTCAACATCAAGGAGAGAGAACTCACACACAGAGAAGGGGTCTGGAACGTTTTTGCGTTAAAAACAACAGACTCAGAACATTGAGATGTAGCTTTGTATATATCTCCCAGGATCTCCTGAGAGATCCTTGTACATGCGGGAAGCCACCTGCAGCTAGAAGCCAGAACCCCACGTCCACATCACTTAGCCCCTACCTGTTTATAGGTTGGCACTGACACAAAGCCAAGAACCAGCTTGAGCCAAACTTCCAGTAAATGCTGCAGGGAGGGGACAAGGCTGCCTTGCAGCACAAAGAACAGAACTTCAAAGAGCTTTTTGGAAGGGAAAACTGCTGATGTACATTTGAGGGGAGGTCAATGTCACTTGAAAGGAGGTCAAAGGACATTTGAAAACACAGGAGAGACTGTTTGTTCCTAAGCGGACAAGGGTGTGCGACCTGGAAGATCTGTAGAAAGATACTAACCTGTGTTGAGGGGAGAAAAGGCCTCAGATATTTATTTTAGGTGGGATCTAAACTTCAGGTTGTATGTGGGAGAATTCTGTTGATAACAGAGCCCAGGATTCCTAAAGTCCTGAATAGAAATCCTCAACTGAATCTGGGTGCAAAGGCATCTAAGGTGTCAGCAACTCAAGCCACAGTCAGTTAGGCGCCATCTAGGATGAGACACTTGTCTGAGAGGGTATCTCAGCATCCCCACCACAGTCAGAGGCTGTTCCCCACCCAAAGGGAGATAGTCACTTTAATGCCTTCAATAATCAAGGCATGAGACTGTTTATTTTTCTTCCAATCATCCTTTTTTTCTCTTGTCTTCAAAAGAAAAATGTCACAGAAAGGGGAAATTTCACCTAACACCATTCATAGAACTCTCCCTAAAATCCTAAGAAAGTGAGGGTGACTTGTTTCCATGTCGAGAGACTTTCTTTAGCAGAATGACATCCTATGATGCCAATCCCCTCTTTTCGGAAGAGAAAAAGCAAGCACCCACCTCAGAGTTTGTGCGGACAAGCCTTCACCAGAAGCCATGGTGACAAGTATGTCAAGAGATGCTAAGGGCAACAGGTCCTTCAGACACCAGCCCACAATCACAGAGATGCCTGCAAGGGCCTCCCACAGATGGCTGTGAAGCTGCTCATTCCTACCTAGGTTTGAACTTTGGATTCTTTTCCATAATGACAGACGCCTAAACATTCCTGCTCAGAATGCACCATTGACTCCCAGAAAGCCAACGGTGGAAGAGATGAAAATAACCCCAGTTCGTAGTAGACATCCCTATGTAGTGGCCCATCAGGACTAAATCAGAACATTCTTCTCACTGTCATCCAAAGTGAAAAACAAACTCACACTGTCAGAACTGTAGAATGATTGAGGACATGCCACCCCAAGCTCATCCATCTGATACAACCGTCTCCTTGGCTTTAGGGACTCGTCCAGAGAGAAACACAGTATATGGGCTGGGTTCTTTTAGCCAGATGTATTAGGGAAAATTTTCTATTCTCATGTGGGTTGCTGTGAAAATAAAAGGTACACCTTGAGCTACCATGACCAATGTGCCTACCATTTGGAAAGAACCTGCTGGAAAGACATCAAGATGTGACCCCTAATGACCCTGAACCTAAACATGCCTGAGTTGTTCTGTTCTATTTGTGAATCTCTCACTCTAGTTGAGGTAAGTTGTCATTAAAACACAAATCTCACTAATGTAGATATTTAATTATGAGGGCTGGAGTTGTGTATAAAATTTATATATTTATTCTCTGCATATTCTGACTCTGGAAAAAAGTACAAAAAAATGACCTAAATGAAAACTACATGAAATAAAAATTTTGAAATATTGCTTTCTAAATACATTAAAAAGAGAAGTTGCCCGCTTGTTGGATCTAAATTTGAAGTTCTTCTTTGTCAAAACACTCAAACCAGAGACTTTCCAAAAAGCTTTTTTTTTTTTTCTGGGCTAAGTATTATCCAAAGGAAACATCCCTAAAGGAGAGAATTCTCAGTGGACCCACAGCACCTTCAGTGCCAGAAGGGAACAGTTGTGTGTGCTGTGGTATTGAGAACCACAAAAGCACTTCCAGGAAGTTGAAGGCAAATATTCTCTGGGAACTCTGATTGCAGCTATGTGCTCTCTGGTGCGGAGTGCTGCTAAGTGATCCTGGGCCATGGCCCTGAGCACTGGCCTACATTCCCAAGTCATTCCCACCTAATCTGAAGCAGCTGGAAGGAGCCATGGCTGTGGGGTGCTGGCTACAGAACAACTCTGTGAGCCAGATGTGGGCTAATAATAGCCACACACTGAGGAGAAATACCCAGAGGAATGGTTAACATCCTGCCCACAGTCAAACGTACTCAGTGAAGGAGATGGAACAACAACTCTTCTCACAGTCTTCTGTCTGATCTCCTGTGACTGTCACTTGGAGAGGGTACAGGACTAAGGACTATTCAGCAGGTGTCCGGCCTGTGCTTTCTGGTCTCTGCACTCTTAGAATGGGCTCCAGCCCGAGAATCACTCTACACTGAAGAGTCTACTGTCACGGACTTTCGGCTTTGTAAGGTTAACTTAGGAGAACTCTCATTTCACAACGCAAAGATGGAGGCCTGGAGAGTGAAGGTTATGTGTCCAAGTTCACACAGGCACTATCCGGTGACAAAGCACAAACTGGGGCCTGACATCCCTGAAAAGCATGTTGCCTCTAATCTTTCCAAACTCCTTCTCTTAGCCTAGTGCGCAGTTAAGTCAGGACACCTGCATGTCGGGAGTCCTGCAGGTGGCCGGACGGGAGTCCTGCAGGTGGCCGGACGGGAGTCCTGCAGGTGGCCGGACTGAATGGCAATGGTCAAGTCAGCGCTATCCTGGCCCTGGCTTCCCCACATTCTAGTACACGCATTAGAACTGTAAAGCACAGGAGATTTTCTATGTTTATTTATTACTTCAGGTCACATCTCCATCACAGTGTCCTCTTTCCACCCCTCCCAGTCCCACCCTCCCACCCTCTACCCCTTATCCCTTCCATCCCACTCCTCTGGGGTGGAGTGTCCCTACCTATCGGTCCCCTGCCCCAGTTCAGCAGTCATATGAGGGCCAAGAGCCTCCTCATATGCTGGGAGCCTACAAGGCAGCACCACTAGGGCAAAGTGTCTCATTGACAGGAAACAAAGTCTATGTTCCTGTTCCCTTTGGTGCATTGGCTATAGTATAGTTATCCTGTACTATATGGCTAAAATCCGATTATAAGTGAATAGATGCCATGTGCATCCTTCTGAGTCTGGGTTAGCTCACTCTTCTCTAGGTCCATCCATTTGGCTGCAAATTGCATGATTTCATTGTTTCTGATGGCTAAGTAGTATTCCATTGTGGAGATGTACCACAGTTTGTTTGGGTTTTTTGTTTGTTTGTTTATCCATTCCTCGGTTGAGGGACATCTGGGTTGTTTCCAGTTTCTAGGTATTACAAATAAGGCTGCTATGAACATAGATGAGGAAACATCCTTGTGGTTTGGTGAGTAATCATTTGGATGTATACCCAGAAGTGGCATGGCTGGGTCTTGAGGTAGAGAGAGCTATTTGAAGTTTTCTAAGATATCGCCAGGCTGACCTCCATAGTGGTTGCACAAGCCTGCACTCCCACCAGCAATGGAGGAGGGTTCCCCTTTCTCCACACCCTCGCCAGCATGTGCTGTCATTTGAGCTTTTGATCTTAGCCATTCTGACAGGTGTGAGATGGAATCTCAGAGTCCTCTTGAGTTGCATTTCTCTGATGATTAAGGATGCTGAACATTTCTTGAAGTGTCTCTCAGCCATTAGGGATTCCTCCTTTGTGAATTCTCTGTTTAGCTCTGTTCCCCATTTTTTGATTGGATTATTTGGTTTCTTGGCAATTAATTTCTTGAGTTCTTTGTAAATTTTGGATAGTAGCCCTCTGTCAGATGTGGGGTTGTTGAATTTTTCCCAATCTGTAGGCTGTGGTTTTGTGCGAATGACAGTGCCTTTTGCCTTACAGAAGCTTTTCAGTTTTGAGGTCCCATTTATTGATTATTGGTCTCAGGTCCTGAGCTGTTGGTGTTCTGTTCAGGAAGTTGTCACCTGTGCCAATGAGTTCGAGGGTTTTTCCCACTTTTTCTTCTAGTAGATTTAGGGTGACCGACCTTATGTTAAGGTCTTTCATCCACTTGGACTTAAGTTTTGTACAAGGTGGTAAGTATGGGTCTAATTTCACTCTTTTACAAGTGGACATCCATTTGGACCAGCACCATTTGTTGAAGATGCTGTCCTTTTTCCATTGTATGGTTTTGGCTTCTTTGTCAAAAATTAAGTGACCATAGGGGTGTGAGTTCATTTCTGGATCTTCAATTCGATTCCATTGATCCACTGGTCTGTTTCTATACCAGTACCACTCTGTTTTTATTACTGTTGCTCTGTAGTACAGCTTGAAATCTGGGATGGTGGTACCTCCAGAAGTGCAGGAGTTTTATTCTTCTGGCAGCAACAGAGCTCTGAGGGCTTGTGTGTACAAGGCAGTGCACCATCACTGAACGGCACCCTAGCCCTCGTATCCCTGTTGTTTCACAAATTGGTTTCACGGTTTTAGTAAATAATGCTAAATAGATCATTTTTACAGATGAGCTTGTTATCATTTTATTTATGGTTATATGTAAATAATAATGCAGATGCTGCACGTATGTGTTTATGTATGTGTGTATGTTTGTATATCCACAGACTTGAAGGGAAAAGGAAAAAAGATCATATCATAGGAAATAATAGCTTAATCTTGTCCTTCTTTGCAGCCAGTTCTGACCTGAGTGCTGGTCAGATTCTGCTCACACTCCTTTCAGTGAGTCATACTGAACACATGGCAGTCTTCCCTCAGTGTGACTGTGAGGGTTTCCATAACAGTTCATCCCTCAGAATTTGAAGCTTGGTTCCCTGGGTGGTTGTATTGGTTGATATGGAAACTTTAGAAGGCAGAGCCTGGTGAGAAGTCTTTTAAGGACTAAGCGGCTCTCATTGGTTGGTCTCAGAGTGTTGTCACAGAAACCCAAGCCTCTGGCTTCTCAGTTGGGATTCAGGCCCTCACTGCCATTGCCACCCAATGTGAAGTGACATGGCTGTGGCAGAAGCTCCTGCCAGGGCCTGGGCCATGTTGTTTGGACTTCCAGCATCTCAAACTGTGAACTGTGAACTAAATAGCTTTCTTTTCTTTATAAGGTTAGGCTGCCTCTGGCGTTTTGTTGTGATGATGAAAAGCTGACTGAGATTTTCCTGGAAGTCTTCAGGGGAGCGGTAACATTGCTATCTGAAAATTTCCTTCCAAGATTTCTGCCCACTAGCAGAAACATTTAATTAGTGATAAGCTTATAACTTGAGTGGGTGAGGGGTCGGGGCTGTATAACAAGAAAAACCAAGGAGCACATCAAGGTTTCACATGAAAAATTAAAGAAATCAGAATTGGAGAGCTCAACTGACCAATAGCCATTTGTGACTGTTGTGGTCTGAGTGCTAAATGTCCCCCGGAGGATCATGAAATTGAGCACTTTGTCTCCAGGTGGCGGTCCTGTTTCTGGAAGGCTGTAGAACCTTTGAGAGGTCTGTCTTCACTAGAGGAAGTGAGTTATTGAGGTGAGCTATGGATTTTTTTAAAATACTTTATTTTTTTTCATGTTACATCTCAGTCACAAACCCCTCCCTATTCCCCCTTCCTATCCCACCCTTCCACCCTCTTCCCCCGAGAAGTTTCCCCTTTCAGTCCAACAGATGGTTCCTTCTCTTATAACAGTAAGTATTATACAAAACAACAGATATAAATATGCCACATTTATGAGAGTTAAATGGCCCAGTATACCTTCCCAATGTCCAGTTTATACATATTTGGTCCCTGACTTTAACATTCTACTATCTAACCATCTCCATGAGTTTAAAGGTCTATATCTGACTCAATATTCATACTAACTTGCAACACACTTTTAAGAGTATCTTCTTAGATCTATAACACCCTCTTGATTCCTAAACAACTCAAAATTTAACTATGAGACTCTAGCTGTCTATTCTTCAACCACCTCAGAGACCTGAGAGGGATAAATATATCTGCTTATATAGGAAGTGCAGGGCCTTCAGCTTCCAAAACTAAGAAAGGACATACCAATGACTGCCTGGACAGTTCCCATTTTCTCTCCATACATTCCTGGATCAGTCTTCAGCCTTTCGGTCCTGTTTCTCTGACAGACATTTGTTGTAGAGCAGGGATTATGAAGGACTTACCTACCCTGTCTTGGCAGAGTTAGGCTGTCGACTTCCCTGCTACCAAGTTTTGTCCTTTCTGGACAGCAGTCTGTCTGCAGTTGGTGCAAGGGTTTTTTTCATGCCAAGAGATAGGCTTGCCACTAATTCAACCATCTTACAGTGGAGGTTCTTCAATGTTTATTTTCTACTTGGAGTAGAATAGGGGGTGCTGTCAGGCGCTGATATGTCTCGATATCAAAAAAAAAAGAAAATCTTAATTTAAGATAACATCTTTGAATGCCATATTCTGCAGATCTCTTGGGGCTTTTGAAGATGCCCTATCCATCTCTTGTATTTAGATAAGCAAATGTTGCTTGTCTCTTAGCAACTTGATTACTGGGTGGTTTAGAGAATATCTGTGATAGACTGTCATAGTAGCTAACAAAGTGACATGTTTGCATGACTAGGAGTTTGTTTTACTTAACTATCCTAGACCATTTTAGACGGTTGGTATCAAGAGGCCAGAGCTTCACATTTTATTTTTAAGTATCTCTAGGTATGATACCATTAGGAAGCGTTACCTTTAATTTTGTATCACTATACAAAGATCTATTCAATTGTGGTTAAATATACTCTTAATTATGTATCAATATACAAAGATCAATGCCTATGTAGCCCAATACAATCTTAATATTATGTCCATATACAAGGGTCAATACCATTGTGGCCAACTATAATCTTAATTTTGTATCAATATACAAAGATCAATACCAATGTAATCCAATACAATCTTATTTTTGCACAATAAACAATGGTCAATACCACTTTAGCCAAATAACCTACTAATTTTGTATCAATATACAAAGGTATAAGGGCATATTCAATAATCTGCCCCTTCTTCTTGGACCTTCCTGTGCTATGTCTATATCTCATTTTTCTCAAGCCCATGCACTCCTACATAGGAGAGGAAGAAGGATACAGAAAAGGAAAAGTAGGAATTCCCTGGGGCTAACCTCCAAAACCCATTAAACAGGACCATTTATCAGCTTGTAATCTCTTCCCTTAAATATTGGAGTTTTCAGTTATCCTTCAAATAACAAAAAGAAGGGCAGAGAAACACCTTCCCCACCCTCTGGGCATGGGACGTCGCTCTCTTAAAGTGACTTCCTGCTGATTTGGGTCATAGTAGACCTGTTTGGGGCCCGAACCCAAATGGAAAAAATGGTTAAAAATGTTAGTACACTCCTTTTATGTTCAGTCCTTCTGTTCTCAGCTGTTTAGATGACCTAAGGGGTTTGTAGGCAGAAGCTGATCTTGCAGGCTTCACTGAGGTTCCTGCCGGGGCATTGTGTAGAGCTGAACGGTCCCAGCGACATTGGATTGCCGTGGTGGTTGCAGGCCCCCGATGGAGACAGCTATTGAGGAAGTCTGCCAGGCAGAATCAACTGGGTCACTCGTCCTCCTTGGTGCCTGATTCTGCTCTCTGCTGAGGTTTCCGCTGTCCAGCCGTCCCCGGGCTCCCCTAATGGACGCTTCGATTCTCCTGGAAAGATAAGAACAGAGCCCTGCCCCAATCCCAACCCTGGGACAATTGCCCTCTTTTTTTTGGGGGGGGGGCTAGGTAGTACTTCTCCTGAAGCAAATTTGGCCTTCCGACAACATACAAAGCGTTATCTTTCAATCTGGGTTAAAGAAGAAATCATTCTGTCACCTTGGAGCTAAACCAGCTCCAGTGTATATATTTTGAGATCCCAAAGGACAATCTGCCTGCATCGAGAAGGCCTTTTGTAAGTAGCCTCCAAACCTAGGTCCCTCAAAATCCCATGTGTGTGTCTCTGAACTCTAATTATTGGGATCAGAGACCTGTGTTTCCCATCTGAAGGGATCAAAGATGTGTTCCACCACTCCTGGATCTAAGTCTTTCTCTATTTAGAGTTTGCCCTGCATCAGGTTGACCCTGAGCTCCGGGATCTGCCCATTTCTGTCTCCAGTGTGCTGGGAGCTGGGACCAAGGGTGTACTCTTCTTGAATGGTGGGACCAAGAGTATGCACCCTCACCACCCCACTCCGTATGACTCCAGAATACATAAGACCACCAACTCTACGGTGCTCCCCCCCGTGTCCGCTGAAGTCAAAGGCATGGGCCAACACCACAATTCTCTTGTATTTTACCTTAGCTCCACGTCTTCTCGACACCTGGAGGTCTGTAAAACCAGGCCGAACGGCTGTATCCTCTATTCCATTCACAGTGTTTCAGCCCTGCCACCTGCCCTTTTTTTTTTTTTTTTTTTTTTTTTTAGTTAATAAATTTATTTGTTTGTTGCTTCAGGTTACATCCTTATCATATTGTCCTCTTTTCCCGCTTCCCAGCCCCACCCTCCCATGCTCTACCCCCTGACACTTCCGTCTTGTTCCTCTGGGGTGGAGTGTCCCTGCCTAACAGTCTATCACCACAGATCAGGAGTCATATGAGGGCAAAGAGCCTCTTCATTCACCGGGGGCCTACTAGGCAGTACTGCCAGTGAAAGGTGTCTCCTTGCTACTGGGGGAATACTAAAAAAAAAGACCAACAAACACACAAACCCACAAAAACAAAGAATATCAACAAAAAAAAAGAAAGGAAAAAGAGAAGTGAAAAGGAAAAAAAAAAAGAAGGAAAAAGAAAAAGATAAAAAAAAAATTATGTCCATGTTCCTTTTGGTGTGTTGGTTGCAGTACAGATATCCTGTACGATATAGCTAAAATCCTACTATAAGTGAATAGATGCCATGTGCATCCTTCTGAGACTGGGTTAGCTCACTCAGGATGAGCTCCTCTAGATCCATCCATTTGGTTGCAAATTGCATGATTTCATTGTTTCTTATAGCTGAGTAATATTCCATTGTATAGATGTACCACAATTTTTTAATCCATTCTTCAGTTGAGGGACATCTGGGTTGTTTCCAATTTCTAGCTATTACAAATAAGGCTGCTATGAACATAGATGAGGAGACTTCCCTATGTCTCCGTGAGAGGTCCTTTGGGTGTATACCCAGAAGTGGTATGGCTGGGTCCTGAGGCAAGGTTATTCCTAGAATCTAAGATATCTCCAGACAGACCTCCATAGTGGTTGCACAAGCCTGCACTCCCACCAGCAATGGAGTAGGGTTCCCCTTTCTCCACACCCTCGCCAGCATGCACTATCATTTGAGCTCTTTATCTTAGCCATTCTAACAGGTGTTAGGTGGAATCTCAGGGTCGTCTTGAGTTGCATTTCTCTGATGATTAAGGAAGTTGAACATTTCTTCAGATGTCTCTCAGCCCTTAGGGATTCCTCCTTTGTGAATTCTCTATTTAGCTCCATCTCCCATTTTTTGATTGGATTATTTGGTTTCTTGGCATTTAGTTTCTTGAATTCTTTGTAGATCTTAGATAATAGCCCTCTATCAGATGTGGGGTTGGTGAAGATTTTCTCCCAGTCTGTTGGTTGCCGTTTTGTTTGAATGACAGCGTCCTTTGCCTTACAGAAGCTTTTCAGTTTCATGAGGTCCCATTTATTGATTGTTGATCTCAGGTCCTGAACTGTTGGTGTTCTGTTCAGGAGGTTGTCATCTGTGCCAATGAGTTCGAGGGTTTCTCCTATTTTTTCTACTAGTATATTTATTGTGGCCGGCTTTATGTTAAGGTCTTTGATCCACTTGGATTTAAGTTTGGTACAAGGTGGTAAGTATGGGTCTAATTTCATTCTTTTACAAGTGGACATCCAGTTGGACCAGCACCATTTGTTGAAGATGCTGTCCTTCTTCCATTGTGCGGTTTTGGCTTCTTTGTCAAAGATTAGTTGGACATAGGTGTGTGGGTGCATGTTTGGGTCTTCAATTCGATTCCATTGATCCACTGGTCTGTTTCTATACCAGTACCAGGCTGTTTTTATTACTGTTGCTCTGTAGTACAGCTTGAAATCTGGGATGGTGATACCTCCAGATGCTTTTTCATTGTACAGGATTGATTTAGCTATTCTGGGCTTTTTGTTGTTCCATATGAAGTTGAGAATGGCTTTTTCCAGGTCTATAAAGAATTGTGTTGGTATTTTGATAGGAATTGCATTAAATCTATATATTGCTTTTGGTAGGATAGCCATTTTTATTATGTTGATCTTACCTATCCATGAGCATGGGAGATCTTTCCATCTTCTAAAGGCCTCTTCCATTTCTTTCTTCAGGGGCTTGAAGTTCTTGTTATATAGGTCCTTTACATGCTTGGTTAGAGTTACCCCCAGGTATTTTATGTTGTTTGTGGCTATTGTGAAGGGGGTTGTTTCCCTTATTTCTTTCTCGGTATATTTGTTTGTTGTATAAAGAAGGGCTTCTGATTTTTTTGAGTTAATTTTG
>CAJQZJ010032438.1:2116071-2131989 GCA_907164525.1 Lophiomys imhausi
CAAAATTAACTCAAAAAAATCAGAAGCCCTTCTTTATACAACAAACACATATACCGAGAAAGAAATAAGGGAAACAACCCCCTTCACAATAGCCACAAACAATATAAAATACCTGGGGGTAACTCGAACCAAGCAAGTAAAAGACCTATATAACAAGAATTTCAAGCCCCTGAAGAAAGAAATGGAAGAGGCATTTAGAAGATGGAAAGATCTCCCATGCTCATGGATAGGTAGGATCAACATAATAAAAATGGCTATTCTACCAAAAGCAATATATAGATTCAATGCAATTCCTATCAAAATACCAACACAATTCTTTATAGACTTGGAAAAAGCTATACTCAACTTCATATGGAACAACAAAAAGCCCAGAATAGCTAAATCAATCCTGTACAATAAAAAAGCATCTGGAGGTATCACCATCCCAGATTTCAAGCTGTACTACAGAGCAATAATAATAAAAACAGCATGGTACTGGTATAGAAACAGACCAGTGGATCAATGGAATCGAATTGAAGACCCAAACATGCACCCACACACCTATGGCCAACTAATCTTTGACAAAGAAGCCAAAACCGCACAATTGAAGGGGCTGATAGGTTAATATAAGTTAGATTTAGTGAATACCTAAGTTTCTGATACAGTCTCTTATTTCGGGGCATGAAGATCAACTGCTGTGAGCAATTAGCTTATCAGCTTATGGATGAAGTCAGGTGAAATGAGGGGAGTCTCTTTGGACTGAAAAACAAGGTTGAAGCCAGGTGAAACAAGGAAAGACTTTATGACCTGGCATTGCTTTCAACTGCTAAGTGGGCAGAGCCCAAATTAAGCTGAAGCAGGTGGAACAAGGAGTGATCCTATTTAAGGACAAGTGGATGACGCCAGAGAGGCGTGTGCGTGCTAAGGGCCCCCATATGAGAGAGCTCCGAGAGTCCTGCTGGAGAAAGTTCTGGTAGACCAATGGCCAGATCTCCCTGAGGCAGAAGGAAGCTGGTGAGCAGAGAAAGCCTCGGCAAGACAGCAAAAGGCCAAGGACTAAACCCTGTGGCTCAGCTTTTGCCTAGAGGGGTTTGACCTGTCCGAACAGTGGCCTGAACGGAACTGTGGCCAGCTTTAAAGACTGAGGCAGAACGGCAGAGTTGCTGATACGAAGGAAGTAAGTTGGCCTACAGACGGCTGAGGTCTCCCAGAGAGAAGAAAGCCTCAAGCCTTATTTAAAGTGAGACTTCGATAGCCAGTTTACCCTGACGAACCTGCATCTGAGCTATTCCAGAAAAAGGACTGCTAAGTGCGTTAAAGAGTCTACCCCCGAGACTGGTTTCCTGACGACTGAGGACCTGCCCCAGAGACTGTATCATTCTAAAAGGGTATGAAAGTAGTTGTTATGATTATCAATAGGTTTAGTGGATAGGTTAAAGGGGTTGTAGGAATTTATAGGATTAATAGTTAAGAAATTAATGGTGTTTGTTATAAGTGAATTTAGTAATAAATAAGTGTTAAATAATAACTTAAAAGTTTGGTTACAGCACAATGGAAGAAGGACAGCATCTTCAACAAATGGTGCTGGTCCAACTGGATGTCCACTTGTAAAAGAATGAAATTAGACCCATACCTATCACCTTGTACAAAACTTAATTCCAAGTGGATCAAAGACCTTAACATAAGGCTGGCCACACTAAAGATAATAGAAGAAAAAGTAGGAGAAACCCTCGAACTCATTGGCACAGGTGACAACTTCCTGAACAGAACACCAACAGCTCAGGACCTGAGATCAACAATCAATAAATGGGACCTCATGAAACTGAAAAGCTTCTGTGAGGCAAAAGACACTGTCATTTGAGCAAAACGGCAGCCTACAGACTGGGAGAAAATCTTCACCAACCCCACATCTGATAGAGGGCTATTATCTAAAATCTACAAAGAACTCAAGAAACTAAATGCCAAGAAACCAAATAATCCAATCAGAAAATGGGGGACAAAGCTAAATAGAGAATTCACAAAGGAGGATTCCCTAATGGCCGAGAGTCACCTGAAGAAATGCTCAACATCCTTAATCATCAGAGAAATGCAACTCAAGACGACCCTGAGATTCCATCTCACACCTGTCAGAATGGCTAAGATAAAGAGCTCAAATGACAGCACATGCTGGCGAGGGTGTGGAGAAAGGGGAACCCTCCTCCATTGCTAGTGGGAGTGCAGACTTGTGCAACCACTATGGAGGTCTGTCTGGAGATATCTTAGAAACCTTGGAATAACTTTGCCTCAGGACCCAGCCATACCACTTCTGGGTATACACCCAAAGGACACCTCACGGAGACATAGGGAAGTCTCCTCATCTATGTTCATAGCAGCCTTATTAGTAATAGCTAGAAACTGGAAACAACCCAGATGTCCTTCAACTGAAGAATGGATTAAAAAAGTGTGGTACATCTATACAATGGAATATTACTCAGCTATAAGAAACAATGAAATCATGCAATTTGCAACCAAATGGATGGATCTAGAGAAGCTCATCCTGAGTGAGCTAACCCAGACTCAGAAGGATGCACATGGCATCTATTCACTTATAGTAGGAGTTTAGCTATATCGTACAGGATGTCTGTACTACAACCAACACACCAAAAGGAACATGGACATAAATTTCTTTTTTCTTTTCATTTCTTTTTCTTTTTCCTTTCCCTCCTTTTTTCTCTTTCTTTTTCCTCTCTTTTTTTGTTGTTGTTCTTTGTTTTTGTGGGTTTGTGTGTTTGTTGGTCTTTTTTTAGTTTTCCCCCCATAGCAAGAAGACACCTTTCACTGGCAGTACCGCCTCGTAGGCCCCCGGTGTATGAACAGGCTCTCGGCCCTCATATGACTCCTGATCTGTGGTGAAAGACTGGTATGCAGGGACACTCCACCCCAGAGGATCAAGATGGAAGGGTCAGGGTGTAGAGCATGGGAGGGTGGGGCTGGGAAGCAGGAAAAGAGGACAATATGTCAAGGATGTAACCTGTAGCAACAAACAAATAAATTTACTAATTAAAAAAAAAGCAGGTAACAACGTTAAAACACTGTAAATAAAATAAAGGACACAGCTGTTCAACCTGGTTTTATGAACCTCCAGGTGTAGAAAAAACGTAGAGCTAAGGTAAAATACAGGAGAAATGTGGTGTTAACCCATGCCTTTAACTTCAGCAGAGATGGGAGGAGCACCATAGAGTTAGTGGACTTATAAATTCTAGAGTTACACGGAAAAGGGTGGTGAGGGTACACACCCTTAATCCCATCATTCAAGAAGAGTACACCCTTAACCCCAACACACTACAGACAGAAACAGGCAGATCTCAGAGCTCAAGGTCAGCCTGATAAAAAACAAACTCTAAATAAAGAAAAACTTCGATCCAGGAGTGGTGGAACACATCTTTAATCACCTCAGATGGGAACCACAGGTCTCGGATCCCAATAATTAGAATGCAGAGACACACACTTAGGATTTGGAAGAACCTAAGTTTAAAAGCTACTTACAAAAGACCCACACAACACAAACAAATTGTCCTTCGAGACCTCAAAATATATACACTAAAGCTGGTTTAGCTCCAAAATAACAAAATAATTTCTTCTTTAATCCAGATTGAAAGATAACACTTTATATATTGTCAAAAACCAAATTTGCTTCAGGAGAAATATTACCTACCCCGCCCCCCAAAACAAGAGGGCGATTGTCCCTGAGTGAGGAATAGGGCAGGGCTCTGTTCTTATCTTTCCAGGAGAATCAAAGCATCCATTCAAGGAACCCAGGGACAATTGGACAACGGAAACCTCAGCAGAAATCAGAATCAGACACCAAAAGAAGACGAGTGACCCAGATGATTCAGCCTGACAGACTCCCTCAATAGATGTCTCCATCAAAAGCCTACAACCACAACAACTCAATATTGCTAAGACGGTTCAGCTCTACACAATGCCCCAGCCAGAACCTCAGTAAAGCCTGGAAGTTCATCTTCTGCCTACAAACTCCTTAGGACATCTAAACAGCTGAGAACAGAAGGACTGAACATAAAAGGATTGTATTAACATTTTTAACCATTTTTCCATTTTGGTTTGGGCCCCAAACAGGTTTACTATGACCCAAATCAGCAGGAAGTCATTTTAAGAGAGCGACGTCCCATACCCAGAGGGTGGGGAGGGTGTTTCTCCGCCCCCCCCCTTTTTTTCGGTTATCTGAAGGACAACTGAAAACTCTGTTATTTAGGGGAAGAGATTACAAGTTGTTAAATGGTCCTGTTTAATGGGTTTTGGAGGTTAGACCCAGGGTATTCCTTCTTTCCCTTTTCTGTATCCTTCTTTATCTCCTATGTAGTAATGCACGGACTTGAGAAAAATTGAGACATAGACAGCACAGGAAGGATCAAGAAGAAAGGTCACATTATTGAATATGCCCTTATACCCTTGTATATTGATACAAAATTAATAATATATTTGGCTAAAGTGGTATTGACCATTGTTTATTGTGCAAAAATAAGATTGTATTGGTCTACGTCAGTATTGATATTTGTATATTGATACAAAATTAAGATTATAGTTGGCCACAATGGTATTGACCCTTGTATATGGACGCAATATTAAGATTGTATTGGGCCGCATAGGCATTGATCTTTGTATATTGATACAAAATTAAGAGTATATTTAGCCACATTTGAATAGATCTTTGTATATTGATACAAAATTTAAGGTAACGCTTCCTAATGGTATCGTACCTAGAGATACTTAAAAGTGAAATGTGAAGCTCTGGCCTCTTGATACCAACCGTCTTAAACTGTTTAGGATAGTTAAGAAAAACAAACTCCTAGTCATGCATGCATGTCACCTTGTTAGCTACTAAGACAGTCTATCACAGATATTCTCTAAGCTACTCAGTAATCAAGTTGTTAAGAGACAAGCAACATTTGCTTATCTAAATACAAGAGATAGATAGGGCATCTTCAAAAACCCCAAGAGATCTGCAGAATATGGCATTCAAAGATGTGGTTTTAAATTAAGATTTTTTTTGATATCATGACATATCAGCTCCTGACAGCACCCCCTATTCTACTCCAAGTAGAAGATAAGCAACGTAGAATCTCCAGTGTGAGATGGTTGAATTAGTGGCAAGCCTATCTCTTGGCATGTAAAAACTCCTTGCTTCAACTGCAGACAGACTGCTGTCCAAAAAGGACAAAACTTGGTAGCAGGGAAGTC
Organism: Lophiomys imhausi; assembly: GCA_907164525.1. NCBI lineage: Eukaryota > Metazoa > Chordata > Mammalia > Rodentia > Muridae > Lophiomys > Lophiomys imhausi. The sequence continues at coordinate 2,121,289 of CAJQZJ010032438.1, forward strand.
GACAGCCTAGCTCTGCCAAGACAGGGTAGGTTAGTCCTTCACAATCCCTGCTCTACAATAAATGTCTGTCAGAGAAACAGGACCAAAAGGCTGAAGACTGATGCTGGAATGTATGGAGAGAAAATGGGAACTGTCCAGGTAGTCACTGGTTTGTCATTTCTTAGTATTGGAAGCTGCAGGCCCTGCACTTCCTATACAATCAGATATATTTATCCTTCTCAGCTCTCTGAGGTGGCTGAAGAATAGACAGCTTGAGTCTCATAGCTAAATTTTGAGTTGTGTAGGAATCAAGAGGGCATTCTGGATCTAAGAAGATGGTTATAATAGTGATGCAAGTTAGTATGAAAACTAAGTCAGTTATAGAACTTTAAACTCATGGAGATGGTTAGAAGGTAGAAGGTTAAAGTCAGGGGCCAAATATGTATGAACTGGACATTGGGAAGGTATACTGGGCCATTTAACTCTCATAAATGTGGCATATTTAATTCTGCTGTTTTGTATAGAATTTACTGTTATAAGAGAAAGAACCATTTGTTGGAATGAAAAGAGAAGCTGTTGGGGGGGGGAAGAGGGTGGAAGGGTGGGACAGGAAGGGGGAATAGGGAAGGGTTTGCGACTGAGATGTAACTTGAAAAAAAATAAAGTACTTATAAAAAAAAAATTTCTGAATAATAATTGTTTTAGAAAAGTAACAGAGCCATTGTAGTAAAAACAGCATGGTATTGGTATAGAAACAGACCAGTAGATCAATGGAATTGAATTGAAGACCCAGAAATGAGCCCACACACTTATGGCCACCTAATTTTTGACAAAGAAGCCAAAACGGCACAATGGAAGAAGGACAGCATCTTCAACAAATGGTGCTGGTCCAACTGGATGTCCATTTGTAAAAGAATGAAGTTAGACCCATACTTATCACCTTGTACAAAACTTAAGTCCAAGTGGATCAAAGACCTTAACATGAGGCCGGTCACACTAAATCTACTAGAAGAAAAAGTGGGAAAAACCCTCAAACTCATTGGCACAGGTGACAACTTCTTGAACAGAACACCAACAGCTCAGGACCTGAGACCAATAATCAATAAATGGGACCTCATGAAACTGAAAAGCTTCTGTAAGGCAAAAGACACTGTCATTCGAACAAAACGGCAGCCTACAGACTGGGAGAAAATCTTCACCAATCCCACATCTGACAGAGGGCTACTATCCAAAATCTATGAAGAACTCAAGAAATTAAATGCCAAGAAACCAAATAATCCAATCAAAAAATGGGGAACGGAGCTAAATAGAGAATTCCAAAAAAAGGAATCCCTAATGGCCAAGAGACACTTGAAGAAATGCTCAGCATCCTTAATCATCAGAGAAATGCAACTCAAGAGGACTCTGAGATTCCATCTCACACCTATCAGAATGGCTAAGATCAAAAGCTCAAATGACAGCACATGCTGCTGAGGTTGTGGAGAAAGGTGTACCCTACTCCACTGCTGGTGGGAATGCAGGCTTGTGCAACGACTACGGAGGTCAGTATGGCGATATCTTAGAAAGCTTTGCCTCAGGACCCAGCCATACCACTTCTGGGTATACATCCAAGTGATTCCTCACAGAATCATAAGGAAGTTTCCTCATCTATGTTCATAGCAGCCTTATTTGTAATAGCTAAAAACTGGAAACAATCCAGATGTCCCTCAACCGGAGAATGGTTTAAAAAACTGTGGTACATCTACACAATGGAATATTACTCAGCTATCAGAAAGAACGAAATTATGCAATTTGCAGCCAAATGGATGGAACTAGAAAAGCTCATCCTGAGTGAGCTCACCCAGACTCAGAAGGGTGCACATGGCATCTATTCACTTATAGTAGGATTTTAGCTATATAGTAGAAGGTATCGGTACTACAACTAACACACCAAAGGTAACATGGACATAGACTTTTTTGTTTGTTTGTTTGTTTTTTAGTTTTCTCTCCCTGGCAATGAGACACTTTTCACTGGTGGTACTGCCTTGTAGGCCCCCAGTGTATGCGGAGGCTCCTGGCCCTCATATGACTTCTGAACTGGGGTGAGGGACTGTTATGTAGGGACACTCCACTCCAGAGGAGTGGGATGGAAGGGTTGGGGGTAGAGGGTGGGAGGGCAGGGCTGGGAAGGGGGGAAAGAGGACACTGTGATGGAGATGTAACCTGAAGCAACAAATAAATAAATCTATTTATTAGAAACAAAACAAAACAAACAAAAAAAAAGGTCATTCGACCTCCAATGGGGTTGCATCCCACAAGTTGAGAACTCTTGATATAAGGGAAAACATAATATTTATCTTTCTGAGTCTTTTATTTCACTTAACAAGATGATCTCATATTCCATCCATTTTCATACAAATGACATGACTCATTTTTCTTATGGAGGAAGAAATCTAAATCAACATACAAACGAGAAACTTGGGCATTTGTTTATTGTGATACTATGAGTCTATGAACGTACTTTTTCTGGATAAAAACATTGAGGTGTTTTCTGCCATCAGAATGATTTATTAAAATTGCTCACAAAGGTAAAAAAAAAAAAAGAACAAAAGAAAAATAACAGCACAATGCTTGGCTCAAGGAGCAAGGCTTTCAAACCGCTTCCATTAGTAGATGGAAGATCAAAGTAGGGTCATGAGCACTGAAGCTCCCATTCATTTTGAGGTGGGGAAAAAAGCATGTGACTTCACATTGTCCTTGTCACTGTACAGACAGAAGCACAAGTTATCCCTTCACAGAATCATCTCTTCTCAGGCAGATACTACACCCTGCCCTGCCAATCACAGCAGCTTCCTAAAGTCCGTGTCATACCAGGTGCATTGGAAAAACTAATAACTACCCAAGAGTTGATGGTGTCGGTAGAAAGACCTTAAAGGTAGATGTCCTGGAGTCTCATTTCCTCCCCCTTGCTTTAGAAGCTGGCTCCACTGTTCCAAAGTGATTCAGTAGAATATGTGGCCACCACCTCTGACCTCTGTAAATCTTGGCGTCCTCACTCAATGTCACTTCTAACCAGGGAACAGCCACTTTTGCATCACCACATGGTTCCCTGTCCCCAATTCTGTGTGGAGTTTTACAAACGTGGGAACTCTGTCTAGGGTCTGTGTACCATGGAACGGACTGATGCTTTGTAATCAGCTTCAAATGCTGCATGATGAACATCCTAGGGACCACGTGGGCTCCACTGCTGCTCCTAATCAAGCACCGAATGTCATCAGAGGGTCATCCTTTCAGAATACTTACTTCTGCTTTGCGGACTACTCTTCATTTATTCAGTGGACCATTCCTAAAACTGTCACTCCATCTGTTTCTAACTTCTACTCTGTGTTTTAAAAGAACTGGTTTTAAACATCTCTGTATTGGGAAGCTTGGTAAACGGTTGTCAGGGGACAAATAGGCTCCTTGCAGAAGACCACAAGGCTCTTCCTTTGTGAAGAAACCCAAGAATCAGGAAAGAGATAAACATCCCTCAGCAACCACAGTCTTTGGGGCCACTGTCACTAACAGGATTGGAGAACATTGGACACAGCAAAGGAGAGAGTTGTGCACCAATAGAAAAGGTTTTCTTATAGGACTGGTGAGTTTGATGCTGATGGATAATGATGTTTTTATTTCTAAGGTACTAAGCCTGCTGTAGAGTCCTCTTGCCTTTCTAAAGGCTGTTCTTGCTACAATGTTACACTTGACAGCTCTGAAGGGTGCTCTCAATGGAGGCCTGCTGTGAAGTGATCACATGTCCACTTGGATGGGATGCTGTTGAAAAGTTAGAAACATCCAACCCTTTGAGTAAACATTCCATTCTTCACGGTTCTTTTCTAGCCTTCACACCAGGTTAGTGCTTGGTTAGGAATGTTTGTCTCCAGTTCACACGCAGGTCGTGGGGGCACAAACTCAGGTGCATGTACTTGTGCACCAGACACTCTACCCACTAAGCCCCCTCACTATTTTGGCCCCATGTTTGTTTTTAGAAATAATGTTTAATGGGAAAAAAGTCATGAACTTTCACTTACATAATATATGTGGCTGGTTTTATGCTGTTACAGCCAAACTGACCAGTTCCAAAGGAAGTCACATGGTCGGAGAAGACAGATATTTACTAATCTGACCTTTCAACAAAAGATTTTACCAAGTTAGTGATAGTAGCTCACATTCAAGGGCTTTGCTTGTGATGTATCATTCAATCCTATCTCAAAACTTTCAAATTACCCAATAAAATCATCTCAATTTTATAGTTAAGGAGGAGGGATAGTAAAGGAAACTTCTCCAATATCAACAATACTATTGGGCTGGAACTTCAATCCAAGAACCACACTTGTAGTAAACCATGGCTTTGCATTACCATTGTGTGCTATGGGTATTAATCTCCTACTCCCTGAGATACCTCTAGATGCTTAAATAATCCCATGGTTACTGCCACAAGCCAATGCCATGACAATCTGGTATTATGGAATTTGGCAGCCTCTTGAGTTTAAGTGGACCCAGCCCCTCTCTACCATCTCTGATCTTCAACCGAGCTGCATCATGGCTTCAACTGAAGATTCTCTGAAGACCTTGAAGGCTTCACTCACAAGATAGCTAGAGCTCTGAGAGAGGTGCACCAGGTAGGCCCTCTGTGTGTTCAGAGTCCTTCCTGGATTCTTCAGCCACAATCCTACTGTGCTGGTTTGTTTGTTGTTTGTTTTACTTTGCAACTTGGCACAAGCGTAGTCATCTGGGAAAAGGAAACTTCCACTGAGATAATGTCTCTATCACATTAGCCTATTGGCAAGTCTATGGGGAAATTTTTTTTGATTAATGATTAATGTGAGAGGTTCCAGCCAACTTTGGGGGTACCACTCCTGCAAAGGTGGTTTAAGTTGTATAAGAAACCAAGCTAAGGAAGCCTTACACAGCAAGCTACTTATCACTGTTCCTTCTTGGCTTCGGCACGAGTTCCTGCCTCCAGGTTCCTATCTAGATTTCCTTCCCTGAACTCCCTTCATGATGGACTATAAGATGTAAGATTAAATACTCTTTGTTCCCTGAGTTGCTTTTGGTCATGGTGCTGATTGAAGCAATAGAAAAACAAACTTGGAAACCTAGGAAGAGCGGACTTTGACTGAGCACACCGCCACAGCAAGAACAACACTTCCCGTACTGACCCAGTTTGATCTTTTTTCTCTAACTAGATGTTGACAACAATCCCTAATGCACCCACTTTTCTCCTAATAAGAGAAATGACAAATTAGTTGAATTTCTTGGCTTTGGTAATATCTTTCTGTCCTGAACTGTTTTCTAAAGGTTGTAATCCAGCTAGTCATCAACATTGGATCTCAAAGTACTGGCTGGTGCCAACCTCCTGCAAGAGGAGAGCCTCTATCTGATAGATTGAAGGCTCTGTGTGTCCCAACTGAACAAGTTGCTAACTTCTATGGCTGTATTCCTGGATCTCTGGTTTTGGCTGGACTTAAAAGGCCACCTGGTTTCACTTGTCCCCAGAAGAGATCTGTCACTTCTGCTATATCCAGAAGTTATGCAATGGCTTGCCACATTCCCTGGTATCAACAGAGAGAGATGTGTGACTGAACCTCCAAATGCTCATTGTATTAGCTATGGGGAAATAGGCTTTCCCAGGGTGAAATGCACTCTGCCTTTGCTAACCTAAGCATCTCACATGGAAAACAATCATAAAGGCAAACAAGTGACTTCCTGGAGTGTTTTAATCTCAAAAGGCCATCCTGAGAAGCTACAAAAGATGTTTAAAAGGTCTGTAACTCAAATCACCATTCTGCAGGTCAGAAACAAAGCATTCAGCCATGTTAAGTTATATGTGACTACCATTACATAGAGTTTCTAATAGAGCAAGAGAAACCTAGTCCAATCATCTAAATTAAAAAGAAATGCACGCAGTTGATTAAAACTTGGTGAAATGTACTATTGTACCCAACTCAGAAACCTTGCTATCCTAGTTTCATTTGCATTGCTCTGATAAACACCTGGACAAAGAGCAGCTCAGAGGAGAAAAGAGTTACTGTTTCAGGTTACAATCCCTCATGGCAGGGAAGTCACAGTGGCAGGAGCTTGAAGCAGCTGGCCAAACCATATTCATATGGCAGAGCAGAAAAAAAAGGAGCACACGCATGCTCACCTGCTTACTTCCTAATGCTCAGCTCTTTTTTTTTGTGTGATTTTTTTTTTTAATTCAAGTTACATCTGGATCACAGCTCCCTCCCTCCTCCCCTCCCTGTCCTACTCTCCCACCCTCTCCCCTCCTCCCTCCCCTCCTTCTCCTCAGGTGATGGGGTGCCCCACATATCAACCCCCTCAGTTCTTTGGTCCATGATGGCTAAGAGCTTCCTCCTGCTCTGGGATCTAACATAGCAGCCCAGCTAAAGTAAGGTGATCCAATTGTAAGGTGCCCGAACAAACAATAGGATCCATGACAACCCCCCCCCCCCCCCCCCGCCACCTCCACTTGCTAAGGGATCTGTATGAAGACCAAATTGCCTATCATCTATATATGGGGGTGGGGGGGCTAGGTCTAGTTTATATGTACCTTTCTTTCTTTCTTTTTTGGTTAGTGTTTCAGTCCCTGTAAGCCTCAAGGGGCCTAGATTCGTTGATTCTATTGATCTTCATGTGGGGTTCTTTTCTCCTCTGGGTCTCTCTATTCCTCCTCCCTCTCTTATACACAACTCCCAGAGCCCCACCTAATGTTTCGCTGTGTGTCTCAGCATCTGTTTTGATTCAATGCTGGATAGAAACTGAAAACAACCCAGATGTCCTTCAACTGAAGAATGGGTTAAAAAAAAAAACAACAAAGCAAAACTGTGGCACATTTACACAACGGAATATTATTCTGCTGTCAGAAACAAGGAAATCGGGCTGGAGAGGTGGCTCAGAGGTTAAGAGCACTGGCTGTTCTTCCCAAGGTCCTGAGTTCAATTCCCAGCAACCACATGGTGGCTCACAGCCATCTACATTGAGATCTGCCTGAGCATATATGTAGAGCAAATACTGTATACATAATAAATAAATAAATAAATGCTTTTAAAAAAAGAAACAAGGAAATCATGCAATTTGCAGCAAAATGGATGAACTAGAAAATCTCATCCTGAGTGAGCTAACCTAGACACAGAAAGATACACATGGCATGTATTCACTTATAGCTGGGTGTTAGCCATATAGTACAGAATCCTTCACTCTTACGTAGTCCAAGATTTCCTGCCTGAGGAACGGCACCACCTACAATGGGCTGGGTTGTTACTCATATAGATTCCCGGGAGCGATAAAAGTGATTCTCAGCCTAACTTTGTTTCTATTATTTGGTGATAAAACTTGACCCAAAGCTACTCAGGTGCTAAGTAGCTATACCCTAACGTGGCATATAAATATGCTGTAAAGCAATGTAAAAGTACAATATGACAAAAGACGGCTGAATCTCAATCAGTCACAACACTACAGCCAATAACAGTCTGTCAACCAATCGGGTCACTCCCATGTAAGGCAAATGGTGACTACAACCAAGCAGGTGTTTCATCCCCTGTTTGTTTTCTTTCACTGTTATGTAGCTTACACATATGGTAAATTGAGGCATTGCAGACCTACTTTTGCAGAGAATGCTGCAAAATTCTAGAACTTTTTGCTTGCTCCAGTAAATTATCTTTTTAAATTTCACTGGTGTCTAATTTTCCAAGACCCAGAGCATTATCACAGATGTGTCTGACGTAAGAAGCCTTTCTTCTGTAACAGACACTTATCCTGTACCTCACCTGATCTCCAGAGTGACTTTATGAGACAGGCAGCCTTTCCTGGGGTCTTAAGGGACATGTTCTCCGTCCTATCCTGAGTGTCTTCACCATCTTCCTATAAATCAGTCACACGTGGCCACGTTACTTTTAGTCTGATGCGTGCCATTCTGAAAAGGAACTGGGCCACCTTGAGGTGAAGAATGGACTAAAATTGTTGCTACTTCTTTTTTCTTCTCAAAAAGGTAAAATAAATTTAAAATAAAGGAAAGAGGTCCTTGGGAAAAATGGGGCCCTGGAGTTCTCTATCATGCCTCTGTATAAATAGACCAATCAGCCACCTGCATTAAATGCTTCTATGGAAGTGCTACCGAGGATAATTTTAATTACTGTTTTAATAAAGTCAGGGTTCCATACTTAATGAAGTATTATTTATTTAAAAAAACCCTCCAAATCCTATGATTCCTTTCTAAGGACTCTGGTCACTATCATTTTTTTTGTTTTTCTTTGCTCAGTTCAAATGAATTCACGGATTCTCTATTTAAGTGAGATCATGTAATATTAGTCTTTGTTTCTGGATTATTTCTCATACCATAATATCATCCATTCTGTCACAAATGATAAAACCCTCTTCTTTTTAAAGGCAGAGTAATATTCCACTCTGTTTAGATACTAGGCTTTCCTTCTCTAAGCATCCATGGATAGACATTTACATTGGTTCCACATCTTGGCTATTGTGATGAATATGAGAGGACAGATACCACCTCTTCAATATACTGATTTTATTTACTTTGAATATGTACCCTCTGTTACGATGACTAATTCATGTGTTGTTGCTGCAATTTAGTGTTATCTAATGAAAAAAGTCCCTAATTCCAACAAGTGAGTCCTCATTTATGAATTGCCTGTGATTAATTCAGACCCCAAGAGACACTTTAGTACCTGACAATACATCACCACATTATGAAGGACTCTCACATACTTCCTTAATATTGAAAAACCCACTTTATTTTTTTTTATCAATGTCTAACAGAGTTTGAGGGGGGGTTGTAATAATAAATCTGATTTAAATGCCTCATAATTATAAATATTTATGATATGTATATTCCAATTTCTGATTTGCCAGAGATGAAAATTCCAAATCTTGATAAACTACCCTTGTGTGCAAACCATCACTTCTCCTCCAAACCCAAATTCAGATCTTATTTAGAGGAATTTCCATTCTAGCCTGGTGACTTCAAAATGGAACCAATTGAAATGCAGTTGTCTGGTAAGTCTATACAGGAAGCTTGGGAGGCAACCCAGCCACCGACATAAATGAGTATTTCTCCATGCTCTACAGAGGGAGGGGACAGGGAATTCTGGCCTGAAGATGACTCTTTCATCTCGCAGATAATATGACCCCAATCCAATAAGCTTTGTGAACCATCTGAAAATGGAATAAACAGTTTGGAGGAAGTGGCAGCTGTACTTCTCCAGGAGTATTTTGTGATTACAGTTTTCCCTTTACATTTCTTCTGGAAATGTCATCTGTACTATTTTTATAAGATGAAGATCTCCACCCTTCTCATTGTGGCCCTGAAAATGTATCTGGAGGTCACCAGGGTGGTTTCATGGAGACGTCCTCCCCTGACCCCCACACTCTTCTGGTCTACCCAGAATCACAGGACAGTAGAGGCCACTGTCAGAAACAAACCACCATCTTGTGTTTCCACACACACAACTTTGTCCATATTTGGAAAATTGCATGAACTTTAGGTGACCACATCTAAAAAAAGTCATAATGAGGCTGAAAGAAATTCTCAGAAGCACAGCGAAAGATTGTGGGGGAGTGCACCCAGAGAGTAAATCCCAGAAGATAGAGGACAAGGACAGATCCGAGAACTCTGACTCTGAGAGAGACTTTTGCCTCCTCAGTCTCCATTCCTTCCTGAGGCAGGAGAATTCCAGTGGGTAACAGTCAGTTGTGGAAAGTCTTTTCATGGTGGCTCTGTGTGTGTGTGTGTGTGTGTGTGTGTGTGTGTGTGTGTGTGTGTTTGTATGGGTACAACAATTACAACTAAAGAAAAAGAGCTAATGGAGTTGAGTGGGAATTGGGGCATGGGAAGGATTGCATGAAGAAAGCAAAAAGGGGAATGATTTAGTTATATTTTAATGAACAAAATAAAAATAATTTCAAAAATCTTTTTCTTTCGCTAGTCTCTGGAATTTGGTGTCTTAGAGTGAGGGTCTTGTTTCTCACATTCACAAGTACATGGCAGGAAGTGAAAGAGAAGGAATGAGCCATGCAACTGAGATGCTAAAATAAATGGGACAGTCTTAAAGGCCAGAACTAGACAGTTCTGATAACCTAACATTATTGAAAGTGAAAAGTCAAAAAAAAAATCAAACAGGCTTGTGGAAGATCCCTATACAGATAAATAGGGTAACTAAAAGTACACTGTGTCATGCCTGGGCCCTCAAAATGGTAAACTACTTCACTGAGGCATAATGACCAATGAAAGCAAAGTTGATCCCCCAAATATATACATATGTAGATAGATAGGTAGATAGATAGATAGATAGATAGATAGATAGATAGATAGATAGATAGATATAGATAGAGATATCCAAAGTTATGGTTGAGGTCACAGGAAACTCTAATGAGGGCATCTGAGAGATATGTTTACAAAATGTCTGTTTACACAGGACACCAATGCCTTAATCATCCTCCATTCAGGCCCATTCATCTGTCTTCCTTTCTCCTGCTTCCTGGAACTACCGCTTCCAAGACTAACAGCATCCAAGTCCTTGTCTCAGGATCTGGGGTCAGAAGAACTAGAGCTAAGGGAACCTTACAGGATTTCTCTGGGCATAACCAAAATCTGAATAGGAAAAATAACTGGCACAGAGCCAGGGGCCACAGTGTGTGTGTGTGTGTGTGTGTGTGTGTGTGTGTGTGTGTGTGTGTGTGTGT
>CAJQZJ010032438.1:2131999-2165764 GCA_907164525.1 Lophiomys imhausi
TGTGTGTGTGTGTGTGTGTGTGTGTGTGTGTGTGTGTGTGTGTGTGTATGTGTGTGTGTCTTTCCTATCTCTTTCTCTCTCATCTCATACATTACATCCTGACCCCTCCACCTCTTCCAGCTCCCCCCATCACCTCCTCTCTCTCACAGATCCCTCTCCTCCATTTTCCTTCAAAAAAATGAACAGGCTTCCCAGGTTATCATTTTCAGACATATGGGGCATTTGCCTTTCCCATACTATGTCAGCCATTCCTAGCAGCCCTTGCATTGCTAAGCTTGTTCCTTGTCATTGGAATCCTCCCCTCCTACCCTGTGCAAGTGTCTCACTCATCTTTGAACATCCTTTGGCCTCTGGAAGAGGAGGACGTGGAGTCCCTTGATCATACCCAATAAGTACTTCTTTACATTTCCCACCTCAAGGTCACTCTGTTATCTTCATTCTTGGGGAGACACAGGCAGAACAGAAGCCAGTTCCCTTCCACAGGACAGGGAGCCAAGGAAGGAACTTCTATGTTAGAGGAATGAGTGAATGAACGAATGGATGAACAGACAAATGAATAAGATGTTCTCTCTTCTGTGATGTGTGTGCGGGCCTCATCTTTTTTTCCACTCACCTCCCTCCACCTCTGAGTCACTTCTCCCCGCTCTGTCTCACTTCACATTGTGGTGACCTCATTTGTCATGTATGCCTCTCTGTAGTACAGTTAACGTGTTTGGGCTTGTATGTGTTCTGTATCTCTATCACCTATCTATTATCTATCTCTATCATCTATCTACCTATCATCTGTCAATCTATCCTCTATCTATCTATCATCTGTCCATCTATCCTCTATCTATCATCTATATATCTCTATCTACCAATTATCTATCATCTATATAACTATCATCTATCTATCATCTGTCTATCTCTTTCTCTGTGTACATGTGTCTGTGTCTCTTCTTTGCTTTCCTTGTTTCTTTCATTCTTCTTCTTCCTCTTCCTTCCCTTCCCTTCTCTTGCTTTGCTCCTTCCTTCATAGCCTAACAGGAATCCTAGCGTGTCTGCATCTCCCTATCACCATCTCATCCTTGAGTCCTCTGAAATTGTTGAGCTGATCACAGCTGACATCTAGCCTCACCCCAGACTCACCACTCCTCAAATCAAGAAGCAAAGGACACCCCATAACCATCAAAATAATGGGCTCATGAGAAAAGAAGTACTTCCAAGAGAAAGACCGTCAGCCTAAGAGCCAACCCTGGGGATCTCCAATTGAACAGTGAGAGCAGAGGGACATATTGGAAGCCACGTGCTACACGTATGTACGTGTATATATTCATATACAGCCCTGGGGACCTTTTCCACACTACAGTCATCTCTAGATTGCCATAACGCCCAACATGTGTGCATACTACGTAAATAGATGCCACAATACATTGCTTTGGGAATAATGGCAGGCCAACAAAGCATAGTGTCAATCCATTGTAGATGGTCCCAAACAGATTGCTGAACTGTCCTTGGGAACAAAAACAAACAAACGAACAAACAAACAAAACAGAGCCTATAAAAAGCTGGAAAACAATGACCTTCAGAAAAGATGGAAGGGAGGAAAAGTAGCAAGGGAGGCTGAGATAAGGCTTTCTTACACCCTCCTTTGGAGGAAATGAATCCTGAGAGATACTTCTAATCAGCAATACATAAGTGGAAGTCTGCTGGGAGCTGAAGGAAAGGCCTTTGAAATAGTAAAAGTAGTGGTTCCTTTTCCCTGTTACTGGTCTGCAGTGTAGATACCGTGACACCCCAAAGTCCCCCTATGGCCCTGAGGAAAAGACCAAAATTGAGAGTGGCTGTGGCCCGACAAAGCGAAGCTGCTAAGTGCCCAGTGTTGGGAGAAAATCCCCAGGACTGGTTTTTGGTTTCCTGTTACTTGGTGCCAAACCAGTGGCTAACCACCACAGACCTGGAGCCAAGGACGACTCCAGCTGCTGCTCACGCAGCCTTGGAGAGAGAAGCTGTCCCTTGTGGAGCTGTCCTGTCCACTCCTGATGGAAAAAATCCACAGGCTCCACAGAACTGCTTCCTCACCAGTCCTGGACAAAGAGGGCCTCTGCTCCAAGGCAGGAGGAGACAAAGAATTAGCTTTGGTTATTGGAAACGGGGTATGTGATTTGAGCATTCGCCATGTCAAAGTTGTCACCCGCCATAAAGACTGCCCCCCCCCGCCGCCGTGTCACCCCCAGCCCAACACCACCACATGGTCTGGATTTAGGGGACAGTAGGATACAGAGAGGTGATGGAAAATTCCCCTGTGGACTTTCTCCTCACAAGCTGACGTTTCATGAATGTTGCTGGAAATCTTTATCTAAGGGTTAAATAAAGAGGCCAACACACACAAGCATGGAGCAGCCGCAGCACCATGAGCTGTCGTCTCGGGTCCGTTATCTCCAGGAGATGTCTGAAATTGACTCCCACTTTTGGCTTTGAAGATCAGTATCCTAAATTTCCTCAGGATGGGCACGCTGAGCAAAGCTGACTCAGAAAGATGGGCAAGTCCAAGTGTTTACCGAGAAAAGTGCACTTGGCGTGACTCCCAAAGGAGTCTCCTAAAAAATATTTTCATTAGTGTCTGAAGGATTTAATCAGAGACTGTATTTAGTCAGAGTTTAGCAAGTGCTCTGTGCCCAACTGTGATACTCTCTCAGACCTTTCCAACAGGAAACTCTGAGTCCAGAGAACAAAAAATACTGAGAACTATGCCAGAGGTGGCTGGGAGAGGCTGTCCGCCCTGAGCACAGCAGACTGCCCGGCGTCCCTGACTCCACTGAGACGTGGGTTCAGCAGAAAACTGAGGGGATGATTTGGTGTTTCCTTTTACAATGAACTGGTGCACACATTTACTATTTTCTCATCACTGACCAGATGGAAGAGCAGTAGGAAACTCTCCTGGAAGGTTACACTCTAAAGTAAGCATAGTGGGTGGACCAAATACATGGGATAAAAAAGGAGCAAAAGGTCCCTGCAGCTCAGGCAGGGCTCGGAGCGTAAGGACTGAAGCAGCCATTCATGGGCCTGAAGCAGAGAGCGAGGCCACCAGATAGGGGCTTCAGAAAGAACGTTCCAGGGCCCTATGAGAGGAGCTGTGAAGGGAGGATAACGAGGGTAAGGAGCAGGGGATACTGCCATCTGGTAGACCAAGGAAAGGGTGAACCTAGACAAACTCCGAATGGAAGAGTGAAATGGTGGTGCACTCAGTTGCATTTGTGTGATGCACTCAAAATGTCTCTAATCTCACTCTTTAGAAGAGTGGTTCTCAACCTTCCTAATGCTGTGACCCTTTAACACAATTCCTCATGTTGTAGTGACACTCAACCATAAATTTATTTTTGTTGCTAGCCCATAACTGTATATAATTTTGCTACTGTTATGAGTTGCAATGTAAATATCTGATATGCAGGATTTCCCTTACACATGACCCCTGTGAAAAGGTTGTTCAACCCCCAAAGAGGTCGCAACCCACAGGCTGAGAACTGCTGCTTTAGGGCATTCAGACTCCCAGGGATGTATCTGATTGGTTCAGATGACCATTCCCATCCCCACAGGCTGCATCCCTCATCACAGACCTGTGTGTCCTGCCAGCTTCCTCAGATGGCATGTGGAGAGCCAGAGGGAGTTTGTGTCTCCCAGCCTTTTACCTGTGTGATAGCACAATTCCATGACCCTTGGGCCATTTGCCGTTACTCCCCATAGCCCTCAAATCTTTTACACGAGCCCATCCTTTCTTTACCGCAGGGTAAACCTTGTGAACTCTTCTTACAGGATGGGTTCTGAGAGGCAGATTCAATCAGACCTTGAGCCTCTTCTCAATTTGCCTACACTCCTCCAAGAGAGGAGCAGTGTGGGATCTTATCATGAGTTTCAGAAAGGAGCTAAGTACGTGTGCCTTGTTCTGCAGCTCATATGTTGTCATTATGGGACAGGACACGATTAGAATGCCAGATGCTCTTGGGCTCTTTTTGGTCCCCCAAATCTTTATGGAGCTTCTGCCAGGTCTGAACTTACTGATTTTATATCAGTCATACTAGAAGCCCATGTATGAGATCACAAACTAGAGGAGTTATGTTAGAGTAGGTAAAAGAAAAAAGGCTGGATGGGTAGACAGATAGATGGATGGATGGATGAATGGGTGGGTGGATGATGGTTGGATGCACAGATGATGGATGGATGGATGGATGGACAGATGATGGATGGAAGGATGGATGGATGGATGGATGGATGGATGATGGATGTGTCAGTGGATGGATGAATGGATGGATGGATGAATGTGTGTGTGGGTGGATAGATGGACAGATGAGTCTATGATACAGAGCAAAGGACAGGACAGCAGCCCACAAGAGAATATCAAAGACGTTCAACCGACCCAAGTGATGCTTCCTCCAGATCATTCATTAAAGCTGCCTGCAAAGTTTTGACAACTTCCAGAGTCCAAACTCCATAGCACAATCCCTGGAGTGATCTGGATACCTTCTTCCATTCAGTGACTTCATTCTGGATCCAGGGCTAGGAAGCCCCCACTTACCCACTATGCCAGGGAAGTGGTCCTTCCACTTCTAAAAATTCATTTCAAGGGAAAAATGTAGTGCAATGTTCTGAACACTCAAATGCCCAAGGCAAGCCACATGCAGAGGAGCATGTCATGTTAGGTCATTCTTATGAGAACCCAGGGACACGGGCAGCAGGAGTGATGTACAAAGGGAGATGGTTGCTACCGGGGTGGAGCTAGGAAAGAGCACCCCTTTGAGAAAAGAGCATATAGTAACTGCCTACCAACAACAAAATGGGGAGCTCTGTCACCAGACAAAGGCCCAAATATGGGGTCACAGGTAAAATGCATGGAGTCAGGGGTGAAGAAAGGCACACAAAAAGGCTGAGCCTGAAGATAGGTGTCTACCCCTAGCTGTATGCTATTGACCACAGCCCATGCTGTGGTGAGATGCAAAGTGGAGTGTTACCCAGATGTGATATCAGTGCCCTCTGCTGAAGAAAGGCACAAAAAGATCCTCCATCTCAGCTCACGGCTCCAGGCCAATCACAGAGGCCTGGTGCTCAGCCTTGGTGTACAAGCATTAGCAAGGGGGAGGATGCTGAACTATAGGCCACCCTAAGTTTCTCAACAGCGGCCCTGTCATGTCGAAGAGTTCCTTGGGGATGCTAATGCTGGCCTGGGGTCCACACATGGAGGAGCAGCAGCTAGGCTAGCATCCACTTCCCTCTCTTTCCTCAGAAACCCCCAAATCTCTGCTGTGAGCACTGTTGGCACTCAGCCAGGACCTGGAAGTTACATGCCTCTCTAAAATCTGCCTGAAGGGCCACAGAAAGGCTTGAGGTAAAATTTCATACGGGTGGAATCAGTGCAGGGCCAATCTTGTACTATCATCTGCTAACACCACAAAGGGTGCATGTGAAAGGCCATTACAGAGTCCAAGAGCTGGAGCCACAGGCTTTGCATCAGGAGATGACAGTCCAGACCACTCTGTCCTGGATGAGACTCAGCAGAAAGGGACAGTGGAACAGGATCTCGGCCTCTAGTTGACCAAGGTACAAACCCAAGGTCACGTGTCTGTGCAGAGCTTGCCCTCTGTTACCCATGTCTATAAAATTTTATGGTCTGGTCTACTGTGCTTGGTAAATGATATTTGGTAGTGGGGGCATATTTATTATTTATTTTCATCATTGGAGATGAAACCCAGAGCCTTGTACATATTAGGCAAAGCTCCACCAGAGCTATAGCATCCACCCAACACTACGCTTGGCCATTTGATTTTCTCGTTTGGCTTCTCATACACCTTTTTGTCTCAGAGAAACACTATGTGTGTGTTTCTGATGTTTTGACACTGAATACCTGCTGACCCAGGAAGATCTGTAATTCTTACAGGTTGTAACTTACCCAAAAAAGGAACCATTCAAATGCACACCAACTAAACCTAGACAACATTCTCAAACCTCCCACTGTGGATCCACTCCCCTGAACAACCTGAGGCCAGCCAGCCCTCCACTCCAGAGGCCACTGAAGATATTCTGGGGGGCTGATCCTGAACCTGCCTTCGGCTGAGCTCCTTCAAGAAAAACATCACAAAGACTGACACCCCCTTCTCCACTCTGCTTCCCCAGCCACCTGACTAAGCCCTCGGTCACCCATATGCCCTCACTATGCATGTCCTGTATCTTGAGATGAGAGTATGATGCTGCCTCTCTGATGGTGCCTGCCTCCTGATCTACTGGCCTCACCATACCTGGATAATAGTGCCTATATTTTGAAACAGTAGCTTGAGATAAGAAATACAAGGTGAATCGTCAGTCTTTGGGGTGATGGGGTATGGATATTCATTTAGTTCACATACTTTTTAAAGTATTTCAGAGCTTTCCTTCTCAGTAGCATCAGAAAGGTCCCAAAAGGTGTGTCTGCATTTCCCTGGGAAAGCACGCTGCAAAGGTAGCCAAGCTTGACTGCCCAAAAAAATGACTCATTACCACAGCTGCAGGTGCTAGGGTGTCCGGCTCAATAGATCATGGGTTTGTTGGGCAGTCCATTCATCTTAGAGAACCCGAAATACAGAAACACCGCAGGACAGGACACTTGGTTCCCTTTCTGATGCTTCCTTCTCCAGGGAGGATCTTTGGTAGCTGCTCTGGTCTCTCATAGATTCCACCTGTGACTGCTGGTGAGTTTGAGGGAAGCTATGACTGTGACTCAGTCAACTTCCTCTTCATGGGAGCCAGCTCCCCCCCAGGAGAGAAGACGTTTACTCTATCCCTTCTAGATGTAATGGTGACCTGGGCCAACTGTCTCACAGATATTAGAAATACCATTGTCATGGCTACTCTAAGTCACACTCTATGATGAAACTTTTAAATTGAATGTGCCAGGGCTGAGGAGATTGCTCAGCGGGTAAGTCCTCCATGTGGAAGAATGAGAAACTGAGTTGGAATCCCAGAACCTACATAAAAGTCAGGCGTGATAACATATGCAGATGGCCTTAGTGCTGGAGGACAGAATAGGCACATCTCCAGGGCTGATTGCCTAGCCAGTTGAGGTGAAATGGTGGGCTCTAATCTCCAGATTTAGTGAGAGAGAGACTGTCTCAAAAATATGAAATGGAAAAGAGGTTAAAGAGGACATTCTGATCCTATCCACACACGCATGCACACACACACACATACACACACACACACACACACACACACACACACGCACTCACACACGCACACATGTACATGCACACATAATAAATGTGTATCCATCTCTTTATCTCTAAAGTGTGGATAACTATTTACCTAGTAGATTTTTTTCTTAGAGCATTAAACTGGGAAAAACATAAGATCTTACATCCTGAAAATTCACGTTGCTTTCTCTTTCTTCCTTTACTCCTTTCATCCACCCAAAGCTTTCTCTCCTGCTGTCCTTAGATCTGATTGTGTCACTCCTTGCCATACAACTGGGACCTGGGCAATTTCTCAAGAAGCAGTGGGCAATGGGTTCTGCAAGTTCCTGCATAGCAGACCTGTTTGCTTCCATTTTTCTGAAGACTGGGGGGGACGGAATGGGGTTTGCAGCCATGCCACCATCACCCTGGTTTTAGAGTATGGTTAACCACATGAGCTTCAGAAGAAAGAACTTCTCTGAGGGTACAGAGGGTGACCATAGATGTCTCTGCTAACAAACAAGGGAGTCAGCTGAACAGCTTGTCCCTGGATACCCACAGGCCACATACCCTGTGGGTGGCAGTGTTTTCTTGGAGCCCAGAAGCAATAACAAATAGACCCGAAGTCATGGCAAAGGTGGCACACGCCCAGGGGACTGGAGAACACATATTCAGGAAAATAACCACAGAAACACAGGGAGCATTTATACCCAACTGTTGGCAGGAAGGCTGGGCAGAAGCCAGTGCAAGTTTGGAGTGGGAAAAGTTTTTACATGTTGCAGAAATGTTGTAAATGTGCATGGAGTGGCAAATCACTGTGCCCAGGAGTAAGAACTCCCCTGTGTTGAGATCTTTGCATAAATCTCTACTTTTTCTATTTAAGAGCCCTTCTATTGCTTCAAAGAAGTTAAAATATCCCAGGCTTTCAATTTTATCAATGAAGACTCAGGAACCAGATGCTGTGTTGAAAGCCTGCTAGTTCAGAGAGGCAGAGAAAGCACCCAGCTGAGAAGCCAAAAACCCTCAAAACCAAGCCCAGAGCTGAAAAGCTGCTTCTTCTCCACACTGTCTTAAAACCCTCTCAGCTCAGTGTCCCTCCTTTCTGTTTAATCCCTGTCAGATGGTTTCTTGCTCTGCCTCTTGACCTAGAGTTAACTTTATTTAATCCTGTGTACAGAAAGCTCTTGGATTAAAGGTGTGTGCTAAGGGGAGTCATGGACCCTGTTGCCTGTTAGTGGAACATTTTACCCTAGATGGGCTGCCATATCAAGTCCCCAGTACAAGAGGAAGCTCTTAGCACTCACATGACTGATGAACTGATGAGGGGGTTTGATATGTGGTGGCTCCCCTCATCCCAGGAGAAGGAGAGAAGAGAAAAAAGGAAGAGGGAGGGAGGGAGAGGGGGACTAGGAGGAGAGGAGGGAGGGGACTGTGATCAAGAAATAACTTGAAAAAATAAATTAATTAGAAAAAATGGTTAACTAAGCATAAAAATATAAAAAAATAAAAAATAATATTTTCAAATGATAATTTCCAAAGGCATACTTGCCTTACTGGCATGAAAGGGAAAATGGTCTTAATTTCATGTTAGAATGTTAGACTGTAGATTGCTCACACCATCTTGGATATCAGCTTGTAAGTTTTCTTCTTATATATAAAGGATATTTTCATTATTTGGTATTTAAAATGCAGTTAAGAGATTTAAAATGTTGTAAGTAAATTAAGGATTACTACAGTTCAAACTTGTTTTCTAAATCTCTAAGAGTTGAAGTAATTTAGAACTAAGATAAAATATTTGAGCAGAGTGGTGTTAGCCCATGCCTTTAACTCCAGCAGACAGGTGGATCACTACAGTCAGTTGTCTTCTAAATTCTAGAGTTACAATGAACAGGGTGGTGATGGTGCACACCTTTAATCCCATCACTTGAGAGGCATACAGCTTTAATGCCAACACACTGGAGACAGAAGCATGCAGATCACTGAGTTCAAGGCCAGCCTGATACAGAGCAAGTTACAAATAAAGAAACACTTATATCCAGGTGCGGTGATTCACACCTTTAATCCCAACACTTTGGAGGCATAAGCAGGCACATAGAATTTACAATGATTTAAATTTAAAAGCCGCTTGCAAAAGGCAGGCTGAAATTCAAAGTGAATGTCCCTTGTGATCTCAAAACATATACACTTAGAGGTTATATTTAGCTCCAAAATGTTAAAAGAATTTTCTAGCCTCAATTGAAAGATAATACTTTTTTCTATTGCCAAGAAGAAGAAAAAGAACAGTTTGCTCTAGGAAAGATATTACCTGCCAAAAAGTAACACCTCAGAGTTAGGATTAGGGCAGGGTTCTTTTCTTATCTTTCCAGGAGATTAAAAGCATCTAACCAAGGAGTCCAGAGACCACTGGACAACTGAAACCTCTGAAGAAAAGGGACTAGACACCAAAGAAGACAAGAAAAATAGCCCAGATGATCCAGCCACACAGACTGCCTCAATAACTGTTTCTTCAAGAATCTACATCCAGAACAACTTCAAAACAGCTACCTAAAATGGTCCAGCCTCACAGAATGTTCCAGCCAGGACTACAGTAAAACCCTGAACTTTTCCACCAAAAGTTCAGCTTCTGACTACAAACTTCTCAGGACATTTAAATTGCTAAGCACTAAAAGACTGGACAGCAAATGTTACTATTAACTTGCTTAACCTTTTTTCCGTTCTTATTTGAGCCCCCAAACAAGTTTCCTATGTCTCAGCTCAGCAGGAAACAATTTTAAGAGAGCAACGCCCTATTCCCAGAAGGTGGAATGGGTGATTTTTTTTTTTTTTTTTGGTCACTTGATGGGTTATAGATGTTTGTTGACATTCAGGGGGATTGGTTACAAGTTGTTAAAAAGTCTTGTTAAACAAGGTTTAGGGGGTTAGACCCAGGGATTTCTCTCTTTTTCTTTTCTCTATTCTTCTTTCTCTCCTATGTAGTGAGGGAAAGACTTGAAAAGAAGGAAAAGGGGATATAGACATGATGTAAGGATGATAAAGAAAAAAGGGTAGATTATTGAATCTCCTCATATCTTTGTATATTGATACAAAATTAAGGTTAACTCTTTTTAAGATATTCTACCTATATAATTCTTAAAAGTGCAATGTGAAGTTCTAGGTCTTTTGATAGCAACTATCACAAACTGTTTAGGATAATTAAGAAATGCAAACTAATAGTCATTCAAACTTTCCTTTTGTTAGGTACTAGTTTAGTGTATCACGGATGTTTTCTAAGTTAATCAGATATTAAGTTGCTAAGAGACAAGCAACACTTGCTTATTCAGATACACGGAGATAGATAGATGGTCTTCAAAAACCCCAAGAGAACTGTAGAATATGGCATTCAAAGATGTTTTCTTAACTTAAGATTTTTTTTGATATGGAGACATGTCAGCTCCTGGCAGCACCGCTCCCCACTACTACTTCTAGTAGATGATGAGCATCGAAGAATCTCCATTTGGAATGGCTGCATTAGTGGCAAGCTTGTCACTAACCAAGAGAGAGTCCTTGCTTCCACTGTAGACAGAATGCTGTGTGAAATGGGCAAAACTTGGAAGCAGGTAAGAAGACAGTCTAGCTCTGCCATGACAAGGTGGGCAAGTCCTTCATAATTCCTGCTTTACAATCAATGTCTGTGAGAGATACTGGGCCAAAAGACTGAAGATAGATGCTCCAACATTATAGAGAAAAACTGGGGACTGTCCAGGCAGCCAGTTGTCTGTCATTTCTTAGTTTTGGAAGCTGCTGGCTCTGCATTTCCTGTTTAATTAGATTTATTTATCCTTCTCAGGTCTCTGATGTGGTTGAAAGACCAGAGAGTTATAATCTCACAGTTAAGTTTTTGAGTTGTTTAGGAATTAAAAGGATGCTTTCAGTTTAAGAAGATATTTTTACCTTGGTAAAGCAAGTTAGGATGGAAATTGAGTTAGGTACAGAACTTTAAACTCATCAAGATAAATAGATAATAGAATATTAATATTAGTTGCCAAATATGTATGGACTGAACATTGGGAGTATATGTCATACCTTATAATTTTCATAATTGTTTCCTAATTGTTCTTATTGTTTTGTATTGTATTCATTGTTATAAGAAAAAGAGCCTTTTATTGGACTAAAAGGGGAATATGTTGAGGGAAAAAAGATACAATAATTTTTTTAAGTGTGTGGTAGGGCAGGTCTACATCATAACCATTTGTTTACAATAAGCAGAAAACTCTAGGATTAAAGGCTAAGATATCCCACAATTAGAAACAGGCTTTTACAGTTTATAATCTTGGGGTTCACAATGGGATCAAATATTCTGCAACATCCCTCTGCATTCCCTTGGGCATCTGAAATACGTGAGGCATCAAATCTGCCTTTTAGTGCATCAGTAACTTTTGGTGAGCATTGTTGACACCCACTGTCATCCTCATTTGCTTCTTGCCGAGGTGGCATCTTATCCCATAGGGTCTGTCCATTTCCTATCAGCAATGCATGGAAGTGTGAAGTCCCCAGCATAATCTGCCTCCCCACATCCATCCTTCATAGAAACGGTATGGAAAGAAAAACCTCACCTCCCAATAGTGAAGAGAATCAATGTGAGGTCGCAGGACTCAGTCACACAAAGAAATCAACGTGCTGGTGTACTTCACTTGGGCTCAAGTACATGAACCTCTTAGTCATGGTCCCCCATTCGTCACATGCACTTTTCATTGGTCTCTGCATGATTTGGTTTGTAATTTGTTTATTTGATAATAGGTTAAGCAAGTATAGTCCACTACCCAACATGAGAATGAGAACTTGATGAATCTGACACCTTTCTATTTTTTTCCCCATATCCCCGACTTGATACCTGACGCAATCACTCTACACACACACACACACACACACACACACACACACATTTGTATTTCAAAATATATGCATGACAAAACTAGTCACAGACATGTGTATATGCATGTGTGTATGTATACAAACAGAGAAAGAGAAAGTAGAGAGTCATTGTTCCCACTTTCTCTAGAAGGGCAGCCTGCTGTGAGTAAACATTTCCTGAGCTTCACTCATTAACATACATCTAAGACTCAATGATACTGTTTCGACCATTTACTTACTACAGTGGCTTCTTTATTATCCCATTGTGCAAGCCCACCGTGCCACTTACTGCAATTTACATACCTGTCCTTTGCCTAGTACATACTTGGCTTGGTTCTACCTTATATTTTATTCTCCAACATGTAAACTTTCAGACATATACAAGAATAGCCAGGATGGCAAACAGAAGCCCAGGGAAACTATCACCAGTGACAAAAATTGTCGACACACAACCAATCTCATTTCTTTTATTCTTCCACCTAAGGTACTCCCTTAAATAACCCGATGTCTCTTTCAAAAAGATAACAGCTATTTTTCTTTTAATTTATTGATCTCATCATGCTTCTTCTTTGACATGAATATAAATGTCTTAGAATTCCTGTCCCAAATCTTCTAATGCTTCAGAAACATAGTTTGAAGACCGTACATTCAAGGTGCAGTCAGGGTGAGTCTGAAGGGTAGCTGCCAGTTCCTTCCGGACGCAGATGGGATCCTCTCTGGGATCATTGCTGAAGCTCTCTACAGGTGTGGACTCCAGCAAGCTGAGGAGACTAATGAAGGCCACATAGAGCACAAGACCCTGTTGCCCAGCAGTGTGTGACGCTCTGCCTGCTCCTTCCATCTTGAACTATGTGCTCTGCCTTCACCGGAAAAGCCTAAATGCTCAAAGGCCTCCACTTCCCCTTCCTGTTCTCCCTCACAAATGATTAGAAAGCGGGAGGACAAGGGAAGACAACAACAGGGAAATGTCAAAATAAAAGTCAAAATCGGCCCTGCTCTCCTTGGTCCAAATCAGGGGCTGTTAAACTCTCTCTGTGAACAGCCACATAGTAAATGTTTCAGGCTTTGCTGTTTGGGCTACTTTGTCTACAAAGAGAAAAGACTGTATACAAAAAAAAAAAAAAAACAGAGAGAGAGAGTTCGACAATCCACAAACACGCAGGCATGCCTACATTTGATAACCAGTAATGCACAGAAACCAATTGCAGGCTGGAGCTGCTGGGAAGCTCTGGTTTGTTTCTGTAGAGCCTACACAAAGCAGCCATTTTGATTGCTGTTGAGGCTTCCTGGTTTGACTTTTAATTTTTAAAAGAGGGAAGGCATAAATACACAAACTATACCTAAGTAGCTAATAGAAGTTTTGTTATCACACCAATTTTTCAAATGAGAAAATTAGCAGCCTACAAGATTAAAGGATTTGGCCAAGATCTCAAAGCTAACACAAGTCATTGTTTGTACTTGAGTCCAGACAGCTCTTTCAATTCCTTATTTCAGACTTTATCTCCGTCTAGATGCATTTAATAGCATTGTTACAAAGGCAGTCAAGCCTGGGGACGTGGCTCAGCTTACGTACACCAACTCCAAACAAAGCTCCCAGCAACCTTTCAGCAACCTAAGACCCCAATCTGAATCAAGCTGCATGCACACCCTACTCTGAACAATGGAGTGTGTTCTCCCCTCTCTTAATGACCATCAAACATAGATTCTATTCAGTCATGCTCTGCTTATGCCTAGGTATGAAGGCGGAGGGCTAACCCAGCCTAGACTGGTTTTTGGATTGTAATGATGCTAAACTTTGTCCCCAAATGAACTCCTGGGAAGAACCCTCTGTTTATCATCTTACGCACTTTATAATCAGATGCATTACGGAAAGGAACACACCAAAAAAGATGATTATACAACATAATCAGTCAATCAAAATAGAGACTCAGTTCAGTTATGCTCTACTAACAAAACTTTATCTTCTTTTGAATTTCATATAAGAAAACCCTGGGAAAACAAGTCAGGCCTTTAAATACCTCACCTGTAGATTATCATTGTCAGTCTTGACAATGTAGTGTTGACTTGGGCTATGAGTCTACTTTGAATAAAGTTTCTTTGCTACTTTTTAATCATTTTTCTTTTCAAAGAATTGCCAAAGGTAAGTTGCTAGGAGTAGCACTATGGGACCTCTTTGATCTTGTTTAGTCCTTTTGGCAGCTGGTATGCGGAAGAAGTACTCATCTGTGGCATTTGCCACACATGGTTCTACATCATCAGCATGATGTCACTGAGCAGAAAAGGTAAGAGATACTTGGTCCTTAGAGACGTGTTCAAGTTGACCCCAGTACCTCATTGATTTTTTTCCTGTTATCAAAGTACTAAAGGAACTACAGGGTATAGGAATGAGGGCTTCCAAACACCTTTCATCTTACTCATTAAGATCAGATAGGGTATGAGTACGTAGGTAACTCAGTTACTTTAGTTTACATCTGATGACCACTGACACAAGCATTTTGTATGTTTGACTCCTACCCATGTTCTCACACTGACAAAGGTGTGGGTGGGTGCTATTAGATTGTGTCTTGCTAACATTCTTATGTTGAAAGTTTAACTCTTAATGGAATGGTGTTGATAGGTAGGCCCATTGGATGAAAACTGTTGTATAGGCTGCAAACCAGGAAGCACCAGTATCATGATCTTAAACTCTCAACTTCCAGAATTGTCAGAAATGTACTCCCATTGTTTATAAGCTCCCCCTCCCCCCACTTATGGTAATTTGTTATGGTAGCTGTCCTGGATAGTTTTTTTGTTTGTTTGTTTTTGTCAACTTGATACAAGCTAGAGTTATTTGGGACGAAGACCCTCTACTGAAAAAAATGCCTCCATCAGAATTACCTGTAGGCAAATTATCTTGATTAATGATTGATGTTGGAGGACCCACTGTGGGTGGTACCATCGTTGGGCAGGTGGTTCTTGGAGGCAGAAGAAAGGTAGCTAAATCTGAGCCTGATACGCAAACCAAAAAGCAACATTCCTCCATGGTCTCTCCAGCCTCCAAGCTCCTGCCCTGAGTCTTGCTTTGGCTTCCCTGATGATGAACTATATAACCTGCAAACTGAATAAACCCTTTCTTTCCAACATTGCTTTTGGTCATTGGGTTTTATCATAGCAACAGAAAGCTAACTAAGACAGTAGCAAAACAATGCTAAGTATGATGCCTCTAAGCTAAGTAATTTTAAATTTAAAGTTTAAACTACTCCATTGTTAGTGAAAAAAATTAATGCATTTTTAAACAAGCTACATCATGTGGTTCTTTGTCTTTTTTACAATTTTTTTGAGGAGTTCATACATGAGTACTATATTTTCATCGTATCCCCCCAACGCCCTCTCTCTCATTCAACTCTTCCCACAACAACTCCCTCTCAAATTCATGATCTAAACTTTATTATCAGTGTGTGTGTGTGTGTGTGTGTGTGTGTGTGTGTGCACATACATTGCCTGCTGAGTCCATTTAGTGTTGTTTGTATGTATATGAGCTCAGAGCTGACACACTGGGATTGACTAACTACTGGGGCCTCACCCCTGCAGAAAACTGATTATACCTCCCTCAGCAGCCATTAATTAGCTGTAGATCTTTATCTAGGGATAGGGACTTGTAGAATTAATTAATTAAATTTAACCAGTATTTAGGTTATATTTGTTTGGCGGCTATTAATCCTTAACCAGCCATTATAAATGAGCACACAGACACCACATGGATTTTAACAAGCCTTGGCCTGAATTGAGCAATCTTGGCCCATCTAAGCTAGCTCTTAATTCTATTTCTGAATAATCCCCGTATAATATACATATGTCCCCTGGGCTGTTTTTCTCCACACTATGCCGATGTTCCAGGTCACGTGGAATGAGGTTCTTTTCTCCATCCCATGGCGTGTGTCTTCCTTCCTGCTCTTTGTTTTCTCTTGGAGGCTTACCTATCAACCTCTCTGCTTCAGAAGCCTACCTCTGTCTTTGCCCAATCTCAGGCCTCAGCATTTATTCAATAACTCAGAGACAATGTAAGTAACAGACAGCAAGCAGGACCAATTAATTAACATTTAGACTGCATAACATCACCCCACCAGGGACATGTGGAATGTCCCCCATCAATTGGTGGTGTCATTGTTCGGGTCTTGTTTAGAAGATCATATTGTTGCTATTTCTTAAGTGCAACTTCCTTATCATGTATAGAAGACACTGTCACAGCAGATGCCCTGGACTTTCGGCTCTTCCGATCCTTACACCCCCTCTGAGATGTTCCTTGAGCCTTGGGTATAGGAGTTGTGTGGTAGATGCATCAGTTGGGAATGGATACCCCATAGGCAACTGTTCTCTACCATTTTGACCAATTAAAGACTCTTGTGATGGTCTCTACCTGCTATAAGAAGATAATTGCTAATTTGAATCACTAATCCTTGCTGATTCTTCTGTTTCTGTACTTCTAAATCATCCTCCAGAATCAAAATAAAAAATCACCCTTTCTAAAGGCACAATATGCCTTAAGCATCTTCACGCCTCCAGTTTCTCCAATCAGATTAATTATAATGACTTCTAACACTTTAATCGAAAGAATGGATGAACTTTCAAAATACTCTGGAGGGTTTTCACTTTTATTTAAAATTAATGGTGCCTTGTTTTAGTGGTTGTTTTAGAGGGGTGAGGAGGAACAGCACTGTACAAGCATTAGACTAAAGGACGGCTGCTCCACAAGCCCTCTACAGTGCCACCCTCCACAGTTCTCATATGTGGGTGACAAGTGGTAGGGTTGCTCACACTCCCCTGGGCACTTACTCTGGGCACTGATTTTCAGAGAAGTGTTGAATATAAGACTTCCAGCTTCCGCTACAAACAAGTAGCTTTGCTAAGCAACAGAGGAAAGAAACTGAACCTCTAAATGGCGTAGCTGCTCCCGCAAGAAATGACAAGGTTACCCTTATGTTATTTCATTTCCTTTATTTGGTTTGGGCTGGGAGGGAAGTCCTGGCTGTCAGTCCGTAGCTTGGTCAGTCCACATGTCTTTGCAGTCCTGTGTTTACACCGTCTGCGCATGCATATTACCCCGACAACCAAGAAGATCAGAGACAGGGGTGCCAGTGCAATGCCCCAGGAGAATGTGGAAGAGACTGTAGAGAGAAGAGATAGTGTGAGAGGGAACATCTCTCGCTGCAGAACAAGACAGCACAGGTCAACAGGGAAGAAAAAAATCAGAGTTAGTTTTCCTTGACAAATGTGCACTTGACTTCTGGAAAGTTTGTCTCTTACATCAAAGCCATTTGAGGATGCCTCTGTGATATCAGTGAACAAGCAAGGTGGCAAAATCTGACTGAATAACATGACAAAGTAAGGAGAGAGGCCACAGAGCTGTACCAGCAGTGGGCAGCACATGTAAGAAGGCGCCTGCCTTTGTCTCTGTTAGCTCTCTGTAGGGGGACAGTGTGCGCCTTGCCGGTGACTACGGAGTTCATGAGGGTGGAGTAAGAAGCAAATGCAAAGAAAATAAATTTTTGGTTAAGGATCTCAGATGCCAAGGTTATTTCTTGGATCCAATTATATTTGATTCCAAGACTTCTCTGTTATGGAAATACAAGAAAAGATTGTGAATACAATATTAAAAATTGAATATGAGAACCATGTTATTAGATATCATCTTGTTAAGGCCAGAATTCCACTTTTTTTTTTTAAAAGATATGGCCTGGCCTTGCAGTCCAGGAGACTTCAGACTCTTTATGCCCCCTTGCTTCAGTTCAAGGGCTAGGGTTAAAGTATGTAAAATTTAGCATGTGTTCCTATGTGTATGTGTGTAGGTGTGCATGCATGTATGTGTGTGTGCGTATAAGTGTAGTGGTTTTAATGTATGCATGGGAGTAGATGTGTATGTGTATGTGACGGGGTTGTAGGGTCAGTGGAGGTGGGTGGATATGGGTATGTATGGGTGTGTGTGTGTGTGTAGAACAGAAATTAACTCAGGTATCTTCCTCTGTCTCTCCCACTTTATCATACGCTTAGACATGGTGTCTCACTGAACCCAGAGTTCATCTACTGGCTAGATTGGCTAGCCAGGGAGCCCCAGGAATTCTTCTGTCTCCTCCCAGCATGTCGATTATGGGTCCATGTTACCATTGCCAGCTCTTCACATGGATGCCTGGCATCTGAACTCGGGTCCACTTTGCCTGTTGAACTTCTCACCAGTGTCAGGTTACGCATTGTAAGTTAGCGTCCACCTCCACCATGCTCTGTGCAGGAATTGAGAGGATCGCGGACTGGTCCTACGGGGCATTCTCACACTACCTTACAATTCCACATGGATGAGAAATATATGAAGCTGGAATTTCCTGAGAAACAAGTTGCATATACCTCTCAATGCTAATGCGCTCTTGGGAAGCAGCCACAGCCTCCTCAGGGACAGACGTGCTAAGCCAGGGCTGGGTGAGCCAACATGTGAAAAGACTCCAGCACAAGGATCACACAAACTCCAGAACACGGGGTGTTCAGTTCATGGTGGATTTGGGTGTGTTTGCTAAAAATAATTCCAACTTAGTTTTTATTTTTATCTGAGTATGATTTCCCAATGCCGAATCTCCATCCTACTGACAATTCTTTTTAAAAGCAGAGGTGGGGGAGGCAGGGAAGTGGCTCAAAGACTAAGTATTTACCTGCACAAGCATGGGGACCAGACTGCAGGTCCCCGGCACCTGCATATGTGCAAAGTGGATGTGGCAGCCTGAATGTTATCCCAACACACAGGAGACAAGACAGCCTTGGAGCTGGCTGAGTAGCTAGACTGTATAATCAATGAGCTCTGGGTTAGAGTGGAAGACCCTGGCTAAGTAAGTAGTGGGGAGTGATTGAGGGAGACTCAATCTCGGACCTTCACACATTCACACACACACTAACACACACAGACATACACTTACACATAGATGGACACACACTCAAATGCACACACACATTCACACACAATGAGACATACTCACACACACAGACATGCACACACAAACATACACATACTTATAAACACACACACTCATACACAGACATACACACACACACACACACAACTTGAGGTTTGCTTTCAGTACCCTACGAGGAAACATTTAGACAATGTGTAGTTCCAATTGGCATCCACAAGCATTCAATAGGTTGCTTTTCCTTTCCCAGATACAATACCTTCTTTGACTGTGGTATGGAGTGACTGAAAACTCCGTGGATTCGTGGCAACACATTTAAAATCTGTATTCAGGTCCTCCCTGGTGACTGGATCAAAGACCAGCGACACTTCCACGTAGTTCCCATCATTCTCTGAGTACTGGCTGGGTGAGAAACATTTGATTGAGCATGATGTATGTATGTAGAGCATGATGTATGTATGTAGAGAGTGATGTATGTATGTAGAACATGATGTATGCATGTAGACCATGACATATGTATATAGAGCATGATCCATGTATGTAGAGTGTGATGTATGTATGTAGACCGTGATGTATATATCTAAGTAGACTTGTCTTTTACAAGATAGCCAGGCAGACATCTCAAATTAGAAGCCTCTGTTATGTTAAACTGACCACAACTTCTGCAGAATTCAGAGAAAGTTGACATCATGTTTTATTCTCATCTGAAAGACTTACATGGCCTGTTCCTGGAGGATATGTGTACCTGAAGATATTGCCCTTTGTAACAGGACATTTGTCACAATGAAAGGACACAGTCTCCTCTTGGTTTAGGTGGAAAACTCCATTTTGGGGTGAACACAAATACTTTCAGTAAGTAGGAACAGAAAAATTTAGTTCTGGGAATTTGACTTTCTCAGTGGTTGGTTATTCCATGGTGGGGCAGAGGGAGTTTCCAGGACCCCAGCCCTCAGGGTATCCTCCCTAGCCGGGAAACAGGTGAAGGCCAGAGATGTCGGACAGCCCAGGGAAGGTGCTAGTCAGGGTGGCTCCCATTTGTAATGTAAGCCAAAGCCAAGGGCATCAAATTACTATCCATCCATGTGAATAAAGGCAACGTTCACTAGGACTATTAAGGGAGTGGTCTGAGCCCACTAGCACGGGCACGTGTGTGACTGTCATTGGCAACAAGGAGATGAGAGCAGGTGGTTGTGCTACCAAGCATTATTTCCTCCACTAGTTGTACCCATGAAGAACATTCTTGTTAATCTTCCCCAAAACACAAAAGAACGGCAAGCACAAGCCCAGGGTAATTCAAAGTATGGAGACTTCAACTTAAGAAGTACTTGAAACTTTGAAGCATCTGCTGTCTCCTTTCCTTTCAATTTTCAGAGTGTAAACATTGATGTGAGAGAGGGCTGATTATGCATATCTAGATCTCTCTGTCTCTCTCTCTCTCTCTCTCTCTCTCTCCTTTAGAGACACATCAGATCACAGCTCTAGTACAGATACTGTGTCGAGCCCTTATAATGCTTATGATGGCTTATGAAAATCTTTAAGAGTAAGGAGTGTGGCAGAGTGGTAAATGGAAATGTACCAACTCCAGAATATTTTAGACATGCAAATAATCAAGAAATAAATGTTTAAAGAATGAACTAGAAAACTGCAACTCACGCAAGTCTAGAGAATGTTCGGTTCTCAAGATAATGCTTACCAAAATTCAATTTTTCAAGTTCTAAACCCCCAACAGGTTGTAACTTTTTTTAAAAGTTACTTTTACTACAATATATGTCTGTCATATTAGCAGGCCTTGAATGAAACTTCACCCCCAGAAGGAAGTAAATCACAGAGGAAGACCCTCACCCACTTACTGGTGCAGCCCCTCGGTCACACGGCCTGTTGGGTAGGCCACTGGGATAAATGTGCTGTTAGCCATCCACCACACAATGGTGTTGGAAGGTGTACCAGTTCCCAGAAACACCTTGCACGGGACTGTCAGTCTTGATCCTGAGTACAGCAAGATATAACATGTCAACCATCAGAACCCAGCAGGGAAAGGGGCCACCTCACCTCACATCCCTCAGAAAACTCTCAGCACAGGCCCTTGCACGATCCCCAGAAAGCAATCCCTTTCTTGCAAGGAAATCTAGTTTCCTCAAATGGTTCTGCTCAAGTAAAGCTTTAGTACTTTAGTACCCAGCGCCGTCCACTGGTTATGCAGCAAGAAAAAAACCCCAAAGCACTGGACTTGAATGACTTCACCAAGGCCACTCAGCTCCTCAAGAGTGTTCAACACTCAAGGGCCATTTGCTTCCACAACTGATTCCAACCACAAAAACATCCAGTCATGTGTGACTTTCTTTGGGCCCTTTGGTGCCCTCAGCTCTACTCTTTCCCAGTGGAATGCTCCACTCCAAGAGGGCTCAAGCTTTGTGTAAACCCTCTGAAAGCCAGCGCCATGTTCTAAGGGCAGTGCCTTCTACACAGCTGTGCAAAGTGATGGTGCCAACCCTTTGCCTCAATCATAGTAACTTATTTTTCTTTCTGAGTCACCAAAGAGGAGTCAATGAAGGCGAAGACCAAGCCCCATTTGCTCGCTTCTCACTCTTGAAGGTGTACCTTCTGCCATTTGCCTGTCAGTATGTCTGGTTCCCCGTCACACTCAGAGAGCATCAGCTCTTCTCTGTCACTTCCTGCCCCTGTGACCTTAAACAGTCCCCACCAGTGCTAGTAGCCCATTCTATCTAGGCCATGCCTAGTATACAGAAAGTCTGGCCCCATGCCCAGAACTGGAATAAAATGAAACAAGCAAATAAAAAGCAGCCATGTGATTCCACTGTGCCCTGCAGTGCCTGCAAAGCAGCAGATCAGGACTGGGTTCCACTGAGGTGGGGAGGACCTGAGACCCGGGAAACTGGGACCCAGGCAGAATCAGCCACTGTCTCCACTGCTCTGGCTTTCAAAATGATGGTCAATTAGGCAGGCATGAGGATTACAACCTATTCCAATCCCTGCACAACAGCTCCCTACCTCTATGGCCTCCAGGCAAACTTTTAACATTTAAACCCAATACCAAACATAAATAATAATAATAATGCTTTGTTTTAAAAGGGACTCAGAGCCAAAGCTTGATGTATGAACATCAGAACTATAAGACCTGTATTATTAAAAAAAAACAAGCACATAAAGTGTCAGTCTCGGGAATGCAGACCCAAAATCTGCAGCCAAACGTTGACCCCAAGCACGATTTTCTGGAGTCCACTATCTCCCCACGACTCCTCAGTAGCTTTTCCTTGTAAGTAGTAGAAATAAAACCTTCCTATCAAGTTGGTGTTGGCATGGTATAAGCCTCCACTGGGCAGAGCAGATACTCAACAAATGGGCAGCTCTTCCTAGCATGGGCTTCAGAAAATGTCTGGTGGTGTTCACTCATGTGCCTTCATTGGCCAAACACCATGGGCCATTCAATGAGCTCGTTGGGCAGCATCAGCAACATCCTGCATCAGCATGGGATGACAATGGAAATGCTTTTTTGTCATACCATGGAATGAATATATCAGCTCCTCTAATAACAGGGAACTGTCTGCAGTTGCTGCTGACTTCGTTTGGCAATAGTCTTATAGGGATTCTGAGCCACCACTAAATACTGAAAACACAAGTTAAATGCAGCAACGGTGCTGGCTCTGTGGACTCTTCCTTACAGTTATAACTGTCGCCAATTACTTGACACTTACGTTTTCGTAGGTATAGCTTTCAGAAAATAAATTATTGTTGCTCGCAAATGATGGCAATGTTAACAATACTTGGCAAAGACAAAGGTTCCTGCAATGGTCAAATCAGACCCCACGTATCTGTTCTTAGGGTCTACTCAGGCACTCTGCACTCAAAACCATGGTGTGGTCAGCAGGCCACCAAACCCCTAATGGTTTCAGGCACTGCTATGGGCACGTGGGCTGCAGGGTCCTTGCTGGTCCTTACCCAGAGACGCGGGTATTGTCTCTAGGGGAGAGATGATCACAGGGATGGATTCCGGGGTTGTTCCTGAGAAGGTTGAAAGGAAAAGAGATTGCATTAGGAAAGCCTTGGTTTCCTGCACAGATTCAGATTTCATTGTTTGGCTAATTAAGTGGTCCTTCCCCATGTGACCAGGCATTGTGGGAATCAGCCTTTGTCTGGCAAAGGAAATGGTCTCTCCATGAAATTGAGCCTCTTAAGCCAATGCATTTTCCCGGCAGAGACATTCCTGGAAGAGGCCACAGTTACACATTCCTCTGGCAGATGGTCTTTGTTATCTGCTCTGTGATAAACAATTAGCTTGTCCTCTCCCAGGCTTCCTGAGTGTACATTGACTACAGCCACAGGGTGGCAGTTTGCCTAAAGGCTTTGCCCTCCCTCAGCACTGAAGATCCAATTCTTCAAGAGCAGGCCCAGAGTTGGAGAGTTGCCTGCATGTAAGATTAATCCCACACTGGGCCCTAAATACAGTGGCACAGCCTTGGTCACTGATATCTTACTAAGGTGGTAAACTTTTTAGGGAGGCTAGAGTGGACCTCCAAGGGATTCGAACCAGCTTGAAGCAAGTGGGCACCTGAAGTGCAGCAGAAAGGACATCTGGAGGGTGAGTTGGATGGTTAGGAGCCATCCCTCAGCTGGCCTCACAGCTCTTGTTCAAGAAATAAGATCCCAATGAGGTGACAGTATAGCTTAAGGAGCAGATGGTCTCTCCACCGGGAAAGTGGCATTGCTACATGCAACGAGGCTGGGACAACCAAGGGAGAAAGACCAGTATCAAGAATAAGACATTGCAGTGGTGCTCAAACCTGTGGCTGCATGTGTATGGCCTGGAGGGGAAGAGCTTGGGAAATGCAGAGTTCAGCCCCTCAACTGCCAAGCCCCTTCTTAGCAGATCCCCATAGGGCCTTAGATTCTCATGTATGGGG
Source organism: Lophiomys imhausi (assembly GCA_907164525.1). Lineage (NCBI taxonomy): Eukaryota > Metazoa > Chordata > Mammalia > Rodentia > Muridae > Lophiomys > Lophiomys imhausi. The sequence continues at coordinate 2,155,913 of CAJQZJ010032438.1, forward strand.
GGACGACTCAGAGACTGGAGGGATGTGGATCTCAGACTGCGTGTGTTTGAGAACCGCTATCTCCCCAGTTTCACAACTCAGTATAATACGGAGGTCTGCCGCCCCTTAGTGTTTCTATTCAGTATCACACCACCCTGAAAGGAGCAAGGAGTTAGGAACCCGCTCTCTCTGAACAGCATAACAACTATAAACCAGAGGCTGCGGTTCATGGAGGATAAGATATTCCTTATTCGTTTGTGAAGAAGAATCTCGGGGTTCTGTGAGATAAGTCACTTTCCCCTCGCAGAACAGTCATTTAACCCCAGAGTTTCCAAAGCTCTCTGAAGTCGTCCTTTAAAGTCTCCGATTGTGTCTGATCCTCAGTATAAAGAAATATTCTCCAGGGCACAGTCTGGGGCTCACATATTTTATTCTCCCTTCACCTAGCTTCCTCTCCAGCACATAAGGGCTGGGGGTGGACATTAAAAGGCTGTTAAGTGCTGGCCGACCCTGCCCCCCACGTTCTTTTCACATATAATCCGTCCTGGCATAGGCTGAGCATCACTTCTCCGGGTTTTCAAAATCTGAACCTTGTTGAGCACCAACATAATGCTGTGCATGAGAAATCCCAGACTGTAAAACTTGTTTTAATGCACAGAATTAATTAAAATGCCGTGGTAGCGATCCTGGTGGTATTCATCTGTAATCTCGGTGTATCAGAAAGGTACAATAGGTTCTCTAGTTGGAAGCCTTCCATTCTCCAAAGGACACCTTGGTTTGGCCGCCTCTAGTGGTGAGTTCAAGCCCTGCTACTTTCAAATCCGTACTTTAAGGCCCTACCTGCCCAAGAACTAATTCTCCTTCTCTCAGAACTCCCTGGTATATACTTTTCAAAGGCTTAGTAACATTTGGAATGGTTGCCAGACATGTTTTATTTTCTTTCATGCCAAAGACGTTCGAGGGCTTCTAAGTGATCCTGAACTTATTATCATGCCTTCTTCTAGAGCCAAGCAAGGCCGGTACCTCAGTGGCAAGTACTTACCTTTGACTCGGAGTTCGATATTCCTAGTGATATTGTATTCCTTGCCTTTGTGGGTAAATGCCATAACACACCTATAATAGCCCGCATCTTCCATGGACGTGTTGGATATCAGTAAGCGGGTAGGGTCTCCCGCACTTAGAAATTTCTTGTTGTCTTTATCCAAGAGGACAGAGCCCTTGAGAGGAAATGTATCTTAAAGTTATATTCTAGGATAATATAGATATCTCAGGGTCATATCATTGTTGTCAATCTATGCAGAATGTATAACCCAGGAATATCCCTGGAATATACTCACTTTGACAATTTTGTCTTTGGGGCATGCTTTTAACTGTATTTTTAGGAAAATTATTTTTTTTTCTTAAGACAGGATCTTATCCTGTAGCCCACACTGGCCTTAAACTCTTGATTCTCATGCCTTAGCCTCCTGGTTTCTGGGATAACATGGATGTGATTCATACTCAGTTTAGAAAAAAGAATTGGTTAACATTTTGATTTTTGTTAAGATTAACTTACTTTAGACCATTTAAGTACAAATATATTTAAGGTCTGTCTTCTACTGACTATGAGCAATATCAAGGAAAATCACTATTAAACAGCCATGAAGACATGAACAAGAGTTGGAAGAGAGCATGTTGCAAGAATTTCCTTAAAAATCATCTCAATTTTAGGACTTATTACAAGAGAGGAAATTTTCTAAATAAATAAATAGGAGATATGGGGGTCCATATTCTCATATAGACATGGAGTCCTGTAGGTTCTTGGCAAAACAGAGCCCTCGGGAGCAAGTCCTCCAGGAAAATGAGAGAAGTAGGCAGGATTAAAAAAATTCCTGAGCATTCCATGGCCTCAAGTATATTGCTTTCTTAACCATGATAAACCCATGCTGGTATTATATTCCTCTAAACTCAGCATTTGGGAAGCTGAGGCAGGAGCATCATGAGTTTGAGGCCAGACTGATCTACATAGAGAAACCAGGTCAAAAAGAGCAGGGAACAGGGGTGGGTGATGAGGAAGAAAGGATGAAAGGAGGGAGGAGGGAGAAATAAAAGGTGATCCAGGCTAAAAGGCTTTCAGTAATCAAATGCACAACCTCGAGTGATGCCATAATCTCACACTGGGTGGGAATGCAGAAACAACTGGGACAGTTGGTGGCTTGTCTTCAAAATATACTTAATTAAAGGGGGAGATATCACAGCTCCTAGCTTTAGTAGACAAGCATGAACACAGGGCATAATATCACAGGTGCTCTACAACCTGAGACTTTGGGTCAGTTTCTTCTGTTCCTTATCAGTAAAGGGAGGAATGAGCAGTCGTATCTCGTTAAACTCTTTATTGAGGTTACAGCAGGGTCAGCACAGAATGTACTCAGCAATGTTCAACATGATCGTGGAGGGACCAATTAGCGTTCACACCATCATGCTAGCCCCGTTTGTTAAGCGGGTATAGATGCAAGCACTGTGCCCAGGGTTGCATGTGCATCACTCTATTCCTAATCTTCAAAACAAGTGCAGGTAGCCAGAATTGCTAATTCCATTTTCACAGCAGAAACCGGTCCAAGAGGGGACATAAATGGACCAAACCATAAGAAGGAAGAAGGTTTCTAACCCACACACACTGTTTCCAGAGCTATGTTCTATCCTCTGCATGTTCTCTCTAAACCAAAAGACGGTCTCTCCAACTCACCAGGCTGTTCACAGGTACAAACTACTTTCAGAAAAGCATTTAACCCCATAGTACACACACACACACACACACACACACACACACACACACACACACACACCACATAACACACACAGCATACACATACCAGCATTACTATGATGTATATAAATACATGTGTGCATGTGTGCGTGTATCTTGCCATTTTAATGCCACTCAACTGGTCATTAAACCTACTTATTAAAGAGCTAATTCTTATCAATGACTAAATGAATAGTAGGCTTCTCGGCATGTTCTGTTTCAGAGGTCAGCAAGTTCTTTCAGATAAGAGCCAGATAGGACATACTTTAGTGTCATCACAGTCCGAATGGCCTCTGTCATAGCTACACAACGCTACAGACACAGACACCCTGTGCACGGATGGACACAGGGTGTGTCCCAGAGCAAACGTGCTTACGGACATTGGCGTTCGAGCCTTCGTCAATGGTCACATGCGCTGAAGTGTCCTTCTAATTTTTTTTCAAGCATTTAAAAACTGAAAACTCTCTGTACTTGATGAGTTACACAGACAGGTGACAGCTCTCTGTGACTCTAGGCTTTAATTGGGGCCTGTGCTGGGCATAACAATGTCTGATGACCTCACAAAGGGCCCATAAAACACCTGTTGTTTACTTAAGAAGACAAAGGGGAAATTGTAATTGTATTTACTCCTGTTACACAAAAGTTATCTTGTGCTTTCAAAGAGATGTTCTTTTTTTAACATGTATATAAAATGTGTGTAAGAATGAACAGGGTTTTTTATCCTATTTATTTTTAGGCAAGTGACAGTCTAAAGCTCTTTAGCAGCTGTTTACTCTGGAATCATTTCATATTCTTTCTACATGAACCTTATCCAAACCACAGAAGGATCAACAGACAATACTAATCACCACCATTTTAGTTAATATTCCATTTCTAAATTACATGTGTGTCTACATGAATATATTGTCTTCAGACAGTTCTATGTATGTGTTCTGTGGCCGGTAAGACATATTTCAGTGGCATACATGTTTTGAAGCATACCTTATACCACTGTATCTTTCCGCCAGGTTTACTAGGGATGAATTCTTTCAGATCAGGGCACACTAGTAACCCAGTAGATGAGACAGCTGAAACTTGCAAGTAGGAGATGAGTGGCAGAGAAGCTTCCGTGTTCTTAAAGATCTTGAGTTCCATGGACATTTGCTCACAGTGGGAGGAATTTCTAGGTGTTTATTAAGAAAAAATAAAAAGAGAAGGCAGTGAGTAAAAAGACAGAAATACAAAAACTCAGTGAAAGTAAGAACAACTTCCTAGCCCCGTTAAATCCTATCTACATTGTCTTGACGCTTATTGCTTACCTTCTGTTTGTTTTAAGTTCTTAGATACAAAAGCAGTACACCTGACTATTCTCAAGAACCTGTGTGTCTGTCCTGTGTGAGCTGTGCTTTTCATGAAGGAAAAGCAGAAGTTTCATTCTAGGGCCCAGGACACCAAGAACTCCCAAGTCTTCTCCAAGGGGGTTTGAAATTTGAGAGCTTTGAACCCAGCCTGGATATGATCCAAGAAAACTATGTCCAAATAGATAGTTTCCCAAGAACCACTGATTCCACTAAAGAAAAATTCCCTTTTCTTCCCCTACAAATCCTTTACCAACTGATCTCTAGTTTCAGAAAACTTCTGAGAACTTTGTTTCTGGATTCTAAAAGACATGAACAAAACTGAATGGCAGGAGGTGGGAATAACGATTATTTTTGGAAAGATATTTTCAATTGTTTGTCAGCCCACCCATAATCCTTGTATGTGATTCTACAAGCCCTTAGAACTGAGAAAAGGCCAAAGCTAAAAATATTGCTGGAAATGTGAGGGGAGATGGATGAAGGAATCGATTAGTAAAATTTAATGTTTAAATAGAAAAACAAGGAATTGGAAGGTAGAGCATGCACTTAGCATGGATGAGGCTCTGAATTTAATCTGCCGTATCTGAAAGAAGAAACAAAATAAAATAGGAAAAAAAGTGTAATTATATCAGCCAAGACCCTAAGATAAATAGCACATTAACTGATGTCATAAGAATCAATTGCAAACATGGTGTAATACTTACTTTCACGAAATTAAGTCTAATAATACACATCCGAAGACATGGACCCCATGAGCTCCAACTTCCTGCCTGGCAAGGTTCGTCCATTGATGTACTAATGGCTCTTGTGGAGGTAACCAACTGCTCTCTGGTTGGATCTGAGGCTTCCTCCACAGGAAGAAAGCCTCAGGTTCTGTAAACCTGCTCTCCCAAGACTAGAGAGGTCACAGGTCCCAAGGGAGAACTTAATACTCTTGTTTTGCTAAGTGGAAATAATGCCAAACTGCCTTCTAAGTATTTATGTTTACACCCACAGATGAATGCTGCTCCCGGCCTTCATCAGAGAAGCCCCCTTACCCGGCAGATGGCAATACAGGTGCAAACATAAAGGATAAGTGACTGTGTAGGACACTCAGAGCATCTGGCAAAAGAATGGGGTGGAAAGGAACGTAAGACCCAAAGGATGGGGGAGCTGCCATGAAATAGCATCTTCTGGACATGACATGGCCACTGTGTTCATGAACTCAGAGCAGCTGTGGTTATCTGTATAAGACTGGGCTGGCTACAACTACACGATACTCCTGAGGCCCACTCCTCACTGAAGGACTATAGGCCATTAATGGGTGTCGGGGAGGAAGCTGTCACCTTCTTCAGTCGTGTGGCTACCAAAAAGTTCTGCTTGCTCTAGTAAATAGCAACTCACTCGTGTTCATGAAAGCAACATGATTAAAAATAATGCATCACGCAGACAAAAAACACCCAAGCTAGAAGAGGATTTGGGGGGGGAGGGGGTTTCAGTGGGCAAAAGAGGAGAATGAAAGATCATTACGGGAATGAAAATAACCAGAACTCAGTAAATATGTGTGTGGAATTGTCAAATAAATAATCACATTAGAAGTTGAAGAGATGCAAATGAGAAATCTGCAGAGTGCTCACAGTAGCTACTAACAGCAAACTGACGCTCAGTTGAGTGAGATATACCCGAGGTAGTGATGATTATCATAGTGTTTTCAGCTGAGGTTATCAGCTCTCTGTAGCTACTAAGAGACAAAAGTCAAAGGCTCCTGGAAATCCCATAAACTAGGAGAAGTCTCCAGAAGTCAAGCTGGCCAGACAAGCCGAGAATGCCAAGCTTGTTCACAATATTGATCTGGTAATTCCCCTTGGACAAAACATTTGAGATTTGGGGACTTTTTGTTCTGGCAGCATTGTCTTGACTACTCTGAGTGAAATAAAGATCATGTGAGTTCCCGACAGCAAGAGCATAAACATGGAAGAGCAGGGCAGTCTCGTGTCCTGGAACTGTGAATGCCAAAGTGTGTCCTAGCAACTGCTGGATATGTCCACCCTAGTTGAAAGCCAGTATCACACAGCTGGAAGAGAAGGCAAACATTCCCCCAGGCAAGGAACACTTGAACACACTGAGGTTTTCACTGCCCCCCTCAATCTCGGAGCTCCCTTTTTCCCTGAAAAATGAAGACATTAGTTATAATTCTTAATCTAGCATAAAAACTAACTGCAAACCCAACATGCTTCTGTTCACGTGTCCCCAACATTTGTGCCTCGTGGCAGTAGCCCTGCAGGGGCTCCATGCTCATCTTGGTTATACACCACGACTCTCCCTCCACCATATCCTCCCCATGTGGCTAGCACACCTAACCCTCTCAAGGAACTTCTCAACAAGGAACAAAATTGAAGCTTGAGCACCAGGATACAGAAGGCAATGACTAAAATTTCCATTTATGCCTTTCCTCTTCCAAGATTGAGGGGTTTTGTTCTTGTTATTTGTTTGTTGTTTGATTTTCTGCTATATTTCTACACTTTCCTGGTAATGTTCCTCAGAGAATGTCAGTTGGATAATCTAGGAGGAAAGCAGAATTATGCCTGCTGCAAAATTAGATGCTCCTGTTTCCCAGAAACAAGTGTAAGAGACTACTTGCCTGCTTCCTCACCAAAAGTCTGAACCTGCCTCTAAATTGCTTACACATGAAGTGAGGCACATAGACAAGAGTGCAAAGCTGGATTTGATTTGAAAGAAGTTTTGATACCAAAACACATGCACATTTATTTTTTTAATATTTATTTCACATTCGATTGTGTGTCTGTGCAGGTCTGTTGGTGTGAGTATGTGCATGTGTGTGTGGGTGCTGACTGAGACTGTAAGAAGGTGTTAAATCATCTGGAGCTGGAGTTGGTTGTGGGCCACCCAGTGTAGGCACTGGAAACTGAACCCGGATTCTCTACAAGAGCAGCATGATCTCTTAGCCACTGAACCATCTTTCCAGTGAGTGCACATTTATTATGCACCCCACCTGGGACTGGAGTTGATGTCTCAACTTCCTCAATTCGTAGTAAGAATATCAACTTGTCTAGATCTCCTAAGTGTCAATATCCTGGGAAATGTCTCCATAAATGTGTTAATGAAATCTAGAACGACTCTAAAGTCAGTAGTAGGTGGAGGAAGCAGCGGCCTAGGAGCAGAGGTATCTGTCTGGAGAGGGAAGGCCAAGGGTGTACCCTAACCCTTTCAGAAGAACTGAACTAGGGGATTAAGATTGTCAACATGAAGCCAACAACTTTACCCTTTGAGAGGCAGCAAGATCTGTCAACACTGATCACTGCTCAGAACAATCTTTTCAACAAATGGTACTGAGAAAACAAGAGAGCCCATGCAAAGTGAGAGCTAGACCCTTGCCTCACACTGTATGCAAAAATTAGCTCAAAATATATCAGACACCTGAAACATAGGAGTTAAATGTATATATTTATAGGAAGAAAATGAAGGAGAAAGCTTCATTACTTTGAATTCATCTGTGATTCCCTGAGTCCAGAAAACACAACCAATAGAAGAGAAAGGTACATAACTTAGAATTCACCAAAATGTAAATGTGTCGTCTATGAAAAGGACAATGCCAATAGAGTGAATAAGCAAGCCACAGGGTGAGAAAAAGTATCTCCAAGTCACACAGCTAATAAGGAATAGACATTCCAAACTCCTCCAACTCAATAGTAAGCAATAAACAACACAGTCCTCAAAACCAACAAGGACTCAGGTAGCCATTTCTCCAAGAAGTATACACAAGCAGCCGAGAAAGACATGGAAAGCTAGAACATCATGAAACCACAATTAAGGGCATGAGCCATCATTTCACACACATTAGAACAGCACTATAAAAATAAAAAAGCAACCAGCATTGGCAAGAACAAAGAGCAACAGAATCCTTGTGAGGTTGGAAGTCAATGAAGCTGCTGTGGATAAAAGATTGGCAATTCCTAAAAAAATAAAATAAAATAAAATCAGACAAAAATTGCTAGGTCATCATAATGGCAGATTCATAATGGCATGTCTGAAGAAAGCCACAGAGCTGAACAAACCTGTGTGTTCACAGAAGAACAAATGGACAGACAGCATGTAGGGTGTTTGCACCATGAGATAAGATAGAAACAGTCAGCCTTGAAAAGGAAGGAAATTCTAACGTGGTGCATGAAGCTTCTAGAAGATGAAGATTTATAGAGACAGAAGGTAGAATGGCAGCTGTCAGGGGCTGAGGCTGAGGGACGGATGGCCAGCTGTGATTTAATGAGGACCAAGCTTTGGAAGTTCAGGAGGTAGATGGTGATAATGGTGGTGCAACAGTGTGGAAGTGCTAAAGCTGCTTGGGCTGTTCACATACAGACAGTTAGCATGTGGTGAACATGGGAGGGCCTATGCATGATATATGCATGTTACAGCATTCTTCTCCAAGAGCGATAGGACATAACATAGGGAGGATTGGTCCAGATTCATGGTGTGTGCCCTCCTCCTGCCCCAGAAGAACTTTTCATTTCCCTCATCTGTGCAATAAGCTTTTGGTTTAGCCTCCTTCTAAGACTCTGTCCAGTTCTGCTGGGGATTTTCCATCTATGTCTTGTTTCTCCACCATGTGCAGTTACTAATGAAGAGCATAGCAAGCCTCCATCTTTCAGGGCTCCTGCTCTGATGGTAGACAAATGCTAAAAGACATGCACAAAGAACAGATGTGCCTGATGGGGGAAAATGTTTTCAAGAAAAGTAACATCAGGGTATGGAGAGCAGACCGAATGCTATGTCAGCTAACAAGGCTAGGGGAGTTCTCTCCAAAGAGGTGGCATTTGAGCAGGGACCAAACACACCCCAGGAGGGAGGGATCTATAATAATGTCCACATGGGCAGTTGACCTGGTTTTCTTTCTACCGCCGATAAACACCATGACTAAAAGCACCTTGGAGAGAGGTCTATGTCAGCTTACAGTCCATCACGAAGAGAAGTTGGGGCAGGAATCTAGAGGGAGAAATGAATCAGGGGCCGTGGAGAAACACATTTACTCACTTGTTCTGCACGGCTTTTTCAGCCTAGTTTCTTATACAACCCAGGACTTCCTGACCAGGGATGGCACTGCACAGTGGGTATGGTAGTTTGAAAAAGAATGGCCCCCGAGACTCATATATTTGAATGCTTACCTATTAAGGAGTGATACTACTTTGAGAGTTTATGAATTGTGATCTTGTTGGAGTAGGTATGGCCTTGTTAGAGGAAGTGTGTCACTGGAGGATGAACTTGTGGTCTCAAAGCCTAAGCCAGTCCTGGTGTCTCTCTCTCCCTGCTGCCTGTGGATCCGCATGTAGAATTCTCAGCTCCTTCTCCAGCACCATGCCTGCCTGCATGCCACCATGCTTCCCTCCATGGTGACAATGGACTAAACCTCTGAAACTGTAAGTAAGCACCAATTCAATGCTTTCTTAAGAGTTGACACGGTCATGGTGTCTCTTCATAGCAATAAAACACTTACTAAGACTTTGGGCTGGGCTCTTCTAAATAAATCATTAATCAAAAGATGTTCTACATATTTGCCTACAAGTCAGTCTGATGGAGAAAATTCCTCAATTGAGTTTCCTTTATTTGAGGTGAAGCTACTTATGTCAAGTTGACAGAAAGAACATACATATATACATACATACGTACATACATACATATACATGCATGATATATTTAGATAGATAGATGTTAGATAGATAGATAGATAGATAGATAGATAGATAGATAGATAGATAG
>CAJQZJ010032438.1:2172958-2189418 GCA_907164525.1 Lophiomys imhausi
GTTACACCAGAAGGGCTAATATGGGAACATTCATGGCCTCTACTGTGCTACACCAGAAGGGCTAATATGGGAACATTCATGGCCTCTACTGTGCTCGCCCTTTTCCGGGTTCTGCATGGGTTCTAACAACTTCCAGGTTAGAAGGTGCACTGGGTTTACAGGCCTCTTGGCCTCACAGCATCCAATCATAGAAAGTACCAGGGAATATTTGTGACTGAAATTCTACCTGAGGTGTAATCTGAAACATTACCACACCTCCTTTCCCTCATGAACAACTTCAAGTAGTCCAGATGAGTGCACATTGTTAGTGCAAGGAAAGCATTGAGAATATTCCCATAATCCTCCCTCATAAGTAGGGAATCTCAGAGTCCAAGGGCTCAGATCCACAGACTTGGTGCCTACTTGCAGTGACAGGACAGTAGAGATTTCTCCCTTGGGTGTGCATCTGGCCTACCACTTCCCTCCCAAGCTCCTCTTGCTTCCACAGGTTCTCTCACTCTCACCTTCTTGAAGCACACGTACTTCCTAAATCTCGCCTCTAACCCTGTCCTCTGGTTTGGTAGCAAGAAAATCATACAAACATTAGGCAAGTTGTTTCCTCCTCTTTAGACACTCATTTGTGTATCATGTCCCCAGATATACTGTCTCTATCCAGACTTACTGATTCTCTAGTTGAGATCTGAAAGAAATAAAAGTTACACCATGTCTAGCTTATGCTATGTCTTTGTACAAGAAAATGAAGCCAAATATACAAATCTATGTGCTAATGTAATAGCCACAGTGACTGTGACAAACACTGAACATACATTCTTTCATTTATCCCTAGGAGGTGAATATTATAATATTTTATACAACATATTTATGAATAAATCAAAGAGATTAAGGGACTTGGCCGTGATAGTATAGTTACTAAAAACTGGAGTTGAAACCCAAGACTGCTGACTTGAAAGCTCCCTACTTTTCACAACTATACTTTCTATGGGAAATACTCCTTTTCCCCTCCCCCAGTACCTATCCACCCTGTTTCCACAAATAGTATAACCTCTGTCTCTCCACTGGGTCCACAGTCAACCCTCATACAGACTACACTTCCCATCATCCTGTATAATTAGGAATGTCCATATGAGAAAATTTGGGAAAATGGAATGTAACTGAAATGTGTAATCTTTCTAGGGAGGTCCCTTAAAGTAATATTTATGAACCTCACTACCCCACTATCAGGTATATATCCAAAGGAAATGAAATCAGTGTGTCAAAGAGACACTCATGTTTATTCACAATAAGCAAGATTTGGAGTCCATTTAATATCCAAACATGGATGAATGAAGACTATATGACAAGAATATGTAACATAATGGAATATTGTTTGGTATTATTATTATTATTATTATTATTATTATTATTGTAAGCTCTTCCACTTGTATCCACATAGATAAAAGGGATATCATGCCAAGCAAAAGAAGCCAGACATAGATAATTAGTGTAAAATCTCTCTTGTATGTGGAACCTGAAAATGTTTTAGAATAGTAGTCTCCAGAGATAGGGGTAGTAGCAGAGAATGTGAAATATTGGTCAACTGTCACAAAGTCAGAAGTAGTCAGGAAGAATAAGTACTATTGTTCTAATTGTGCAATCAGATGACCATAGTCAACAAAGGTTTACCGTGTATTCCAAAGTAGCTAGGAGATTTTCACATGAGATCTGTACCAAGTGACTGATATGCTAATTGCATACAATTGTTCTTTACATACTATATACGCACCACGTCATCACATTGTATCCCATAAGCTCGGAACATCATTACCAGTTAGAAAAAGTGACATCCCCAACAAAGTCTCCATTAATGTCCTTCCTTTGCCCTCAGTGCTCATACTCCCTGGTGGCTAGGCTATAACCTCCATCTTGGCCCACATGTTGAGTGGAGTCATAGAAAGTGTTGGAACAATGAGAAGAAGGCTCACTCACCTTCTTTTATGTTCTCAAGCTTTCAATAACAGGCAGTCAAACCTGATATGTGGCCCATCTAGACTTCATTAAATAAAAAAATACAAGGGGAAGGGAGCAGTGAAAGGTATCATGGGCCGCTGTTCCCACAGCACGCTGTCTGACACAAACTTGTTCCAGATCAGAAGTTTTCTGACGGCTGATTCTGGAAAATCACTTTCTCTCAGAAGCAGCCTTGCAGCCTCTGCTGGGACAACAGCAGCCCCCCACCCCACGGCTCATGTTTCTGAGTCTGGCTTCCCTTGGATTTATATGGAGGCCTATAAATGTGAATAAAATTGTTCTGGCACCAAAACATCAGGTCGTATTTTCTCAGGTGTGGGCTCTAACTGATGTCTCACAGAGCCTTGAAGCTGTGGAGTCAGGGAAGTGTGCTTTAGATGGGAAATGTCCCAGGCCCATGTGTTTGAACACTCGGTCTTGCTATCAACAGTTTTGGAAGGTTGTAGAACCTTAGGGTGGATCCTGGCTGCAGGAAGTACATCACTGGGCAGGTCTTGAGGTTTTACGGCCCAGCCTCACTTTCTGTTTGCTCTTTGTTTCCTGACTGCAGACACAATGTGACCAGCTTGCCTCTTACCTGCTGCCATGTCTTTTCTACCATGATAGACTCCCCCCTAGAACTATAAGCCAAAAATAATTGGCTTTAAATCGCTTCTTGTCATGTATTTTGTTCCAGCAGCAAGAAAAGTAACTAATGTAAGAATTCTACTCCAATATCTTCCTTGGGCGGGAAACCAAAGAAAATTTGAAGTTGACTGCTCTCTCCAGCTTGTCTATCTGGTCAAGCAAGAGGATAACTGTTTCCAGAAGGAAAGGAATTTCTGCCCTCCTTGAGCTCTGTCAGCCCCTGCCCATGCCCCAGGCCACCCCACAGCCAAGGGACTGTCTTGGCTTCTCTCTCTCTGGACTTCAGCAAAACATCTGCTTCTCTGCAATTCTCCCAGAAAGTGGCCAGGCAAGCGAACCACAGGCACATAGAAGTGACAGTTTTTAATTATCAAAACCTCACAAAATGCTAGAACCAAAATTGTTGTGCTGGGAGAAACAGCGAGTCATTGGCGGGCCCAGAGACAGGAAGAAAGCATTTGCTGAGGCCTCCAGCCAAACACATTCCCTGTCTTACTTGCTTTAAACAGGGCTCCAGATCACAGGCAACTTGATTTTTCTCCTGGAATCTGACTTGACCTTGTTACCAGGAGGAAGTCTCAGGGGTGGCTCATTGCAGGCATCTGGGTTATAATTTGATCTCTATTTTTTCCTAGACAAATAATCGTGTTTCACACCTCCCACTCCATGCAAGAAAACAGGGATGAGCCGAAGAGTAGGGTGGGGCATGTGAAAATGATGAGGACCTGTGAAGACGTGGCAAAGAGAGATCTAAGAATGCAGTAAAGTCTCAAATGGCCCAGCCCTGAGCAGTGATTACATCGCTTTTCAGCCCAACTTTTATAAGGTACAAACACACTGGAAAGTGGAAAAAATGGTATGGGCACTACAGAGTGTATTCCACCTATACTCATTAACCCCCCCTCTCTTTCTCTCTCTCTCTCTCTCTCTCTCTCTCTCTCTCTCTGTGTGTGTGTGTGTGTGTTTTTTTTCTCTCTCTTTCTCCTTCTGTATATACTGTAAAATTCTGTATACAGAAAAATACAACAACTGAAAAATTACAGGTATCATCAAACTTTGAAATACTTCAGAACACATATAGGAATGCATTTTTAACAGATTAAGAAGAAATAAGTAAAAATAAATAAATAAGGAGAGAGGAAGGAACTGGTGGGTGAGAGGTCATTGGTCCTGGGGGATGATCCATGGTCATTGTTTTGGTCAATGGACATAGCATCTAACTGCCTGCTGAACACAAGTTCCTGTCCATAGGTCAGACAGCTCTCATCCCTCATCACAGGAACTTCTTTTCGCAGTGAGTGGCAGTATCGAGACAGCTTGTCAAATTGCCCTGTGGAGTTCTCATCCATCCCTAAATGGGACATCTATATCAACCCCCTCTTCAAAAGGCTCAGAGAGGGAAGGAAAGGTTGTAAGAGCCTGAGGTCAGTGGAGGCTGCCGCTTAATTGGGTCCCCTAGACGTGACCTGACCACTGCATTCCTGAGCTCAATAGTATCTCTGGCTGCCTCCAAGAGACCTGCAGAAGCTCCAATAGTCGGCATTTCAGGGTGTATGGAGGAGGGATTCATGAAGCCCCCCGCCCCTAACTGATGAGCTACTGGCAGTTTTTGGCTGCTAAGTGGGAGGGTCTGCTTTCTTTAGAACTGCAGCTCCTGGCAGATCACTCCTGCCCCAGTGACTCCCTAACCCTAACCCTGAGACCTTGCACATACAGGCAGCACTGATGAGACTCGGTGGGTTATAAAAAGAGAGCCTAAGGTTGGGAAAGGAATGTAGAGGTCATTTGAGTGGAATCGGAGGTGCATATACATACAAAATTTATTTTTAAAAATCAATTAAAATATTTTTTAAAATCCTATATTATATTTGAATGTGTCAGGACTGAATTAACCTGGGAGGCTAAGCTTTAGTGGGTCATTATCCTCATGTTGATGCCTGGAGGTTTTGGGCAACTGTCCCACCTCTGAGTCACACCGAACAGTCACAGAAAGAACAGAACAAGGTGGCTGAATACTAATCAAGTTGATTAGCTGTTGGCTCAATCGCCCATCACTTAGTCACATCCAGTGTGGTAAACAAAATCCTAAAACCCCACACATGCCTCATGCACATCATACAGAATAATCCACAACTGGTAAGAGAACAAATACTCGCACCAAAAGTATCTCAGGCAGGAAATCTCAGAATTTCAGAAGGTGAAGGGTAGGGAGGATCCATGGTGCAAGAAGGGAGGAATGTGTGAAGGGATTGCGGCAGCTTTTATTGGCAAATGTGCTGGCTGGGGGCAACTAGCTGCTATCACCAGAATAAAAGGAATTCTGCCTCCAAGCAGCATGATGGTGGTCAGTCAGGATGAGAGCTGTGTAACCCTTAGCCAGCCTCCCACATCCACCCACACCCCTGGAGAAGCCCAGGAAGATGGGAACGCTTCCTAGAAGAGTCCTTCCATTAGTAACAGCTGTGGATGCTCAAGCTTGACCCACTAAGAGATGGGCATTCCCCATCTTGAGACAAATCCACAATATGAAACTTCTCTGTCAGCTCAGGGCCCAAATTTCCTTTCCTGTAAATGACATTCATTGGTCAGATTTTGCTACCTAATGTTGGCTTGTTCACACTGCTCAGTAGTCCTGGACCTCAGTGAGATTTTTAGAAAATACAGTCTAAAAGAACAAGGGGACAGAATGTGGAAACACAAGTCATGCCAAAGGCATGGCCAAGGGCCAGAAAGATCACATGTGGGAGGTTAATTCTCCTCACCTACTAAAGGGACCAAACCTGGTAGAAATTTCAGGATGATAGATATGTCACGTGAAGAATTCTACACAAAGCTGGAAAAGAAAAAATTCTCAACACACAGCAGGACTCACCAGCATTTTACAGAAGCTGGTGGATTGAGGTGGTAGTAACGTGGCAAGGACATGAAGTTAGCCGACATGGGTGAAGGGTGACAGAGTCCACCCTCTGCACTCTGCCTGGTTCCTGCTTTGGTTCCACCCCATAGCCTGGAACATTCTGGCATCATAGTCAATAACTGAGCTAACACCAGTTGCCATGCTAAAAATGTATGTAGTGTTGCCTAATAGAATCAGTGAATCCAAGTGCACAAATCCAAATTATAGAATATGTTTAACACATAAACATGATCTTAAGTTCACAGAGAAAGATACATATAGATTTATAAAGCTGGTTGGGAATTCTAAGCTTCCTGGTAGCTTCTTTCAGATGAGCCCTTAGTGATGGAGCCCTTAAACAGACAATGGAGATAGGAACTGGGCTCTTTACTAGCTATGATCTTGGGCAACCACAAAGTCAATTGCGCAATCTGGGTCCCAGCTTCTTCATTTCTAAAATGCAAAGGCTGTGCCGAGGAGCCCTCACGACCAAGTATAGATCTCTAGGATTCAAGGTGAATCTGGACTTGGTCTGGCTTACAACTTCCATTTCTAAAGACGCAGGTCGGTGGGGAGGGGGGAGAGGTCATCAGATAAAGTGTACCAAGTCAGCTCCTCTGCCATAGTCCCTTTAGCCAGCAAAGAACAGAACCAATCCTCAGGACTGGGGGTTTCTCCTGGGCATTGGAGTTCTGCCTGTGTTGGACCACTTCTAGGTAATTGTTAACTAGTGACATTGGAGTTGAAGTCTGGCTGCTGGAAAACACAACACCCTTCAGACCAAATGTGGGCTTCCAACTCCTGTAACCTGAATATAGGGAACAACACAAATATTCAAATATCCAGTTACCCAGAAAACTTGCCCATCTAAACTATAACAGAACAAACAAGGAGAGAAGGATCAGAACAGCTGAAGGAGAATATAACAGAACAAACAAGGACAGAAGGATTGGAAGAGCTGAAGGAGCGATAGGTCTGTGTGTTTACTCACAGAGTCAGCCTTCCTCTGATATTCTTTCTGTCTGATGTGAGCAGAGTGGGTTAGACTTCATGGATGCCCATGACCATGTCTTCCACCCTCATAGTCTCCTGTAGTGTTACCATCAGCCTGCCATCAAGAGGTGGAGTCCAGCTCACCTCCCTTGAATGTGGACAGGCTAGTGACTCACGTGCCAAAAGAATGCAGCAGAATTGAGTTAGTTCATTCTGTGAGCATCCTGCAGCTATGTCAGAGAAATCTAAGTAATTTCCACCTGGGTCCCTCACAGAAAACCAGCCACCGTGGAAGCATCCTGACTGCCCCAGGGAGGCCGTGTGTAAGGTGTGTCATGGGACTGAGCTGTCAGCTACCTCCTAAATCCCTTCTGAGGTACCGGCCACGTGAGGTGAGCTACCTTAGACTCCACAGACTGATAACCAAATTGTTGGACCTTGGCTGGAATACACAGCAGAGGAGAATTGCCTAGCTTTACTCAAGTATACAGCCTACGTGATATATGGGTTATAGCAAAATGGTGGCTATGGCAAGTGGCTACATTTTAGTGAAATTTTTCATGGAGTGAAAGGGGAACGCTCCCTGGAAAGCTGAACACGTTTGAGTCCCTGGAGGATGGGAGTGGGGGTTGATCAGTAGTAGAGAATTAGATGGTTGACAGCAGAAAACCGCACAGTGCAGACAACAGCAGATGACTTACCGGTAACGAAGGGGGCAGGAAAAGAAATGACTAAGACTATCACAAGAAACGAAGCACATAGCCACCTGGGGCCTGGAAGCGCAGATACAGCCTTGCCTTGCCTTGTGTTATTTTGTACCAAGAGGACACCTGGGTGTGAGAGCACAAAACAGCTAAGGCTTTCAGTGATGACCTCAGCCATCATGACCTTGGAAAAGCCAGGTATGCCCTGGAGTGTATTTCTTGCTATTCCCGATCGTTCTACAAGATGGTCCCAGGAGAGGAAGCACAGCACACTGCTCAGAAAGGAGCGAAGGATGCAGATAAGACATGAAGGAAACTCCTTCCCAGTAGGAAGACAAGCAGAAGAGAAAGACCCTCTGGGGTCTGAGGAAAACGGAAAAGAGGTGCCAGATGAAAGAGACAGATAGACCTAATCTGTGTTTGAAACCTGAGAGCAGAAAAGAATTTTTATTTCTTTCTAGAAGCTGAAAGCTTACGAATGGGTTTGTATAGGAGCCCCACCTTGTCTGGCTAAGTGGGCTTAGCAGGGTGGTGATGGCAGAGAGGAAAGGCTATCATGATGTGCCAAGTGAGCAGAAGGGATGCCAGATTTTTAGAAGACTGCTTGCTGTCAGTCTCACTCCCAGGTCAACACAGAGTGTTTAGACCTTCCCCTGTACTTCCTGTGAAGAACAGGAAAACCACGGGCTGGGCTGAGGCTGCCACAGTGAAAGGGACTGATCTAGCTGAGGCTGCAGTTGGATAGAAATGGAGTAACCAGAGAAGGAACGGGGCAAACCTGCTTGGCCAAGGTCATGAACTCTACTCTCTGGTGTTCCAGCAAGATATCCCCATAGTCCAGCAACAGATGAGGCAGTGTCAATATAGATTGTTTGGGGTGGGTCCCCCACTGGCTGCTAATTATTTTGACTATCACCCGAACATTTGGAATCAGATAGAAAAAAAAAAGTTCTGCCAAATGCAGAGGGCTTGTAGAGTCGGTGAGGATCGCCAGCTGGCCAGAGCATTTGCTGTCATATACCTCAGGCATTAGACTATGGTTTTTTCCGGCCATGGATCCCAGTAGTAGTGGCTTTATGTCCAGGAAGATACACACACAGCTCTGAGGAAAGCCAGTGATAACCCCCAGGTCAGCAGACTGGGGGTTATCAAGCACACTCCCGACCATTCTTTGGGACTGCATCCTGGAAGAAAGCTGGAAGGGACAGGGGAGAAACTAGAACGAGCCAAAGAACCGGATGAGCCCAGGAAGAATGGACATGAGGCATCTGAGACAGAGACAAAACATAAAGCAGACTGGATTTCCCTCCCCTGTGGAGAGGGGACTGGGGAAGCAAGTGAGATTCTTCTTACAACAGTGAACAAAGAAGGGGGCAATGATTTGCAGAGATATGAAGTTTTTCTATACTATATCTACATCTGGTAGAAATATATATGGTAGGAGTATTTTCTTCTAGAACTGTTAAGATGTCAAGATTTATAGGACTTTTCTTTTTGTGCTTTGAAAGATTATTTCCCACTCTCCAGAAATTCTGCCCACCTAGAATGGCCTATAGTCTGAGTCACCAAGGACAACAGCTAAAATGTCCTTTTCTCTGAGGGTCGCCAGCTATCCTGCGAAATTAAGGTCAGCCTTGAGTATACAATCACCATCCCCCCCATACACACACACACACACACACACACACACACACACTTGGAATCCAAGAACTTTTTATCTACACTGTGTGAGAAAATCCCTTGCCATAAGAAAATGTGATCTTTGACTGGGAGTCACCCCAGACTCACTGTGTTTTCCTTGGGCCCCAAAACTCTTGGCCTAAAGAGCTACATTCCCTTCCCACACTGAAGCCTCTGGCTTCTCTCAGCTGGAAGACAAAAACACTAGTATGTTTCTGATAGGGATATACAGACACTTTTTCTCCAAATCCTTGAAGTTAGGCCTGGCACACCACTAGCAGAAACACTTGCATTTCCAGGCCTACCTACCCAATTCACAGCTGATGTTCTCTATTTAAATCCTCTCTTCTCCAGCCATAGTAAACAATGAGTTCTTGTGAATGCTGCCAGCAGAACACAGCTGGTCATCCTGACAGGCAAACTCTCAAATCCAGCTGCTAATCCACACATTTGTTCCTGTTTGTCTGTTTTAGTAAGTATGAGAGGAAACACAAGTAGTTACATTTCTAGTAAGTTCCCAAATGATGCTGAAGCCACTAGTCCAGGGACTACATTTTGAAAACCACTTCCTTAGGACATAGAGGAAGTTTCGTGTCCTGTTTGTCCTGTAGCAAGTCTGTGTGGTATTACACAGAGAGAGACAGAGTCAGAGACAGAGAGAGAAACACAGAGACACAGAGACAGAGACAAAGATGAGACAGAGAAACAGAAAAACACAGAGACAGAGACGGAGAGAAATAGAGAATGAACATCAAAGCTCTATTAATTGAGCAGATGTTGTCTGCAAATCCTGTTTGAAATGGCCTGAGAGGCCAGGAGAAGCTCTGAGGAGTCGAGGTCTGGCAGAGTTGACTGAACATGAGAGAGCAGAGGCAAGAAGCGACTGATGCTGTAAGATACGGGGTGTGGCAGGTGCCACTGCATTGTGCCTTGGATTAGAACACATATCAGTCGAAGAGAGAGATTTGTTTTCTAGTGCTGTGAAATCAATAACCATACGCTCAGCCATTTAGCTCCAGCTGCTGTAGATCCAACGTCTCAGCTCAATTTAGATGGTTTCTCTGCTCACAGTCCTTCCTGACTAAAGCCAAGGGTCAGTTGGACTATGTTCCTTGTTGAGCCTGTAGTCCCCTTCCACGTTTACATGAGACGTCCCTGCTTTTTATCAGCTGAAGGCTAGGCCCCAAGACCACTGAGTCTCTAGCCTTATGCCTCTCTTCAAGGCCCACAGACCATCTGATGCTGCTTCACATCTCTTTGATTCTGACCTCCACACCTGCTTATAAAGAGTGAGGCTCTTACATGAGATCCACCATCCTACTCTTCCTTGTGTTTAGCTGATTGAGAGCCTGAGCTGCACCCACAAAGTCCCTCAGCCTTACCATATAAGGTAGTACAAGCCATATCTGTGAGGATCCATTTACACACCACAGCCTCATGCAATGAAAGGGGATTATACAGGCATGAATCGGTGGGTCTCATTCTACAGTTCTGCCTATTACACATGTGGAAAACACCCTGATGACTATTATGTCTTGAACATCCAAGACCCACCCAGTGTTTTACATTTACTGTTTCCTCGCTCTCAAATGAGGTCTCTTCCCATATTCTTTAAAGCTTGGTTACTCACAACATTATCAACACTCATGAGGAATGCAGATGATAGTGCCCGGCATCAGCTCTCAGGAAAAAAAAAAAAAAAAAAAAAATCACGTACCTGTTTACAAGACTTCCAGGAGATGCAAGAAAGAATGATCTCATAAGTTCTTTGTCCCAAAATAACTCCCTCCTGGGCTCACTAATGGACATGCACCTCATCTTAACTCCTAAGAAAATAGTCCTCAAAATGGGCTTCCCATACAAGCAGTTCCAATGTGTGATGCAAGTCCTCGGGTGGGCACACACCCACACTTACTGAATCTGAAAACCTGTGTGGGCCAAGCAATGTGTGTTGTAGACAGATGTGATAAGGGTGAGGTGCGAGGGCCTGATGAACATAGGCACTGCGCAATGCTGCGCCTTCTCGTGAAAGCTCCAGGAACAAAGCACACACATCAGTACTTCTTGCAAGACTTCAGCTCTGCTGTCACTAGGGGCTGGCTCCACTATCCTGGGCTTTGAGAGGAGGGTCATGATCATGTGATCGCACCATTCTAGGTGTCAAACAGTTGGAGTTGGAGGGGGGAGGTGGGAGTGAGGATGTCGGGGAAAGCCCAGGCCAACCCACAGCACATGAGGGAGGGTACATCCCCACAGTACTCCAAGATTCATAGCTCCTGGGAAAACCAAAGAAGCTAAGAGAAGGAAAAGAATCCACTGAGACAAGCAAGGCTCAGAGGAGCCTCTGGGGAAGGTGTTCTTCTGCACTTATGCCTGTAGGAACAAGACACTGGTCTCAGAAAGCAAGCCTCCTGGAAAGGCAGAGCTACAACAGGGTGAGGTTGATGGGATGTGATACGGACTGAGAGGGAAGCCAGCACCATCTCACTTCGAGCAGAATCCAGGATGGGACTGGGAAGGACTGGTCAGTTCTCCACCTCTATGTACTCAGCAGGAAACCCTGAGAGAAGTTCTGACTAAGATCACCCTGTGTAAGGAGCCTGAGGTCAAGGACTGATAGCTGGGGCTCATAGCCAAAAATAAAGTTCCAAAAGGGAATGGTGGGGACCCATGAGAAAAAACATTAAAGATCAAGGGGAACCATTCATCTAACACCTGTATATGCCAGGCGTGTCCTAGCTGCTCCATCTGCCTGGGAGCTATGGCTTCCGAGAGGCTTCAGGTACACTAAACACACAATCCACCCTAGGAAAGTCCCAGGAGCCTTCCAAAGAAGTGCCCTGCACTCTGTCCCACATGGCCAGCCTCCTAAGGTGAGTGCCCAGCCTGGGTTCTAGATGCTAATCCAAGGTCTGGAACTATGGTCTTTCCTTAGAAGTTCTCTGATCCAGTCCCTTTTCTTTTCTCTTCTTTTCTTTTTTAACAGAGAAACCAAAGTGGGAAAAGCCCAAGGAATCCTTAAAGTGACCCTCACACAGATGTAGACACTCACTAAGGAGAAAGCTCACCCAGATGGAGACAGGAGAAGCCTACACAGGGGTCTAGGGTCCCATTAAAAATGGAGCTGCTGTTCTGCCTCCCTGGTGTCTCCCTGCCTCTGTCCAACATTCTTACCTGGAGGTCTGCATTCTTGTGCCTTGATGCTTCCGGCCTGGGGAATGCTGCCAGGCCACACTTTCACCTTCTGTGGTATCTCAGCAGCCCCCACAGGGATTTATAGGCTCCTGCCTGCTGGGATGTCCTAACTCTGCTGTGCCTCTCACTCTAATTGGTGGTGGTGGACACACCTTCTCCCTCCTCACAGGGAGCACCCAGCTCATGGTGCCTTTGTGCGTACATGTTTGCCCGATGAGGAAGTGACCGAGGAAACTCTGAGTTTCCAGTGTGTATGTGTGTGTGTGTGTGTGTGTGTGTGTGTGTGTGTGTGTGTGACTCACTAAAGTGACATTCTTCCAGCTGAGAATACATTTTAAAGTGATGCTGGATGTATATCAAAAAGTTGTAAACAATTTCACCTGTGGGATTTCATCCCATCAGCTGGATGCTGGTTAAAGGCCGACAGTGGTCTTGTTAAAGAGAAAAGGAGATTTTTAATGAGTGAGAGCGAAGGTCCCCACTCCTTCCCCCAAGGAGCTCTTCTTGAATCTAAGGAGGGTTAAATTTATGGGCTTGTTTCAGGAGCTTTGATTTGGCTTTTTTTTTTTTTTTAGTTTTGTTAGTTTCCTGGTCTGTTTTGTTTTTAACCTTCTATGAATTGTTTCAAGGACAAGTGGTGTAAAGGGTTGATCTTCTAATTCTTTTTTCCAGTTGTGGAATTGCTTTAATAGTAGTTTCTGTTCTTATAGAAATGTCTCATTCACTCCCCAAAAGGCCCAAAAGCTACCCTCAGTTGCTCCTTCTCATTCACAAGTTGCTGTCACACAGTGATAGGGGCAGATCTCTCCACAAGATCTCAAAGACACCATGGTCTAACATTGGGTGCTGGTCAGGGAGCAACGTGGGAGAGAATGAGGCTTGTCTCTTGCCTCTCCAGAGGTGAGCACCGGGACTTGACCCCTGCTAGTCTTCCACCTCTATGCAGCCCCAACAGTCCCGTAACCCTGCTGTATAGATAGATGTTGGGCAGTGCCACATAGCACAGGCAGGTATATTTAGAGGTCCCCTACTGGGGGATAGAAAATAATGCTTTGCAAAATGTACTTTAAAACCCAGCACTGCAACAAAAAAAAAAAATCACAAACAAGATATCAATGATAAAAGAAACTAACAACTCATGTTATTAACCCTGATGACATTTTCTACCTTGTTTATATTAGCTCTTCATATTCCTACAGGTGAAAAGGTAGGCACAAAAACATTCAAAGAAAAGCTTTAAGACTTTCATATCCACAACCAAAGCCTCAAGATCAGGGCTGGAGAGATGTCTCAGAACATAAGAGTCGTTATGTGAGTCTCCTGGCAACTGGAGTGATGCCTGTCTCTGACATGGGCTCTGCTGCCTGCTTTTTGATCACATCCCCCTAATGGGGCTGCAGTGCCTGGCCTTGGTGGAAGAGGATGGCTCAGTCCTGTTGCCACTCGATGTGCTCGGGTGGGATGGTGTATAGGGAGGGCTCTCCTTTTCTAAGGAGAAGGGAGAGGGGATGGGGGGAAAAGGGTGGGAGGGTAGGACCTGGAGGAGGGGAGGGAGGGGCTACAATTGGGATGTAAGGTGAATAAATAAATAAACAAATAAATTTATATTAAAAATTTTTAATGAAATAAACTATTTTTTCAAGTCTCAAGGTCATGTTAAAACTGATAGCCTTTTGATAACAAAGAAGGTAATTCATAGAATTCAAATTTCAGATTGAGTAAATAGTATCTAATAAAAATAAAATGTGAGTATTAAATGGAAACTCAGACATAATCAAATCCATCCTCCAGTTTAAAAAGAGCAAACTGAGGTCCAGGCAGTTGTGGGGGCCATGTTTGAGTTAGCTATGTTAATTTAATCATGTGTAAAATTTCATACTGGGTGTCTTATCTATGGTTTCTATTGTTGCATTAAAACTCCATAACCTAAGCAACTTGGGGAGGAAAGGGTTTATTTCATCTCCTAACTCTCAGGTCATGATCCATCACTGAGGGAAGTCAGGACAGGAACCTAGAAGCAGGAACTGAAACAGAGGCCGAAAAGCTTTCACCCCATGGCTTGCTCAGCCTGCTTTCTTATACTATCTAGTACCACCTACTCAGGGGTGGCACAACCCACACTGGTGTGGGCCATCCCTCATCAATCATTAGTCAAGAAAATACCTCACAGTCTTGTCTACAGGCCAATCTTACAGAAGCATTTTCTTCCCTGATATGTCTAGGTTTGTGTCAAGTTGACAAAAACCAACAAGGACACTGGGTAATGGTCTTATGAAGCTAGAACTACCCCAAAATAAGTTTTTAGGATAAATGGTAAGTGTTAAATTCTATCCATGTTTATTCTTTTCCCAACGACTCTTGGAGGTAGATTATTTGCTTTTATTTCTTATATGGTAATGTTGAAGAGTAAGTTATAAATTTCAAGTCAACTAGGTATCAAAAGCAGAAATTCACCTCATCAGGAAGGTCTCCCTAAATGTCAGCTTACCATTCAAACTTAAAGACCATGCAAATAGCTGACTTCTTCATACTCTTCACTCCAGCTGATCTTCCTAACTTAGGATCCTATTTACTCAACAACAAAGGCAACACAGAGCTTAAGACAGCCTCAAAGGAAAAGCAAGATCATGCCAGATGCCTTTGTCTACACTCAGGAGGAACTTCAAGTGTTGTGATCTATAAAGAGGATTTACTCAGGCTCATCTTTTGTCTGTGGAAAAACTTGATCATTGTGCTGGTTTGTTTTGTCGACTTGACACAAACCTAGACATCTGGGAAGAAGGGATTTTAATTGAGAAAATGTCTCCATCAGATTGTCCCATAGGACAATCTGTGGGGGAATTTCCTTGATTACTGATTGATATGAGAGGGCCGATCTCAATAGATAGGGGGACAGGCTGCCACCCCTGGAGGGCAGTCCTGGGAGGTGTAAGAATGCAGGCAGAGCAATCCTAGAAGACCCAGCCAGTAAGCAGCCCCTTCCAAGGTATCGGTCCCAGTTCCTGCCTCCAGATTCCGGCCCTTGGTTCCCTTCATGAACGACTGTAAATTGTAATTTGAAATAAGCTCTTTCCTCCCTAAGTTACCTTTGGCCATGGTGTTTACCTTTGGCCATGGTGAAAACTTAGCTAACACAATCATAGAGTCTAATAATTTTTTCAAGCACTAATGCTCAAGGCCTGCTTTAGGAGTGCCAAATTACCCCAGCAACTTGGGAGACAGAGGCAGAACTCTGTGAGTTCAAGGCCACCCTGGACTACATAGAGAGTTCCAGTCTAGCTAGGGTTAAATGATAAGACAAGACGAAGAGAGGGAGGAGGAGAAGGAGGAAGAATAAGAGGAAGAGGAAGAGGAAGAACAACAACAACAGCAACTACTATCATATCTACTACTGGTAAAGTTCAAACTTAGTAGTCCAAAGGACTAAATCCCCAAGCCTCTGCAGGACCCATGGGATGATGACTGTTTCTCCTGCATTCCTCTATCTTCCATTCACAGCCCCCCCCCCCCCGCAAGCAATAAAATGTTCTGTTCAACTTCCCCAACAGCTGATGGGATATGAACAAGGGCATTGCAAGATCCCCCAAGAGGCTTGTTGCAAAGGCTGAAGCTGAGATCCCTCCTCTGTTAGACCCAAGGAAGCTTTCCCAATGTGACTCTAGCTCAGAAACCAGCAGCCACCCCTGAAAATCCTGTGACAAGGTCCTTTTTGTGATGTGCAGGTTAGAGGGTGAAGGAAGTTCAGCTGGAAGACTGTATGTGTGAGCCACTAACATCATGAATTTGTCCCCAAAATGTCCCCAGTTTAAGAGACAGTCTTAACTGTGAATACTCTGGTATATTGTCCTCATCATTCATTTGTTCTTATCAGATCCAAATTCTGCAATTTTGGTGGAAGAAAATATAGCCAGTCATCATACACCTAGGATAAAATTCACAGTGAGACATCATACCGTTAAGAATTCTAAGACCTACTCTGGTCAGCTGGGCAACGGAACAACTATGTCTTTTTCATAGAGCCATGAGAAAAGCTATTCTTGCTCATAAGTGCTTCATAAATTATGGACAAGAGAAGAAAACATGGCTTCCAGCTCCTGTTTTGGTGTAAGATAAGATGAAGACAGGGTAAGTGACATCTCTGTTCGTTCCCTGTTACCACGTCATTATGGAAGTCAGAGGTCTGTATGGGCCTCGGTGGCTCCAATGTATTGTAGTCAATACCGGGTCCCAGGAGGAGCCACAGGGGCAGCATCCACGCCCTGGTCTTTTTCCAGCCTCTGTGGCTTTCTCGATCATGGACTACAGCCCTGTTCTCTCTCTCTCTCTCTCTCTCTCTCTCTCTCTCTCTCTCTCTCTCT
>CAJQZJ010032438.1:2198844-2234581 GCA_907164525.1 Lophiomys imhausi
GTGTGTGTGTGTGTGTGTGTGTGTGTGTGTGTGTGTGTGTGTGTGTGAATACATGCCATATGTGTGCAAGTGCTCTCTTCTGCACTGTGGAAAGGATCACGTTCTCTCTAACAGCTGTCTTACGATAAAACTGACATCTGAAAAGACTGAGCACAAAGTAAAACTTCCAGTCACATCAACAACTACCACAACCCTGACAGAGACTAACAAACACAGAGGTCTCAAAGTCCCAGCCTGAACTACAAGGACCCAAGAATATAAGACAACTGACGTCAGGTGAATTCCAGCAAGCTGGGCCCTGCCTTAGCTCTTGGTCCTCCGCCCTGACTCATGGGCACAGCTCTGCCCTGAGCAGTGCAGCTCAGCCTGCTCCAGGTGAGGAGGACTTAGAGAGCCTAAAGCTGCTGGCTCAGGGTCATGTCAACCTTGCCAGCTCCTGACCTTGTTCCTGCCTTGCCCCACTCCCAGCTCAGGCCCAGACCTGCTACAGCTGCTCTCATTTCCAGCTTGGCATAGGCATCCAGGGCCAGGCAGCTCTGTGAAGCAAAAACAGGTGTCAGGAGACAGGCCAAGCACTAAGAAGGCAGTGACACCCATGGAGGGTGAAGGAGTAAGAGATGGAATGATTGGGAAGGAAGTGGGCTCCACTTCCTCCTCCAGAGTTACCCAGTGGAGTGAGCGTGGGACCCAGCCCGGCCTGG
This sequence comes from Lophiomys imhausi, assembly GCA_907164525.1. Taxonomy (NCBI): domain Eukaryota; kingdom Metazoa; phylum Chordata; class Mammalia; order Rodentia; family Muridae; genus Lophiomys; species Lophiomys imhausi. Next base: position 2,199,546 of record CAJQZJ010032438.1, read on the forward strand.
GAGCCAGTTCCCTAAGGACATGGGCCACTTTTGCAGATGCCTGGGCCTGCAAGACTTCCTCCTCATGTTCATGTGTCCCAGGCACTGCATTTCCACAGAAGGAGGCATGGAGAACTGATGCTTAGAGTACTGTCTCACTTGTTCTGTGACCCATACACCATCTTCTGATGGTCCAGGCCTCCAGGCAGTAATAGTCACTCATCTTGTCAAGGGGGCAAGGAGCCTGAGCCAGCAAGCCAAGGCCCACTGTTCCATAAGGAACAGAAGAGAATTGCATCCCAGAGCATCTTGAGACTGCACACTGCTCCCTCTCCTATATCTGCACCCCTCTCCAGCTAACATCACCTTTTGAAGTACCCTACTCACCTCCCCCTGCCCACAGCTGGTCCCTGCTTCCTTACCCTCCCCCCCCAACTTCCAGAGCGGTAGGCCCATGTGACTGATGCTGCTCCTCATTCTGCCCATTTCTGTGGTTGGAGATTTACATTAGTGACATAACAGCTGGTTGCTCAGGATGAAGTTGAGCTGTCAGAGCACAGGGGCCCCTCGCCCTCTGGGTCACCAGCCACAATACACACCAACAGGACTCGGTCTCTTTGTCCTCGATGTGGTCAGGGGTTAGCACGGCCTGTTCTGAGATGACCATGGTTGTCATCTCCTTGACCCTCTTGGGTACAAGAGACCTCTGAATGTACCAACTTTTCACCAGACAGCATGATCAAAATCTGACCAAAAATTGGTGGGGGGCAGTGGAGAGGAGCCCACAGTGGATGCCTCAGTGGTCAGTGTTGCTCTGAGGGTAGTGGCCAAGGGGGCCACTCTCAGCAGCAGTCTGCTGGCCTTGGCTGTGCTGACTTCTGACCACAGGCCCAGACATTCCCTGGAGCCCACATCCTGCAGATAATCATTCCTCCTCAGACTATCTTCCGTCTACATTCAGATATGTCTCATATGATCCAATACTAGAGCAAGCCTTTCCTACCTTCTTTGACCAAAGTTATTCAGGAACATGCACTCCCACATGACATCACTCAGGAGCACTGACTTTTGTACCTAAAACACAAAGCATAGGATTAAGAAAGACAGAAATTAGAGCCCAAAGTCCCACGGTGTCCATCTCCAGAAAGGAAAGAGGTGTCTCCAAACTACTCCTTTCAAGAGTCCTAGTGCCCTAAAAATTTGAAGAAAGTAAATATCAGTTGACTTTCTTGTAGAAAACAGCTGGCTGGCAACAAGGCTCATTAGCCCAGGGCTTACAGAGGAACAGACTAGAGCAGGGTTAATGCACTAGGTGGCCAGCACCACCACAGGATGCTGAATCAATATTCATGAGCAGGAAGAGAGGGTATGCAAATGGACATGATGCGAAGCCTTACCTTCCAGAGAGGAGTACTCAAATATCCTGAATTAAACACAGACCTGCCTCAAGGGCACCTTCCCCCCGTCGTGGACAGTGAACCACTAACCACCTCCATCTCAAGGCACATATATGAAGACAGCATCTAGCTAGTACTAGGGGCCCTCTCCTGCCCCATCTCCACCTATGTCTTTATTAGATAGTGTACACCAGAACCCTTCTAAGAAGGTCTGCTGCTTCTGGAAAAGTCCTCCAAAAGTGATGGACCCCAAGTGCTCTTAACTGCTGAGTTCTCTCTCTAGCCCCTGGCTTCAAGATTTTTAAAGGAGAAATTCGGTGTTTAGCTCTACACACCGAGCAGGACTTGGCTTTTATACAAACTGGGCATGCTTTTTAAAGATTTCTTTATATTATTTTGTGTGTGTGTGTGTGTGTGTGTGTGTGTGTGTGTGTGTGTGTGCCACATGTATGTGGGTTCTTGTGGAGAGCACATTCTTGAAGGTGTCAGATCCCTTGGAGTTGGGGTTACAGGGACTTCTGAGATATGGGTGCTGAGATCAGAACTTGGGTTCTTAATGGAGCCATCTCTCCAGCCCAAGATTAGGCATTCTCAATCCCAAATCTGCAAAGCAGCTATGTTAGCTTTCTTAATGACAATGTACTTAAGCAACTTAAGGGTGGAAAGATTTATTTCAGCCCATGGTTTTAGAGGTTTCAGTCCAGTCTGCAGTTCCATTGGTTCTGAGCCTGCAGTGCAGCAGAGCGTCACAGAGGAGTGCGCAGCAGGTGGCAGATGCCTCACAGCAGAAAGGAAGCAGAGAGAGGAAGGGAGCAAAACACGCACAACTCCAATGATCTGCTTCCTCCCACCAGAGCTCACTTTCTAGCATTTCCATTGTCTCCCAAAAGCACCATCAAATTATGAATCTGTCAGTGGGTTTATCCACTCTTGAATTCAGAGCCTTCCTGATCCAGTAACTTCTCAAGGCCTCCTCAGTCTATAACCAGTCTTCTAGTATACACAGGCAGCATTTCATACTCAAACTATAACAGGTCCTAAATCTTAAACATTTGGGGTACTAACATAACATCACAATTTCCCATACCTTGGGATTTTTGTTTCATGCATAAAATTACTAAAAATATTCCATAAAATATTGCTTAAGGATATATATATATTGTATAAAGTATACATGAAATATGAATGGATTCCCTGATTAGATTTAAGTCTTACACCTGAGATATCTCATTAATTGTATACAAATACTTCAAAATTCTTTAAAACAAACAAACAAACAAACAAACCTGAAGCATTTCTGGTCCCAAGCATTGTATTAAAAGGACACGCAGCCCGTGGAAGCACACTGCATGTGTCCTGTCTGTTGAAGCAGGTGGCAAGTGATATCTAACTCTCCTAAACAAATTTTAAAGGTGGGATCTTTATAATGCAGAAAACTTGACCAAGAATTCTCTATGCAAATGCGCCAGATAGGAAATATTAGCCCTAAAAGACAACCGGCAGCCACTCCCTGTGATCTTGCCCAATGTTGCCATAACAACAAGTTAAAAAGAAATTTGCTTTCTATGCATGCATACATACTTTACATGAACCAGTTGTTAATAGCAAGGACCAGGAAAATGTTCACACATTCTGCTCTATAAGCTGAGGAAGTTTCCCATCGTCCATCTTTGTAGGGAAGCCAACCGTCACCTCACATGGCAAAGACTTCTGAGGCAAAAGCCAAGTCTGCATTAGGCTGGTTAGAATCCACCACTAACCAGTTTTCTACAATGAGAAAAGTGACCAGGGCTGGATAGAGAATACAGATCATCATCCCTACCCAGTTCCCGTGTCCTGAAAGCAAGAGTAGACAGTACTTCCTAAAGTGGTTTGGCCCAATCCATTCATCTCGAAGGGCTTCAGTCTCCACTGTGAGAGTCATTTCCAATTCAAACCATGGTATGAGTAGCTCACTATTTCACCAACAAACACCCACTTTGGCATTCAATTGGTTGGTGTCTGAGATATAGGGAAGAGACTTCCTGTAGGTGTGAACTTCTTGCTAAAGGGCCCCATGAACCCTTTACTGAGCCCCTTTCGTTGGTGTGCCTGCAGTCCTGGGGTACAGTTCATTGCCAGGGCCACCCATAGCATCATATGCAGAGGCTGACGTGATTTATTGTCACTGTGCAGTTAGCATATATTTTGTCCCCTGTAGAAGGTTCATGTTCTAGGGAGTTGATCCCCAGGTAGTGGTACGATTTGGGGAAGTTCTGACAGGAGGAAAGTTGGTTACTGGGAGCAGGTGCTTGGGGGACAACAACTAGTTCTCTCTCTTTCCTCCCTTCCTCCCTCTTTCCTTCCCCTCTCTATCCTTCTCCCTCTCCTTCTTCTTCCCTCTTTCCTCTTTGTACCCTATGATGTGTGAAGTTTCTGCCACATTCTCTCACCACCATACCTGTCTGCCTCATCTTTGACCCAGAATGAGTACAGTCTCACACAATGGACAGAAGCCATGAGCAAAAATAAACTCTTTCTCCTTCTTTGTTGTTGTGTTAGATCATAGTAATAAGAAAAAATAATAAATTCAATGTAGCTTGATCTTGTGGTGTCTGCCAAAGATATAAACCTGAAGACAATCCTGAGCAGACACTAGACAGACATGGAGGGGCCTTCCAAAGACTCCTCAGACGACCTTCTTTCAAAGTGTCAAATACCATGAAATGTAAAGAAAGGCTGTAAAACAGTCCAGGTTATAGGGGCCAAAGAGAGATAACCACGAAATGCAAGGAAGGATGGTAGGTTCTCTTTTACTACAAATGGAGTTATTGGGACAAATGGGAATATATATATGGTTCTTTGGCTACATCTTCAGAAAAATGTTCTCTGATGTGTTTAAGAATTGAGGATTGCCTAGTCATATCTTTAAACAATTCAGGAAAAATACTAATGCATACACAGAGGACAAGGGATAGAAAATAACAGTGTCGATACAATAAAATATTGATATTCAAAGAATTATATGAAGATACTTGCAATATTTTTCAAAGCACAAAGCTACAAGGAAATAATGTTCAGGCTAAGAGTAACCCAGCCCCCAAGTCCCAGAACCCTTTGGCTCATCAGATGGTTTTAAGGTCTTCTTCCTAGAACTCCATGGAAGAGCTACTGAAATCACCCCTGAGGCTCATTCTCCTTCCAAGCCCTCCGTTCCTTGAGATCAGGCCATGCATGGCTCCATGTTAGAGGTAGCCTGTTGTGTTTGAGTTCAAATGCTAAGGAAGAAGGGGCTTTGCAGCTCATCTCTGCAAGCAAACGGGTGCTACACACACAACACAGACAGGCTCAAAAGTTCCTATGCAAATAAAAGATGGCCACTGAGTTAACTTACCAAGTTAAACTGGGAAAATATGGACACACAAGTCTATCAAAGCCATTTTTTAAAATCCCAGCCCATGAACTTTTGGTAGCAAAAATCAGCATATGACACCACTCCTTCCCCTAAGTCACATAAACAGAGGGATGCCTAACACTGTGCCCAATGGCACCTGCCAACCCTTCAGCAATCGTGGCACGTGCATCGTGCGACTGAGAGACAATGAAGGCCCAACTCAGAGCCTCAGGAATGTCCCTGCTACAAAGTCCAGTCATAGGCTCTGGACCTGGCTCTGTGCCTTAGGCCAGGTTCAGTCCTCGAGTCACCGCTGTGTCCTTCCAACAATTCACCCCCAAACACCTCTGTGACTGGTTAAATTCCAACCAAATGCGAGGTCTGCTTAGGCATCAGCTCTTTGCTTCTTCTGTAAGGTCTGTGAGCTCTGCAAGCTCTTTAACACTTTCGTGGCCACTTGGAAACATGTGCGAGCATGCATGAACACGCGTGTGCACACACACACACAATTTGTGATCTGAGAGTTAATATCATTAAGATGAGAACAAAAGAAACTGTGATTGCCAACGTCATGTCTACCAAGTATAACTAGTAATACTTGGTGAATTGAACTTAGTGAATCTCAATTTCCTGGAATTCAGCAATTATGGAGAGACTAGGCATGCCTGTCCGTGTTCTTGGCATTCCTTGCTGTGACACGCCTTTTCCCGCCTTTCTTCAGTTGTTATTAGGGAGCTAGTGGAGCAAAGAGCCAGGTGTGCCTCAGATTGGCTCTGCTTAGGATCATGTTTCTGTGGAAATAAAGATGGCCCAAATGAGAGCCAGCAAAGGCTTGCTCTGACAGATCAGTCACTGTCACTGGAGATTTGGCAATGCAAAGGCAGGTGGCAGGGGGGTTGGGGGGAGCCTCCTCGAATCAGAGGGACATAGGCTACTGGCCTGGGGCCCTAAGTGATGTAAACTGAATGCAGCAGTGTGTGTGATGGCTTGGTTAGTGTAGTTCTTACCTTTCAACTGGAAGCTGGGGCGCCTATCACTTGCTATCTAGACTGCCTTAGGGGTAGTTGTTTGAGGTGTCCTATGGTTTCCTTGTTTCTATCACTCTATTCAAAGTTTGACTCAGACAGCATGAGGGGAGCTATCACTGCAGACAATGGCTATGTCCCAGATTGGCTGCTGCATACAAGGGTCAGAGTCTTGTCTTACATAAATGCCCTGGCCATTGCTTGTTCTTTATATTCAGTTTCTTACATGCAAAGACCAAAAGCTAAATCCAGGCTTTTCAACTCGGGCTGCAAAAATCATGCCTGATTTCTAAAGTGCTAAAACAGTGTCCTAAGTGGCCAAGGGTATGTTTTGACATGTTCTAAGTCCGCATGAACTAGCCAGCCCCTGAAACAGTGCACTCTTTAAGCCCTGGGGTACTACCTCAGCAACATGATTCCTTGGTCACCCAGGCTGCCATTGCTCCAGAATCTCAGATGAGCCAAATAGCCAATGTTCTATCTCTCCTAGAAGGGATGGCAAGTTATTCCTTACAATAACCATCCTTGACTGATAATCCATTACAAAGCTAGAAACTGGAAATAACCCAGATGTCCCTCAACTGAGGAATGGATAAAAAACAAAACAAAAAAAACCTGTGGTACATCTACACAATGGAATACTACTCAGCCATCAGAAACAATGAAATCCTGCAATTTGCAGCCAAATGGATGGAACTAGAGAAGCTCATCCTGAGTGAGCTAACCCAGACTCAGAAGGATGCACATGGCATCTATTCACTTATATATAGTAGGATTTTAGCTATATAGTGTAGGATATCTATACTACAGCCAATGCACCAAAGGGAACATGGACATAGACTTTGTTTCCTGTCAATGGACACTTTGCCCTAGTGGTGATGTCTTGTAGGTCCCCAGTGTATGAGGAGGCTCTTGGCCCTCAAATGACCACTGAACTGGGTGGGGGACTACTATGTAGGGACACTCCACTCCAGAGGAGTGGGATGGGAGGGATAGGGGTAGAGGGTGGGAGGGTAGGAATGGAAGGGGTGGAAAGAGAGCACTGTGATGGAGATGTAACCTGAAGTAATAAATAAAAAAGATAATCCATTACAAAAACAAACAAATAAAATTAAAAGCTTCCAGCCTATCAGGAAGACTCATGTATATTATAGAAGTTAGGCACAAAGACAGGGTAGTTTCTGCTTTCCACTTTTTCCCTGGGTGTCCAGACACTGCTGCATACTGGGCTGTGAAGGAGGAAGTGAAGTCTGGAGCAGGAGGGGTCCACAGGATCCCAGTCAGGCTGAGAGTGCCGGGATTGAGGGAAGCTTCTCCCGGGATGTTACAGCTCTCTTAGATGATATTCATTGAAACAGATCTCTTAGACAGTATTCAGTGAAACAGCTTATGTGTATTTATTCTGGTGGAACAAGGACTATATCAACCTTGGGGAGTGGGAATGGATTTCCAGGGTAGGTTTAACTTATTGGTTGGGACTGAAGGTTTTGGGGTACCTCATTTGCATGGAGAGGCATTTCAGGTGCTAGCGGATGTGACTATCTTGAGGACTGAGGGAGTAGGGAGTCACAGGGCTATGTGCCCCAGGGCATGCAGGCACAGAACTGCAAGGGAGTGACCCTTACTCCCATCAGTCTCAAGATTTGAGATTCAGGATTTGGACCTTATTCTAGCTCCTTGCCCATTTGCCCGGTAGCACAGTCTACAGGCCTCACAATTCTGTTTCCTCACTCACACATCAGGCATGCTGTTCCTTCCCAGGGAAGGATTTCTGGCTTGTAGAAATTGGCTCCTTTATATCTTTGAAGGATTTTGTGTTTCAATCAGCGCTGCTTTAGACCTTCCACATCCAAAATAGGATCCTTAAACTCCTTCCCCTCCCTAGCAGTGTTTTTTACACACAAGCTCCCCAAGACTCCCTTGTCTTACAGTCATCTGAAACGGTGAGTCAGTGTAGACACACTCATTCTACAGCCTTTGCAAGCCCAGGACAACCTCCAAAATGCAGTGACACGTGCAGTACTTGTTCCACATTGTTTGGATGCAGAAGACCTTATGTTTCTTAATTCTGATATATCAAACTAAATCTGTCCCTGGATACTCCCAGACCCCCAAACTCCCAATCAGAGGTATTCAAGCCTTAGAGCTAGTGAGAAACCATTACCATGCTTGCCTTGAAACTGAGTGAAGTCTCCCACAACCGAGCCCCAAAGCCCCAGTTTGTAGGTGGCCTCCAGGGGAACCCCTGTAGAATCTGACTGCACCCACATATACACTCTGTTGTAAAAGGTAGTTTTGAAACAAGTTAAAATGTGAAAGCAGATATGAGCTGCGGGTTTATTTTCCAAATGACATGAGGGTTGGAGGCAGATATAGCTGGCTCAGAGAAGCCCAAACAGCATGCATTTGTGTGGGAAAAGCAATGTGGGGAAGAGACAGCAAGTGGAGGGTCTGATTTTTCTAAAGCACTGGGGAGGCCAGTGTAGTCACAAAGTCGCATGCCAATCAACTGTCTTGATCAATACCAGCTGCAGCTCAACCTCAAGACGTTCCTACTGGTGATCCAGGCCAGAAGGCTACTTAATGAATGAGGCATGATTTCCCACTGAAACATTTGTTTTCTTCAACAAGAACATGGGCTCTGTCTGCCCTTGCTTTCTTTGCCATTCTCTATCCAGGTCTTTCCAGGTTAAACCAAAGCCACAAGCTCAGATTCCCTGGCAGGTGACAGGGTGAGAGACTGGTAATAAAGAGAGACAAGGTTAGACCCTCCAGAACAACAGAACTGTATTCACAGTGGGCTACAACTGGTCCAGAGACTCCAACGAACATCTCTAGCAACTATTCCGGAAGGCCAAAGGAATCCGGTGTGGGGTGTATGCATTCATGAAGCCACATCTGCCCCAGCCCTGTTCTGCAGTGTGGCAGCTCCAGGGCAGGCTGACCCCATCACTGAGCTTAAAGCTTCTGAAATAGGCTGTGTTTTGAAAGCTCTTCCCATAGGGCGGTTCTCACAACCATCTTACACCTCCAAACACCAAGGCAGCTGGCCCTGAAATGAGTCTTCCTCCAGGGTAATTCTTACAGACATGGAGTCAAGTTAGGGGGAGGTGGAGAGTGAGGAAGGTTGTTGATCATACAGCCTCTGACCCTCAGCTACCATAGGAGTTTTCAAAAGACAGTGAGTTAGCGCTCTCCTCTCAAGCGTCTGTCACTATCTACAGAGAGTCTACAGTGATTCACACGAGGATCATACCAGTGACTCCGTTGTGATTTTTTCTGTACAGTGCTGGGGATTGAACATAGGACTTCACACATGCCAGACAAAGCTCTAAGCCACTGGTTCTCAACCAGTGGGCCTCTACCCCTTTGGGGGCAGAGAAACCCTTTCAGAGGGGTCACCTAAAACCATCAGAAAGCACAAAGGTTTACATTAGATTCATGGCAGTAGCAAAATTACAGTTATGAAGTAGCAATGAAAATAACCTTATGGTTGGGGGTCACCACAACATAAGGACCTGTATTAAAGGGTCACAGGGTTAGGAAGGTTGAGAACCGCTGCGCTAAGCACTGAGCCTTGCATTCTTGTGAATATCTTATCAAGCAGTCCAAACAGCATTACTGTTGTCCAGAAGGAATAAAAGCTTTCTTTGACTGACCTCTGCTGGTACAGCTTCCAGGCCCCAGCCCCAAGGCCTCCCCCTCACTTCACTCATGGCACACGGAGGAGAGCAGCTAGCACCAAGAACTAAAGCGGTCGTCGCATCTCATCCTCTCACAGCCTCGCACCCCACATAGCTGGATGGGGTCAGAGCCTCTATGAGTTTCCTGAAAATGCAGTAAGACCCTCTCTCATCGGGCTGATTCAAGGACCAAATTACAAGGGTTCTGTGAAGGATCTTTGAAGAATGGTTAAAAATGAAAAACCAAATGTGACTACATAAATAAATACAATCAATGTGACATGCATGTATGACATTACTCCCTATAGAAGGCCACCTATCTTCTTACCATAGCAGTAGGAGGGCTAGGGGGTAAAAGCAATAGTGAGCTTATATAAGGAGTTATTTGTTAGTACAAGGGCACGGAACAGGGGAGGAGCTGATCAGTTTGAGCTCAGCCCCACTAGCTTCAGCTCTTGGACTTCAGATACACGGTTTCTCTGCTGTCAGCCACAAAGTCCTCATTGGTACTAGGTAATGATACCTACATTTTCATTGTTTTGGTGGATGAACCAGAGTATTCCTACATAACCCCACAACATTGGTGTCCGACCACAATAAGTATTTTCAGTCAGTACTTAACAATGAAAACAATAATGATTGAGAACCCATCTCTTCCTATTCCCATAAGAACACTCATCTCAGAAAGCCACAGCCCTGAGCCCCCTTCACATAGAGTGTCAACATTACACCAAGCATTAGTAGAAACAGAAGGAGAATCCACCAGCCTCTACCACCCACACGCATAAACCCCCTCCAGGAAGACCAGTGAGTACACACCTGAAAGCAGGGCCTGTATCCCAACATGCATTTCACTTGGGGTGTACATTGGTCCTTTGGGTATTAAAAGACCTTACGGGAACACGGGCATGAGAGCAGCGTGAATCATCAGGACCATAATGACGACTATGTGGATGAGGCAGTCAGAAAGTCCTTCGGGCCCTAAGCTCTGAGGATGATGCACGAGCCGCAGCAAGTGCAGACCCGTGACCTCTGATCATGTTGGAGCATAGGTTGGTGGTGACATTGTCCATGAATCTCTTCTGTATGTCTTAAAAGTAAAAACATGGCAGTGGACCCACCAGGGGATGAGAGCATTGGATGTTTTAGGGAACTCATTTTTTTCTGAACAGGATGAGCACAGTCCCAGAAGATTCCCAAGGGCTGTGATGACAGCTCTGTGCTATTACTAGTGTGGGCATGTTGTGGTTTGAAGATCTTTATGCACGGATCTCCTCTGCAACCCTCCCAAACTACTGTGAAGCAGTGTCTCCCTGGAGTGGTTGGCTTGAGGTCAGCCATCCAGCCAGTGGTACGTTGGCTTTGCTGACGCAAAGGACAGTTCCTCTTTCCATGCTGCCTGTCTCTGTGGCATCAGCCCTTGTAGGGAAGTACCTTTCTAGACCAGCTCACACCAGGCTCTTCGCATATGGAAATACCAGGAGTCTACTCACGTGAGTCTCCCATGGGTCTCAAGCCATGTCTTGGATCCCACGGACGACCACAGGCTGGGTCCTACTTGTAAAGTCTCAGGCTGTCCTAATATCCAGGAATGAACTCAACCTGGACTTTAGCATGAGTTCTGGGTTAGGTAAAAGCCAGAAATTCTCAGGGAATTGAGAAACTGGTTCCCATCTGCCAAAAGTTCATTTCCCTAACCTCTGGCAGAGGGGACATACAAGTCCACTGACACATTCCTGTGGCTACACATCAAAGCCCATGCCGACCTCCGGGATCCCTCAGTCCCTACTGAGAAGTACTTGCTATACATTTCAAAATCCCCCTCCCCCGTGCCAGTCTCCTCCTGGCCCATCCCATCCCTCAGCTACTCACCCTCCTTATAACCCTCTACCCTCTACTATCCGTCCACATCCTCTCTTGCTGTTTTACTCTCGGTCTCTTTCTGTCTCACTATTCGCTCTCACTCTCACTCTCCCACTCCTCTACCCCTGGCCAAGTCTAGTCTGCTGGCAATGTAGGTCTACTTCTTTCTCTCTCTGCTCTGGGCTCTTCCAGAAGCCTCTAGCTGTTCTTTCTTTCATATCTACAATAAAAGCCTTGACCATATCATCAAGTGGTCATGTCGGCCATTTCTTTGCCATCCCCCCCTCACATACACCACACTCTCCCGCTTTGGCTCTGAAGAAGGAAAAAAGAAACAACACACATCACAAAGCTGGAAAGACCACGTGTGTGTTCTAGGAAGAGAGAGCAGGAAGGTTAAGAACCGGTAGCTGTCCTCCACCATCCAGCCCTGATGCCTTCACTCCACATGGTGCTGAAGGATTCAGAGGGCTGGAGAGTTGAACCTGAGGCTCTGAACTGTTACAAGGCCAGTTCCAGGGTACATGGCATCCTTCCAGCAGACTCAGGGTGTGAGGCTCAGCTCTGAGGCTCCCTGATGGGCTAGTCTTCCCAGGTGGACCATCCAGCACTCAAACCACACTTCAGCTTTGCTGAAATCCTGCTTTCAGAGGGTTTCAAGCCTTATGTGGGGCATGAAAATGAAAAGCCAGCATTGCCCAAGCATTGCTAGGTTTGCTGTCTGTGATGGTTAATTCTATTGCTCACAGGATTGGATAAGAAATGACTGGGACTTAGGGACCATTGTGGAAAAGGGGACAAAAAGATTGCAAGATCCAGAGTTTGGGGAAGACAGGAAAAAAGTGTCTTCTGGATGTGACAGGACTACTGTTCTCATGAACGCCCAGCAGCCGTGGTGGCTGCATGAGACCTATATGACATCAAGTCTCAGCATAGGTTGGGTAGGGGCTCACCACACATCCCTACCCACCCCTTGCTGAGGGGCTACTGACAGGTCACTGCTTCTAAGGAAGAGACAGTCAGTTTTCTTTACGGATGTGGCCCACGGTAGGTTAATCAAGCTCCAGTAGATGGCCTCATACCAGCAAGTATATAAGCAGTACAGACTGGACTCTGTGGGATATGAAAAAAGAGAAAGAGAGAAAAAGGATGTGAAGTTGGGAAGGAGAAGAGGTGTGAAGTGGATGTAGAAGTGAGTGATGGAAGAGCAGGTGGTGAACGTGGTCACATGCATTGGACCATGTGTGAAGTTCTCAAAGAATGAATAAAATATGTGCATATATGATATACAATCCATATACACACACAGACGTATGTGTATGTGTGTGTTTATATGTATGCACACACACATATATATATACACATACATACATACACTCATACACTCAAACACACGCACACGTATGGAATACGTGGGCAATCAAAGAAGGGCAGCAGGGAGGGCGTTTGTGAAGGCAGTTCTGGAGAGACAGATCCTGAGAGTTTTGACCTCCTCAATGAATTAAGCCCTAGATGGATTCTTAACGCAATGGTCTTATTGGGAGACAGTGAGACTAGGGTGGAGCCTAGTGGGAGGCAGTTAGGAAGGCCTGGGGGAAGGGGGAAGTCCTTGGGAGTCTTCTCTCATGCTGGCTCCTTTCTTTCTCTGCTTCAGCTTCTAGCATGAGGTGGAGCATTTTGTCTGTTCCCACAATCATGATACTTTAACCACACACACAGCTCAGCAGCTGTGGACTGAGCCCGCTGAGGACTGCATCTGGGGCAAATAGTTCTCACAGAAACATGCTGTGAGGCATCCAATCACCACAATGACAGAGTAGCTAAAACACTCACTACAGAGACATCAACACCTGGTCTTCAGATATGTGTTCCAGCTTATTATGTCTCCCAGGCCTAAAAGACTGAAACCACACTGGCCATATTTCTTTCTTTTTTTTTCTGTTGTGTTTTCTCTTTATTTCTTTTTTTTTCTTTTTCTGGTTACTTCTTTTTTTTAATAAATAAATTTATTTATTTGTTGCTTCAGGTTACATCTCCATCATATTGTCCTCTTTCCACCTTTCCCAGTCCTGCTCTCCCACCCTCTACCCCCTAACCCTTCCATCCCACTACTCTGGAGTGGAGTGTCCCTACATAACTGTCCCTCGCCCCAGTTCAGCAGTCATATGAGGGCCAAGATCCTCCTCATACACTGGGGGCCTACAAGGCAGCACCACCAGTAAAAAGTGTCTCATTGCCATGGAGGGAAAACTAAAAAACAAACAAACAAACAAACAAACAAACAATAAATAAATAAATAAATAGTCTATGTCCATGTTCCCTTTGGTGCATTAGTTGTAGCATAGATATCCTGTACTACATAGCTAAAATCCTACTATAACTGAATAGATGCCATGTGCATCCTTCTGAGTCTGGGTTAGCTCACTTACAATGAGCTTCTCTAGTTCCATCCATTTGGCTGCAAATTGCATAATTTCATTGTTTCTGATGGCTGAGTAGTATTCCATTGTGTAGATGTACCACAGTTTTTTAATCCATTCTTCAGTTGAGGGACATCTGGGTTGTTTCCAGTTTCTAGCTATTACAAATAAGGCTGCTATGAACATAGATGAGGAAACTTCCTTGTGATTCCGTGAGGAGTCATTTGGATGTATGCCCAGAAGTGGTATGGCTGAGTCCTGAGGCAAAGCTATTCCAAGTTTTCTAAGATATCACCATACTGACCTCCATGGTGGTTGCACAAGCCTGCACTCCCACCAGCAATGGATGAGGGTTCCCCTTTCTCCACACCCTCCACACTGGCCATTTTTCACAGAGCCCTATCTGATCTTGCTGTCTGTCCATCCTCACCACAGTCCAAATCACTCTCAGCCTAACTGCAGATGATGGCCCTCCCCAAAAGACTTGCTATTGTATCTCAGTTATGTCAGCTCACTTCTCTGCAATAACTAATGGAAATTCGTAATAAACGACTGACTCTTCCTCCTGCTTTCCTATAGAACATCCTTTGCAACAGTGGGAGCTCTAAGTCCTTTCAGCTGTTTCTTTGAAAGAAGCATATGTCATTTTAGAATTCAAAGGAGCCTCCCACCAGCCTTAAAGCCCAGACCCGTCTTTCATCCCTCTGAAATACAGACATTAGGGAGGTACCACCATAGTTCTCCTTGTTTCTGTAGCAGGTGGGATCTGGGGTTGGCAGCACCTGATTCGGTTGCCACACATTCCCCCCTCCCCCATCACATAGATAGGCATTTGCTTTGCCATCATGTGAAATTAGTTAATTAACACAGATGCACTGCAGAGGGAATGTGTCCTCAACCATGCTGCTAGCTCCCTTCACTCCCATCCATTCACCTCCTGTGCATGGGAGGGATCCACTTGACACTATGAAAGGATGAAATTTCTGTCTGAAATCCCCTAGTAGATTGTCTTTGATGCATACCACACTCTGGTTCAATGCTCATCAAATGATACTGATAAAATGGTTTTCTTCTTTTTGTACTTTTGTAGAAAGGTTTTCTAGGTTGAGAGGAGATTTCCTGTGTTACTGTATTTTCTTTTTTTATGTTTATTTGTTACTTCAGGTTACATCTCCATCACAGTGTCCTCTTTCCACCCCTCCCAGTCCTGCCCTCCCGCCCTCTACCCCCTATCCCTTCCATTCCACTCTTCCGGAGTGGAGTGTCCCTACATAACAGTCCCCTGCCCCAGTTCAACAGTCATATGAGGGCCAAGAGCTTCCTCATACACTGGGGGCCTACAAGGCAGCACCACTAGGGGAAAGTGTCTCATTGACAGGAAACAAAGTCTATGTTCCTGTTCCCTTTGGTGCATTGGCTGTAGTATAGTTATCCTGTACTATATGGCTAAAATCCAATTATAAGTGAATAGATGTCATGTGCATCCTTCTGATTCCTCACCAAACCACAAAGACATTTCCTCATCTATGTTCATAGCAGCCTTATTTGTAATAGCTAGAAAATGGAAACAATCCAGATGTCCCTCAACCAAGGAATGGATTAAAAAACAAAACAAAACAAAAACTGTGGTACATCTACACAATGGAATACTACTCAGCCATCAGAAACAATGAAATCATTCAATTTGCAGCCAAATGGATGGATCTAAAGAAGCTCATCCTGAGTGAGCTAACCCAGCCTCAGAAGGATGCACATGGCATCTGTTCACTTTACTGTGTTTTCTAAGCCATCAGCATCAACTTCCTCATTCCCCAGAAGCACAGGGTCCTCCTGGACCACAGGTCCCCGGGCAGAAGATGAGTGTCCCCACAAAACTTTTCACCAGCCTGTCAGGCAAGCTGGTTGGTAGTAAAATCACTAGGAGGTGAGGCTTAGGGGAAGGAAGCTAAGTCGCTTTGGGAGTGGCCTTCAAGGGACTATTAGAACACTGGCCTGCCTTTTCCTCTGTCTCCTGGGTGTCATGAGGTAAACAGGCCTCTTGTATCATGAACTCCCACCACAATACACCATACTGCCCACAGGCTCGAAGCAACCTAGGATAGACAAACAACAATAGCAAAATAAACAAAACCCTTTCTGTCTTTTAAGATGATTATCTCTGGTGGTTTGTCACAGTGATGGAGAGCTGGTTAACACACATAGTACTAGGGGGCACTTGAAGCTGACAGTTGAGGGATTTCTGAGAGTTACTATAGCCTTCCTACCCTGATTAGCAGCCACTGGACTGAGGGCTGAAGCCTAGAGGGGATAAGGTTGTGTTCTCTTGTTCCCATCCTGGCCTAGTGCAGTACACGGGTGATCCCATAAGTGCTGAATGTTCATTCATCTCTACATCACATGTGAATTAACCCAGAGAAAGAGGGGTGACCACAGGGCTTAGAGGGTGACCCACTGAGGGAACCACAAGAAGCTTGGCAATTTTCTTTCTGGGGCCTTTTCTTTCCTGTATGGCTTACTCCTGGCTTCTATAAGAAGGCATGGATCCACTGTCCTCCCCAAAGTAGATTCCACAGCAGACTGCAGGACTATAGCTCTTATGGCTGGCTGGAGAGTATCTTGTATCTGGGGAGTAGTTGAGGCAGGGCTGGGGGCCTGTGACCTGACATGAAGTCACAAGCTAAACATGATTGTCTTCCCAGAGCCAATCTCTGCAGCTCATTTAAAGAAAATCAATGAAGATTCCACAATGCACTGGGGTCCAGATTTCACCCTGAGGGGACAGATGTGTTCATGTTTCATGCTTGGGGCTGTGCCTTGCCTTGCCCTCCATGCCCCACTCCCTGAAAGGCAAGCGGAGGAAGCTCTGCCCAGCTGCTGCAGGACCACCTGTGAGGCAGGCAGGACATGGACGTCCTCCCACTTCTATGGGCAAGACTGGAAGTGGCTCAGTGATGAGCCTGGAATTTTCCATTGCACATGCATACACAGGCTCACACCACCCTAGCTAGCCCAGGCTTGCTAGCCTCTGCCCTGTGCACTGAGCAGGCTCCTCTCTGACTCTCAGGAGACCAGGTAAGAGATGGGAAGGTGAGGGGAGATGGGACATGTGTTTCTCCCCTGGATCTGTGCTCACCACAAGTGTGCTGTGCTCTCCTTGTCCCTGGTGGAAAACCTCCCATCTATGTCATCTCTAGCTGTGGTCCCTTTAATTTCACCTCTCCTTATGCAAGAGACTCTCCTGCAGTAAGCTGGGTGACTGACTACCCTTATTGTCTTGTCCCCACAGGTCCAGGGTGTAGCTAAGTAACACACCCACCAGCAAAGAGCCTGTCCCTGCTATCAGGATGCTTTCTTGGATCAGCTTTCATGGTATAATTAGTATAATCACAACACTCAGGGGTGAAGGCAAGAGGATTCGAAATTCAGGGTGATCTTTGGCTACCTAGTGAGTTTGATACTAGCCTAGGCTCCATAAGACCATGTCTCAGAGAGGGAGCAGGGGGTTGATTCCTGGATCTTGCAACAGGCCTGTTAGCTACCCTGACAAACATTACCTTCCAGGACTGTTTGCAGGAAAGGGTGGATGCAACCCTGTGCACAATGTCTACTCCTATTGATCAGCCCCATGACCTGGAAGGACATTCCGTTCATGTGATGATGTCCCTGGGTCTCAGCCAAGCCCAGGCACCTCCCACAGATAGATCCCCTTGGCTAATGCTAGTGTGCCATTGCTGAACCTTCAATGAGGCAGTCTCCTCAGACCTAGAAGGGGCCCCATGGGGCGGGAAACTGGAAACTCACTGAGACTTTTAGGGGAAGTTTGAAAAGGAGCGAGGGCAGAGGGTGTAACAGGGGTCCTGGGAAACACCGCCCTACACAGACCAACCGCTGACTCAGAGGCCCCTCAATTCTCTTGTCTCTGAGAGAATTTCACAGAACCCACTGGGGTGCAAGAGGAGGCCCAGGGCTGGGAGTTCCCAGAGCAAATGCTGCCTCCCTTAGTGAGGCTGTGAGTGCGGGGCTCTGGCTGGAAGGGGCTGTGGTGGTTTATTAAAACCAATTGTGAGAATGTTTTTGCTTAATCCCAGGTGGGCTGCTTAAGACACAGGTAGAAAGTATTAATGGTCTCATGAGCTAGCAGGGGCGTGGCTTAACGAGCTGAGCAAGTTCAACTCTGAGGACTTGGAAGAGAAGAATAAAAAGCCAGAGCCCGAGGAGAAGGGGGCTCTACAAATGAGAGGAATAAAAAGCCAGAGCCCCAAGGAGAGGGGGGCTACAAAGAGAAAAGAGAGAAGGAGCTCCATAAAGAAGTGATAAGCTCAACAAAGAAGCAAAAGAGAATGGGCTTTACAAAGAAGTAAGATAAAAATGCTCTACAAAGAAGCAGGAGAAAGCTCTACAAAGAAGAGAAAGGTCTACAAGGTAGAAAGCGGTTGCTGCTCTCTCAGCTGCTGGTGTTCCCCAAACTGCTGCTTGTTCTTCCTGCTGCTGTCCCCTGGTTCACTGGTTTGTTGGACTTTCTAGTGAGACTGGTATTACCCCCAAAGAATCCAATGACCCTAATCAGCGGGAAGTAGCTCAAAGAGACCTATGTCCCTTCTCCCTCTAACCTTCTTTCTCTCCCACCTAGGGTTGGGGGTTGAAGGGAATGAGGTGTGGAAGGGAGGTGGAGGTGTTAAGGACAATAAATTAAGGACAGTTAAATAAAGCAGAATGTATATATTAGATAATTTAAAAGCTTTGCCTACAAGGAGCAGCAGTCCACACTGCTCTAGAAGAACCTGCCACTTCCTCCGCTTCATGTCAGGTCACTGAGCACCCACTCCCCCGGCTTGAACAGTATTTGTCAATGGCGTAGCTGGGCCACCGTTTCCTGCTCTTCGAGATACCAGGGTACAGGGGGCCTCAAGAGTGGCCATGCAGATGTGACCCCCCCACCCCCGTAGGGAGTTGGATTGATACAAATTAGATTAGTAAATATCTAGGGGTTTCTGATACAGTCTCTTGATTCAGGGCATGAAGATCAACTTGGCTGTAAGCAATTAGCTTGTTGAAAAACAAGGATGAAGCCAGGTGAAACCAGGAAAGACTTAATGGATTAAAAATCAAGGTTGAAATCAGAAAAACAGGAAAGACTTAATGGACTAGAAACAAAGTATTTGGCCTGGTATTGTTTTCAGCTGCTAAGTGGGCAGAGCCCAAATTAAGCTGAAATAGAGTTCCACCTATTTAAGGACAAGTGGATGGAGCCAAGGAGGGCCCCCATGCTAGAGAGCTTCTGATGCTAGCGAGTCCTGATGGAGAAAGTGCTGGTGAACTGATGGCCAGATCTCCCTGAGACAGAAAGAAGCTGGTGAGCAGAGAAAGCCTCAGCAAGACAGCAAAAGGCCAAGGACTAAACCCTGTGGCTCAGCTCTTGCCTAGAGGGGTTTGACCTGTCCGAACAGTGGCCTAAATGAAACTGTGGCTGGCTTTAAGGACTGAGGCAGAACGGCAGAGTTGCGGATACGAAGGAAATAAGTTGGCCTACAGACGGCTGAGGTCTCCCAGAGAGAAGAAAGCCTCAAGCCTTATTTAAGGTGAAGTCACCATAGCCAATTTACCCTGACGAATCTACGTCTGAGATATTCCAGAAAAAAAAGACTGCTAAGTGCATTAAAGGGTCTACCACAAAGACTGTGTTCCTGACGACTGAGGACCTGCCCCAGAGACTGTATCCTTCTAAAAGGTTATGAAAATAGTTGTAATAGTTATCAGTAGGTTTAGTGGTTAGGTTAAAGGGGTTGTAGGGATTTGTAGGATGAGTAGTTAAGTGTTTATATTTTTATAAATAAATATTGTTAATAAATAATAATTTAAAAAGTTCGGTTACAGGTGGCACCCAACGTGGGGCTTGAACCCACGACCCTGAGATTAAGAGTGAGCCGTGCCTCACCCAAAGTCAATTACCCCATCTATTTTAGCCCACTGGCTAAAGGAAAAGCGGATCTCCTTGATGCTTCTCCAACTGTCAACAAGATGTTCTCGCCATCAAGGAGTGAGACAACTCAAGCCCTGGACAGCATTAGATGTCAGTCACAGTCTCCCTCCCTCTGTGTGCTTCCATTTGTCAGATGAGAGGCAAGGCTGAGATGACCTTAAGGGTGACCTTGGAGGACTGACAAATAATTCATCTTAAGTAGCCTGGTGAACCCTCCCCTGTCCTTCCCTAGCAACTGAATCCCCTGGAAACCATCTGTTGGCAGAGCACCCTGCTTAATGGGAGCCCACCCTTCCCCATACACCAACCCTTTGAGGCAGGTGAAAAAGGAAGAGAGCACAAGGCAGCCAGGGGACCCGGTCATCAAGTCACCACCCTCTCCCATGTGCTTTGCCAAGCTTCACCTTTCCTTGGCCTATCTAGGGAAGTTAAGCTTTGAAGAGTGAGTAGTTGGGTGGGGGTAGGAGCTGCTGTTCTAGGTAGAAAGAAAAGCAGAGAGAGTCGGTGGACCCTCAGACATGTGGTTGTTCCTTCTCCAAGACTGTATCCTAGGCATATCATCAAGATATGCTGCCCAATCTCCATGCGATGATGTTACTGAGAGATGTGACCATGTTTGGAAGATGGCTCTCACAGGACCCCAGTTAGTTCCCCTGTATTCCTGCCATCACTCGATCTACCTATTTGACATGTGATCAGAAAGTCTGCACTGGAGTTGAGGCAGAGGCCAGCACCAGGCTCCTGAATCAGTGAGCTAAATGAACCACTGTTCTTTATAAAGTACCCAACTTCAGGTATTTTGTTACAAAAACAAACAAAAAAGAAATGAGTTAATAAAATACTCAATATACTTGCTACAAATTCTAGGAACACCGTCCACTGCTCCTGGTTCAAACAGACAAAATATTTTCTTCTTTATTCACAGAAAGTAAAATAAGTTGGTTGAGACCCCCACGATTCCAAAGACAACTGAATGGAGTCAGGTTGGATGCTTTGGTGGTGGCTTAGGCTAGGTGAATTAACCGTTCTGGTCCATGCCATCATCATGCATGTGCTTCACCAGACCAAGTGAGCATTGCAAGACCTGCTCTACCCCGAGGCCCCAAACTAGTCACACTGCTAAGATGATGGAAAGATAGATGAGCTAGACTGGCACAGGATACCCAGGACAGCCTTCATATACTGAAGATACCAAAGCACCTGCTGCTGTGACTTGAGATATCCATCCACTGGGTTCATTTCCTCAGGGACTAGGAGACCAGGGAATGCTACCCTGTGTCTGCTTCCTCCTCAGGAGAGCCTGCTCCATTGCACACCAAACTGGACTGGATGGAGGGAAGCTTACCTGGTGGGTGCAGTGCAGGGTCTTGGTAGGTGTCAAGCACATGGGCAAAGAACACACCCCAGAACAGTTTCAAAGAACTGGTTCTGTTTTGTGGGGAGGTGGTATTTATGCACCTGGGGAGGTGGCCAGGGTCTCTGAGGCAAGATTTGTGTGGCCATGTACCATTGGCCAGGGCAGAGGTGTTGGAAGATGCTTCATCTGCATACTCAGGGGCTGGGGGAGGGGCTTGTAAGATCAAACAAGGAGTGAGGCCTGATAACTGTCAGGGTGGTAAATTTTACTAAGGTTGATGGGGGGGGGGGGGAGCTGGCTTTATGGCCCTAGGGTGGAAGGAGTTAGGCAGCTACCTCCTGCTATCCTATGTTTCAGATATCAGGGTTGAAGCTTCCTTAACTCTTACTCTGTAACTCTGGGCCATTATGGTCCCATAGCTCCTCCCTTTTGTTTTATAAAGGAGCAGTGTGTCGTAGTCAATATGCATATTGGGAGTGGTTTGCTATTGAACCAGAGACTGGTTGGTAGGAGCAGTATTATCGTAGTCAACATCTGTGTTGGGAATGGTTTGGTAATGAACCAGAGCCTGGTTGGTAGGAGCAGTATTATCGTAGTCAACATCTGTGTTGGGAATGGTTTGGTAATGAACCAGAGCCTGGTTGGTAGGAGCAGTATTATCGTAGTCAACATCTGTGTTGGGAATGGTTTCGTTAAACCAGAGCCTGGTTGGCAGTAACTTTGGCAATGTTGCTTGCTTGCTGCTTTAGAAACTGGATGAAACAAGGGGTCAGGAGGAGGGCCCCAATAGCAGTACAGGGCCAAGGAGGGGAAGAAGCCAAGCCACCAGAGGGTTTGAGTACCAAGGTGTGGAGGCACCTGGAGATCTCTTTGGGTATCCCTAAGCACCTGTATGTTTTGTTTCACTAACCCAGATTCATTAACCGAGAAACAGCATTTCTCCCTCATACAACTAAGGGACACCACATCCACTGTCTAGTCACTCCTGCCATCCCTACCAGAAGACAGTGGATAAACCAGGTCTATGTTGAGCAATACATTGTGGAGACAGGATGCACCCTCCAGCCAGCACTGCTATGCCACACTGTGAGTGGATTACCACCAACCGCTAACCTGAGTGTCCATATCCAACTGTCTACATTTAAGCACAGTATATGGCAGAAGTCCCCAGCGACTTCCAAAATTAAATCTTAAAGAACTTTTTTCAGCTATTCCTGTTGTTCTGGGAATTCTCCCATCATCATGCCAACATTCTCCCTGCCTGCTAGGAAATGAACAGCCATGTGGAGAAAGACCCCAATATCCAGACATCCCAGCCAGGCACTCTCTCAGCTGAACCAAGCAAAGGCAACCAACCACCCAAATGTTCCATGAAATCACAAGAAATAATCAAGATCTTTATTTTGAGTCGCTTGGTTTCAAAATCATTCATTGCCCAGCCGTAGCTACAGTGAAATTATGTGATCCAATAAATAGGAGTCTTGCCTCAAGAACGTTGCAAAGAAAGAACGCCCACACCTTACATTACTTGGCCCAGGGCAGGACGACAAGTGGAGGCTGTGTGTCTGTGGTTAAGGTAGGAATCAAGTACAAGCAGTCCATGAACTGTGCACAGATGTGCCTGGGTTTACCATAAGATTTCAATAAAACCCATTGTGTAGTAAACTGGAAAAGTCATAGGTGTGTGATTAATATGTCTAGTGTCATGATCTCCACTGCTTAGCAACTCAGTTACTACAGATTCTCACCTGTTCACTCTCAAGACTATGGTGCTGACTTGGGGCTGAAGTTCACTGTTCCCATCCAGCATCATGAGGGATACTGTGATGTAGGCTTGGAAAGGAACCAACCAGAATCACCCAGTGAAGCTTTCCAAAAGTCAGATAAGCTCCGTAAGTTATCACATTTTCTGTCCAGTGCATAACATTTTCAACCCACAGTAAAGTTGGAAGTTGTAGGTCGACTCATCAGAAGTCAGGGACCATCTATATACCTCTGGTTTACAATGGAAGCCAGGTGAGAGGAGAGGTCTTGAAGTTCCATTTGCAGGGTTGTAGGGACACTAGTGTGACAGTTAATCTGGTGTTTTCTTGACTGGACATGACACTGCCATCAGCTGCTTTAACATTATCTCTGGTAGTATCCAAAGGGAGCTTCTTAAGGCTTAGCATCTGGGAGGCTGAGAAAAGCAGCCCAGTGTGGAAGTGCATCCACCATCCTGTACAAGAGAATGACAGGCAAGGGTGGCAAAGCCTGGTGGTTGCTGGGCTGGTGCATGGAGCTCTCTGGTTCTCAGGCCTTGCGACTTGGGCAGGGATCTACACTATAAGCTTTTTAATTTGGGGGTTTTATACTATACCAACTGGAGTTCCTGGGTCTCAAACTTGCAGACAGGATGCCATGGGTTGCTCAGCTTCTGTGAACATGAGTCATTTCCTTATTATAAATATTTCTTTATATGGATATGAATTAGACATAGATGTAGTGGAGAAAAGAGGGGGAGGATATTCCAGTGGATCTGTTTCTCTGAAGGACCTTGGCCAGCTTATCTGTGATCTTCTCTTTTCTCCCAGACCCTGTCTAGCACTGCCAGGAAACTCAAGTGCAAAAACGGCCCCTACCCCACCTGAAGGCAGCTCTTGCCACTCTGGCTAGGTCTACCTTCCTCTCCAAATAATATCTGATATCCCCATCAGACCAAGAGGCTCACAGGAAATGTGAAGTCCACACTTGCAGGACAGACTCAGAGAGGAAGACATGCCAGGTCTAGAAAGCAGAGTGGAGGTGATATTACCCCAAAGTCCAGGACCCAAGGCACTAGTACTGGGGGACATATGACCAACCTGATGTCACCTGGAAGTCCTCTTGCCATCATTCGAGGCTGACACTAAGAACTGCAGTAAAGCTTGGAAGGCAACTAACAGCAATCCCAAAGGGAGGCCCTCAGAAAATCGAATGGACTCTGTAAATGATTTCAAATATTTCACTTTCATCCACCTATTATTCAATAGGCCTAAAGTGTATGTTTTAACCTGGAATCACCTGGGAAGAGAGCCTCAATGAGAAATTACATAGATCAAGTTGGCTTGCAAGAAAATGTGTGGGAGATTGTCTTGATTGCTAACTGAAGTGGGGGTCCCCACCGTCACCTGGTGGGTGGCACCATTTCATGGGCTGGGCCCTGAGCTGTATAAAAGTGACAAAACTGGCTGAGCAGAAGCAGAAAGCGATCAAGGATAGATTCGCTCTGGCATGACTAACTGCTTACGTTCCTGCCTCGACTTCCCCAAAATGATGGACTGAAACCTAGAATTGTAAGTAAAATAAAATCCTTTCTCCCCTGGGTTGCTCTTTTGTCAGGATACGTCTCATAGCAACACAAATTAAACTAGGACACAGATAAACTCCAAAAACCTTACGGCAACTGAAAGAAGCCAGACATGCAGAGGCCCAGAGGGTACATGACTTAAAATCCATAAGCTGTGTGTACTTGGCAAATCTATAGGGACATCAAGTAATTTAGTGGTTGCACAGGGCTAAAGATTTGAGACAGTCAGAGACTACAGACTATGAGATTATGAAGTTGCTTTTGGGTTAATGTAAGATGATGGTAATGGTTGCACACTATTTTGAAGATAATAAACTTGGGGTTCTTTTTTAAAGGAATATATTACAGCACAGATATGACTAACATTCCTTTTGAGAAATTTCTGTCAAAATTACATGATCACCATCTAATTAAGGGGAAACATCAGACATGGGCATTCTCCAGAATACTTAGTCTATCCTTTGTAGGAGTCATGGTCAAGAGAGACCATGAAGAACTGAGAAAGGATCTCAGAAGCAACAAGCGAGAGATGCAAGGTGGAGCTATGTTGGATCCTAGAGACCCAACTTACTTTCTATAGGCTCATCAGTGGGGCAACATCCTATGCCTGAGTAATGAGATTATTGTTCAGCTCATTTCCTGACCTCACTACTTATCTATGATTATGTAAGAGAATGTCCTCATTGCTAAAGCATATACCGGAATTTTAACCAAAAGGAAGAAGCAAAAAACTTATTTGTGTCTTAGTTACTTTCTACTGCTGTGATAGAATACTACCACTGCCAGGTGCACCTCTTTAATTCCAGTACTCGGGAGGCAGAAACAGGAAGATCTCTGTGAATTGGATGACAGCCTGGTCTACAAAGTGAGCCCAGGATAGCCAGAGCTATTACACAAAGAAACCTTGTCTCAAAAAAAAAAACAACAACAACAACACAAAAATACTATGACCAATGCAACTTATAGAAGAAAGAGATTGTTTGGGTTGGGGCCTGTAGTTTCAAAGGATGAGTCCATGACCATCATGGTGGGGAGCGTGGCAGCAGGTGGGTTGGCACGGCAGTGTAGCAGAAACTGACAGCTTACACTTTGATCTACAACCGTGAAGGGGAGAGAGAGAGAGAGAGAGAGAGAGAGACTGGGAATGGCATGAGTCTTTTGAAGCCTTAAAGCCCACCTCAAGTGACACACCTCCTCCAACTAGGCCACGCCTACTAACCAACTGGGAACCAAGTATTCAAACAGATGAGCCTATGGGGACCATTCTCATCAAACCATCATGGTAGGGGTAGGGGTGGGACACACAAAATACATCGAAACGTCGAGAAATAAAGAACTGGAATAAGGGAAAATATGGTGATTAGGTCTATAATCACTCCAAAACAAAAAGCTAAGAAGAATACATCATATCAGTTTAGCTGAGCCTCTCCTACACAACTAACTTATGTTTTGAACTATTGCATAATATTCTTTTATCTGCATGAGCATGGCTCGTTCAGCTACTAGGCCTTGTTTTTTAGTGCAGCTTTGATACAGATCCTAAAAGCCTAAGTTCTTTTATCTCAATGTCTTCATTTTTGTGAAATAGAGCGTGAAGTGTAAGATTTCTGGAAAGAAAGATTTGCTGTATTTTAAGTTGTCAAATTAATTATTTTCATTAATAAATATATATTGTATATATTAATCACATATAACATGCTGTTTTAAAATATGTACACATTGTGGATGGCTACACTGAGCTAATTCACATATGTATTACCTCATGTTACTTGCCATTTTTTCATGGTGAGAACGCTTTATTTTCTCAGTGCAATGATCACTTTATAATCAGAAGATCTATTATTCCTCCTAGCTGAATTTTGTACCCTAACCAACATCTCTCCATGTGACCATCCCAGTCCCAGTAGCCACCGTTCTCCTTTAAAGTTTTTACTGTATTACTTGGTGGGGGTGGGAATGGTATGTATGTGTGTTGGGGTAGGGGGAGTACGTGTGCGTGCAGGTGGCTGTGCCGGTGATGCTCCATGATGCCCATTCAGAGGCCACAGGAAGATGCTGAGTGTCTTCCTCTCTCAGTCTCTACCTCAATACCTAGTGTACTGGTCGCTTTTCTACTGATGTTACAAAACACTGTAACCAAGGCAGCTTACAGCCGGGTTTACGGTTACAGAGGCATAAAGAGTCCATCATGGCAGGCATGGTGCCTGGGGCAGGAAGCCGAAAGCTCACGCCCTTAAATACAAGTGCAAAACAGGCAGGACACAGTGGAAATGGCCCAAAGCTTTTGACCTCACACCCCTCCCCAGCAGCGACAGCCTCTTCAACCTCCCCAAACAGCACCATCAACTGCCAATCAAGTGTTCAAATGCCCCAGATTATGGGGACCATTCTCATTCAAACCATTATACCTTGAGACAAGGCTCCTCATTGAAATGGAAGCTTTTTCAGCTATGCCTAATGGCCAGGGAGCTCGTGGGAGCGATCTGTCTCTACCCGTCTCCAGCACCCACGCTGGGGTGTAGTCATGCCCAGCTTCTGCATGGGTGCGGGAGATTCAAACCCCGAACCTCAGTTCTCATTCTTGCATAGCAAGCACTATTATCCACTGCACCATATCCCTAGCCCCTCAACTCTGCTTCTGCCAGTTCACGTGACCCTGGCTTTGTTGCGTTTGTACCTGGCTGAGTGTGTTTACCCAAACATTTTCCAGGTCCAGCCATGCTGTCACAAACACATTATTCACCACTGTTGATTTCATGTCTTTGTATTTTTCCCAACAGTCATCCTCACATTGGTTTCCAAAAGGGCTATACTATTCATAATTCCAATAGTAGTTAAAGGCTTTCCCCAAATTCCTCTCAATAATAAAAGCTGCCCTTCATTGTAGTGACACCTCTGGAATTATGGTGTCTTTAAAAAACACACATAAATATTATAAGAATATGTTTTCGTTTTAGCCCCAGGTGTGGGGATGTGGGGCTGCTTTGGACCGTCTGCAGCAGCTGACCGTGATTTGTCCCATGCTCTAGCAGAGGTGTGCTTTTGCCAGCTGCAGAGAGCTTCTGCAGCTGTGTGATCTTTGGAATTCTGGGAACTTTTCAGAGGGGGTATAAATGCTAGAGCCTGATAGGTGGGGGTTGGTGGTTGGTGGTCATTCAGGGGGTTGGATGCAGTTTGTTAGTAGTCGTGCTCAAAGAAGAAACAAGAAGACAGAAATAAATTAGGTTTAAGGATCTCTCTCTCTCTCCCTCTCTCTCTCTCTCCTCTATCCTTCTTTCTCTCCTACCTAGCAATAGGGGGTGGAACTGTGGGGGGATTAAGGATGGGAAAGAGAAGAACCCACTAAGTAGCCAAGTCCAGCTACATTTCATCTTAATTTTGTAAGTTGCATATTCTAATTTGCATATCAATAACTATTAATGATTTTTATAGCTGTCTATAACTTCGAAGCTTTTTGTATTGATTTTTGTGGATGTGGATTACTTATGTATGTAACTGACCAATTTTTCTACGTGTTCTGTTTTTTCTTAAGTTTGTAAGTTTTATCAGTATTTCAATATGTGCTAAACATATCTCCCTCCATCTGATCATTACTTGCGTGACTTCTGCTATGGCTTGTACACATGTTGGACAAAGGCTTTGGGTAGAGGACTGGGACTTCAGGTCCTCAACTTGTGGAATCAGAGGAGCTGTTTGCAGGTGGAGCTTCTTCCTGTGGTCGAGGTCAGGATGCTGATGTCCTGCTGCTTCCCCTTCCTCCCTTTCCTGGCCATGAGGTGAGCAGCTGTCTGTCATCCACTCATGATGACATGCTGTCTCACCACAAGTTGCAAAGCAATGGACAAATGAACAACCAACCACAGGCTGAATGAATCCTCCAAAACCATGAACCCAAGTAAGCTTTTCTACTTTTTAAGCTGATTATCTCAGGTATTTTGTTGCGGTGATGGGAAGTTGATAGCTTCATTTCTAGATAATTTAATCCTTACACCTGAGATTAAAACAAAAACATATTCACATAATATGACTGGTGTTTTTGTTATTGTTGTTTTGTTCTGTGTTTATTGTTGTTGTTTTTTGTCTTTTTGAGACAGGTTTTCTCTATGTAACAGCCCTGGCTGTCCTGGAACTCACCCTGTAGACCAGCCTGGCCTTGAACTCAGAGATCCACCTGCCTTTGCCTCCCAAGTGCTGGGATTAAATGTGCGTGCCACCAGGCCTGGCCCACAACTGGGTTTTTAAAGAAATCAGATTTCTCAATACAAGTGTGTCTCCATGCATATATGTGCAGATGCCAGAAGAGGGTGTCAGATTTCCTGGAGCGGAATCACAGTCAGTTATAAGCTGCCTATATGTGCTGAGAACCCAACTTGGGTCCTCTGCAAGAGCAGCCAGCACTCATAACCACTGAGCCGTCTTTCCAGACCTCGATTCAAGAGAGGCAGCATGAGCAGTTAAAAAGCAGGCAGACTGCCCTGGGGTATCATCTCCACCACTCCCTGCCTGTGAGACCTCAGGCATGTGTGCTGGCTAGTTTTTAGGCCAACTTGACACAGTTAGAATTAAGAAAATACCGCTATAAGATCAACCCATAGGAAAGTCTGTAGTACATTTTCTTGATTGAGGATTGATGTGGGAGGACCCAGCCCATTGAAGATGTCACTATCCTGAAGTTGGCTTGGCCATAAACCACAGTGACCTCACACAGGTAAGGAGCAGAAATGGAGAGGGTGGCATCTCTATCACTGCCCACAACCTTCATGCCTACCCCTGGTCCCCTGACTGGCTTTTCCTACAGACAACTGAGGACAAAGTTTCCAGAATTCTGAAGTACTTCATCCCTGAATGGCATCACTGTTTTCTCCATCACAGGTACTCAAAAGAGAGGCCAAAGTATTGTAACACGGGAAATGGAAGGGTAGATAAAGCTGACTTCCCCAGACAGCCGGGCTTCCCTGTCCTGTCTGTCTGTGACCTTGTCCTTGCTTTAACGTCCTTTGAAATCCACTTTTCATAAGCATCATGGAAGTCTTGCACAAAGCAGTCTTGCTTTTCTTGCCACTTCAGGCACCACTTCTGGGACACTGGAAGCTGTGGGTACTCAGGGAACCCTCGAGAGAGCAGTTGGCTGACTGCCAGAAGATCTCTGAGAAGCATCGGTCTAAGGAGGAGATGCTGCACTGTAAACTGCTGGTCAGCAGTCCTAGGGTTCTGAGAGAACAGATAACTAAGGCTTGCTCTTCTAGAAGGAGAATTAGGAGGTAAATTACTCCCTACATCCTATTCTCTGGACTCTGGGGCCATGCCCCATTCACTGAGCATCTCTGTGGAGAAACTGGCACGTCTTTCTTCCATCCTACCACCCCCTAGAACTTTCTGCTTGCCTTGAAGTTCAGTTGACACTTCTGCCTCTTCCTGTTGCCTGGCAACTCAATCACAATATCTAGCAGGGGTTCTCAGCCTTCCTAACTCCATGGCCCCTTAATACAGTTCCTCAGGTGGTGGTGAACCCCCAACTATAAAAATATTTACTTCATAAATGTAATTTTGCTACTGTTGTGAATGGTAATGTAAATATCTGATACTCAGGATATCTGATATGTGACCCCCCCCCCAAGGGGGCTGTGACCTACAGGTTAAGAACTGTTGAACTAGGGTCATGGGGACTAAAATGGACAGAGATGTAATGTTGAAGCATGCAAGATAGTATTAGGTTCCTATCCTCCCATCATGAATCTGGTACCTGGTAAGGGATGCTAGCAGTGCATCACTCCATCCAGATGTCTGGTAAGTCACATTCTAGCCTGTTCAGATTCCTAGGTCCCAGTACCTCTTGGTATCCACCCTTTCCTCCTTCAAATTGGAATCTTTTGAAAGGTGAATTATTCATACTTCTTTTGTACTTAAATTTATTCTTTAATTTGCAAAATTTTCCATTTTTAATTCTTTAGTTCAACAATTCTGACTAAAGATGTCAAATGTCTAAAATAAAAAAAGTTTATTTTTATTATTCCAAACTTGCTAATGTTTAAAACATCATCAAAATTACAGGATTGTTTTTTCTTTTAAGATAATGCTTACAATTTAGGCTTGGTTTGTAAGATTCTGCCATACCTACTTAACTAGTACCATACCGTTAGGCATGTAGATGTATTTTCACATCATGTCTGACTTTTCATCCTAGGAAAAGGGATTAAATGATAACTCAGAACACGTACAGCAAGGAAATGTGGGGTTCGTGGCCTCACTGGACTGCTTCCCTTTCTGTTCCCTGACCCCATCAGTCAGTGTTTCTTGTCTGTGTCACTTTCAAAGACCAACTGGAGAAACTTCTAGAGAACTCTGTGGTATGTGTGCTACGTGGGCCAAGTGTGGAGACGTGTCCGGGGGGAGAAGGGGAACTTCTGGGAGAACCTTTGCTAATGAACTCACATTTTGAGATAACACATTTTGTCTAACCTATTCTCTAGAGGGAGGCCCCTCTCCTGAAAAATGGAAGCATGAAGTTTATCATCTCCTTAAGGTGCATCTCCTCTCTCCTCCTCCCATTCCCTTCCATCTCTTCTCTTTTCCTCTCTTACCTCCCTTCCTCTCTCTTCTTTTATCCTCCTCTCCCCTCCCCCACATCTCCTTTTCCTCCCTTCCCTCCCCACCCCTCTCCTCTCCTCCTCTTCCTCTGTCATCCCTCCTCCACTCTTCTCTTCCTCTTCTTTTCCATCACCAGTGTTACGAGCACATAGCAAACATGTTGATGACTACTTTTTAAAGCTAAATGCTTTCTTCCCACTAAAAACCACATAGAAATAGTGTGACAATATTAGGGATCTGGGAGGCTGTGTAGTGAGTTTGATGGTGTTGACTCTTGTCAGTGGCACTAAATGTTAGAGGTGGCTCAAGTTCTCTGGATACACTTATATGGTGGCCGTTCCTAACAAGTTTCTGGAGTGGTTTACCCAAGGATGTAAAAAACTAGGGTTAAGCCGGGCGGTGGTGGCGCACGCCTTTAATCCCAGCACTTGGGAGGCAGAGGCAGGCGGATCTTTGTGAGTTCGAGGCCAGCCTGGTTTACAAAGTGAGTCCAGGACAGCCAAGGATACACAGAGAAACCCTGTCTCGAAAAACCAAAAAAAAAAAAACTAGGGTTAGTGAAATCAAAGTCAGTCATATGACTATGGAAAGAGGAAGGAAGTCAATCTGCTAATCTCTGAGGTTGACACCTTGCTGTGACTATGAAGTTTGAGTCATAATTTTCCTGAGAAAAAAACAAGAATGGAAGTTAAGGGCTATCCTTAGAAGCAGGAAATGTCCCTGTTGTCTAACCAGCCTTCTTACAGGTTCCGAGATGCTTGTGGACTATTTGTGAGGTAAATACCAAGATGGTCTCCACCCAATGACCCCGCCTCCAGCCAACATTTTGTAGCAGATGGAGACATGTATTCTACATGTGCCTGATGAAAACAAAACCAAACAAGGAAGCAATAAAACCCCAGTTAAGTCCCCAAGTCAATCCCTATGGGGGAAGAAAGTGGCTTTCAACCAGGCGAAGAACCTGGATCCTTAGAGGATGACCTTGAAGACTCTGATGGCCATTGTACATCTCGATAAGGGCGGGGCTTCTTCATACCACCCCTGCTCCATTCAGCGGCATTGGGAACCATTGCTTTAGATAGATGTTCTCCTCCAGGCTGTCTTTCCCAGCTTAGATTTGGGTCACAGATACACATCTGGGTGACCTGAACTTGTCCTCAATGAGGAGGGGCCAAGGCTCCCCTCTTCCATGTGGCAGAGGAGTGGACAGGTGAGTCAGTAAGGAAGTAGGTGAGCTGGCCACCTTGTGTGAAAACTCTGAAGCTGAAGAGAATGGGATCATGAGGACACGAGTGAAGGGCATTTGAAGCGGCCCCAGACCCACTAGGAAATGGTGCTACACCCTGGGGCTTTGGGATACCATCACACCTAAATATCTGTGTTTACCAGGGCATTTGGACTCCTGCTGGTTTGGTTCAGACCTTCCCACTTTAATGTACCTGATCTAGGAAATCCTTTAGAGATTTGTCCACAAAGCCCAGAGGTTTGTCCACAAGGTGAAAGACAATAACTGTGTCCTGTCAAGCTGGTCTGCGACATTAATTATGGTGGGTGTGTGCTTGGGATGTAATATCCTCTTGATGCACAGTTTCCTTATGAGTTACTTATAGTTCAGTGTGATGGGACATTCTTCTCTTCTAATTTTGGTTTGATGACTGTTTTGTTAGCTATTAGAACAGTGATGCCTGTTTGCCTCATAGGTCCATTTGTTTAGAATATTTTTTTCCATAATTTTACCCAAAAGCTATGTTTTTCTTGGAAGCAACAAAGAGCTGGATATTGTTTTTTAATCCAACCAGGTAAGTCTGTGCTTTTTGATTATGGGATTGAGTCCATTACTACTCAAAATTATTTTTTTGAAAAATGTATGCTAATTTCTGTCATTTTGCAGGTTGGTATTGTGGCTTGAATGAGAATGGCCCCCATAGGTTCATATGGTATTGCATGGTTTGAAGTCATCATCCCTAGTTGGTAGAATTGTTTGGGAAGGATTAGGAGGCGTGAGCTTGTTGGTGGAAGTGTGTCTCTGGGGTGGGCTTTCAGTTTTCAAATGTAGCCATGCTTGCTGACATGGTGGTTATGGACTCTAACTCTGGAACTGTGAGCCCTAGATTAAATTATTTCTTGTAAAGCTGTCTTGGTCATGGTACTAGCTGCAGCAATGAAAAGGTAATTAAGACAGATATTTTCCTATTTCTCATTTGCATGACAATTTAGAGCTTTTTTTTCTTTCCCTTGGCCTCTTGATACATTTATCACTTTCTTCAGTGAAGAAGCACTTCAGATGTCTTTTCAGTGGTCATTAATTTCTTTAGTTTTCCTTCATTATGGGAAGATTTTATTTATCCTTCAACTATGATAGTTTTGGTGAATATAGTAAATGTTGGCAGTTTTTGTTTTTTGTTTTGAACAACAACACTGTTGCAAGCCCTCCTGGCTTTTAAAGTTTCTGTTGAGAAATCTCCTGATATTCAGATGAATTTGTTTTTACATGCGGCTTGGTGCTTCTCTTTTGGCTTTCAACATTTCTGTTTTCTCTGCTGAGTTCTAGCATTAGCATGACCTGAAGATGTCCATCAAAGCTGCACTGAAAAGTCAACAACAGCTATGTGCATGGTTTGAAGATTTTCAGGATTAACTAAAAATGTATTAGTAGGCTTATTTTTATCTAAAGAAACATTAATTAATGGTGGTTTATAAGGTAATGTATACATTACACATTCAAGTTATTCAGAGGAAACAGGTCAGAAAAGATCAAAGGAATTCCTACTATGTATAGGTCACAGGTAAGGTTGGGGCATGCTTCGACTATAAATATGGCTCACAATGTTGTGGGATTTTCAGAGAGTTTATAGATGAGAGGTATAAATTAAACTAAAAAAAAAAGCACCATAACATTTAATCTCATTCTTCTTTAATCATGTTTACTAGTTTTTGAAGTATTCCTCAAAAACTAGAACATTATCTCCACTTATCAGCCTTCACAAGAATTTTGCAGTTGTCATTTAACACTTTCCAGTCATCTAACCACACTGCAGATGAGGGGATGGGGAATCCCTTTCCACACTCCCCTGATTCTCTCTTCCTAGCCTATCTCAAGCTCCCTCTCTGAAACCTCAGTCCCTTAAACTTAAAGGTTGATGGTGGCCAATGTTCTATTTGCTGAGGAATTTTTACGCTGAGCAGGGATGTAGACTCAGACCAGAAGTCTGTACTGGCCTGATCTGTGGGGAACAGGATAATGTCTGAGCTTCATGGTCAGAGAATCATCTGGTAGTAATCTGGAGGAAGGGTTCAGTTATTGAGACAATAAACTGTCTAAAGCAATAAAGGATGCAGCTGATTATTGTACCTAAACCAAAGATCAACAAACATTGTGTTAAGTAGACTTCTCTAGAGGAACAGAATGACTAGATGTAAATATGTAATGAAAGGGAATTCACTGGAATAGCTTATCGTCTATAGAGGCTGGGTAGTCCAGCTATGTAATGAAAGGGAATTCACTGGAATAGCTTATCGTCTGTAGAGGCTGGGCAGTCCAGCAATGGCTGTCTGCACAGGCCAGAGAGCAAGTACCTGGTAGCTGTGCAGTAAAGACCCGAATAATGCCTGGAGAGCTGCTGCTCTTTGGTCTATGTTGGAAGTTGCAATCTGATGTCAGTGAAAGGTAGACATACTCACCAGCAAGAAGCAAGCACAGGCAGGTGATGAACACCACTGTTCCTGGAACCACCTTCCTTCCATGTAGCCTATCCCTCACCTCCCCCCTTCTATGTAGGCTACCCCTCACCTCCCCCTTCTATGTAGGCTACCCCTCACCTCCCTCCTTCTATGTAGGCTACCCCACACCTCCCTCCTTCTAGGTAAGCTACCCCTCACCTCCCCCTTCTATGTAGGCTACCCCTCACCTCCCTCCTTCTATGTAGGCTACCCCTCACCTCCCTCCTTCTAGGTAAGCTACCCCTCACCTCCCCCTTCTATGTAGGCTACCCCTCACCTCCTCCTTCTATGTAGACTACCCCTCACCTCCCTCCTTCTATGTA
>CAJQZJ010032438.1:2239581-2270098 GCA_907164525.1 Lophiomys imhausi
GTAGGCTACCCCTCACCTCCCCCTTCTATGTAGGCTACCCCTCACCTGCCCCCTTCTATGTAGACTACCCCTCACTTCCTCCTTCTATGTAGGCTACCCCTCAGAAGGTACAGCTCACTCCAGGAGCTGTTCCTTCCCTCAGTTCTCTGCTCCTTCCTGCAATGCCCTCATAGTATGCCTCTGGGCAAGTCTCTTAATTGATTCCAGATCCCACCAAATTGACAGCCAAAATTAATGACCACAGTGAACTCCTTTTCAACTTCCAACCTACCATACCTCCCTATGCCATAATTTCCAACTAAAGACAATAACAAAGTCATAATTCCATCTAGCATGATATAACTATCCTACATACAACCAAAATGCACTATTATTCCCCAAGAATAGGGGCAAAGTTCCAGGGGGAATGCTTATTTTTATTATCTGATAACAGATACGATAATACAGATTTAGCACGTAACTACAGCATGATCTCAATCAATATTATATTTACATGGTAAAGGAATAGGAGAGGAAAACCACAAATACCTGGATAATATGTGTGATTACATGCACAAAAATGTTTGTTGGTTTAGTGAGAGATTATACAGGAGTGCTAAATGCGTTCACACTGTTATTCAGCCCTCTTCCATGTTCACGGTTCTTTTAGCATTGCAGTCACGAAGCGTCCATACTGTTTGTTCAGTTTCTGGAA
This sequence comes from Lophiomys imhausi, assembly GCA_907164525.1. Classification (NCBI taxonomy): domain Eukaryota; kingdom Metazoa; phylum Chordata; class Mammalia; order Rodentia; family Muridae; genus Lophiomys; species Lophiomys imhausi. The sequence continues at coordinate 2,240,276 of CAJQZJ010032438.1, forward strand.
ACCATCATTGTACTTCTGCCTCTGTGAACTGAATTAGTCAGGGAGTTCATGTGAGCGAACCCGTGGTGACTGTCATTTTGGAGCTGGCCTATCTCACCTTGCCTCATGTCACTAACTTGCCAACCTCCCCTCCCCCATTTCCCTATACTTGAATTTCCTTCCTTTTTAAGGTTGAACAACATTTGCTGTATGCATGTTGTTCAAATTTCTTCATGGCATTTGGGGGGAAATACGTAAATATCTATTCCCTCATCCCCCTTCATAAGACAATTACAAACGGAAGTTTGATTCCACTAAAGTTTACCTTGGGGAATCAATGAGTTTATTAGGCATGGGTGACTTTAAAGCACCCTGTTTGGATGATGGCTTCGGCATAGTACCGTAGATGAAGTCTCAGTCAATTAACCTTCCCTGTCCTGTGTACCTAGCAACCCCCTCAAACCGCAAAGCCAAATACAATTAGGGCAGGATTGCATACAAATGGTTGGGAGGAACAGCTGGACACTCGCGCAGTTCCAATGCCCGCCCCCCTTCTATGAGGGAATGTCTGCAGCCACGCCCCGCTGGAATGAGTGCCCGCAGGCCGGCGCCACTGATTGGATGACAGAGGCTGTTACAGGAGCATCGTTCTACTACATTCGGTTCACATAAACATCCAATGGGGACACGAGGAGCGCTTCTGCCTTTCAGAATATTTGAGACTTTGGTTTCTAATCTTTGGGGTATACACGTAGAGTGGATTGCTGTGCTGTATAGGTGACCCTGGGCTTACTCTTTGAGGAGCTATCAGACTGATAGCTATAGTTGAACCATTTTTTTTTTTTTTTGCATTTCCATCCATAAGACTCCCAATTCCTTCACATCCTCTCATACTTTCTGCCGGCGTTTGAATTTCATGCTCCTGATTAATAATGTTGAGCATGTTTTCTGTGATACTCCGCTATTGGTACATATTCTTTGGAGATATGTCTAGTATTTTGCCCATTTTTTAAAAGTTTTTTGTTTTGTCTTGTCCTGAGATAGGAGTTTATGTTAACCCCTTATGAGACACATGATTTGCAAACCTTTTCTTCCCTAATATTTTAAAAAGCGTTTATTCATAAATTTAAGTATGTAGCCCAAAGAACTTCAGTGAGAGCAAAGGTTATCCAGCATTATGTAGATGGGATGGGGAGCTCTCCTGAGCTACAGAATGGTCTTGTGGGTAAGATGCCCATAAGTCAAAAGAGTTAAGAGTTGTTCACAGTTGGCAATGGAGATATCCTTGGTGGTCTTGCCATTCATTCCTGGACCCCAAATACCCCATGGCTTCCATAATGCTCATGCCTTCTTCCACCTTTCCAGGGACCACATTTGCCACCCAGTCGTCACAGGCTTGGCAATGCAAACGAAAAACTGAGCCATTGATGTTTTGTCAGCATTTCCCATGGGCATGATACCAGGATGCTTCAGGATGAAATTCTCATCCTCAAATTTCTCCCCGTAGATGGAATTACCACCAGTGTCATTATGGTGTTTGAATCTGCCACTGTGGCATATGAACCCTGGAATAATTCTTGAAAAAAGCCGTTATATCCAAATCCTTTCTTTTTATTTCCCAGAGCATGGTTGTTTGTTGTTTTTTCTGCCTTTGGACTTTGTCTGCCCTGGTACTAAAGAACACAGAGGGGGTTTACGATGATTGCCAGCAAGTGATGACAGGAAATAGTGGTATCTGAAAAGCCCCTAGAACAGTGGTTCTCAACCTTCCTCATGTTGTGGTGACCCTCAACCATAAAATTATTTTCATTGTTACTTCATTAACTGTAACTTTGCTGCTGTTATTGAATCATAAACACTTGATATGCAGGATATGTGATATGTGACCCCTGTGAAAGGGTTATTTGACCTCCAATACCAAAGGGGTTGCAACCCACAGGTTAAGAACCACTGCCCTGAAGTAAAATTTTATCGTTTTTGTTACCAAATTTCCATGAGTGTTTCACCCATCCCAGCTTTACATAGACCTTTCCTAGTCTTACTTTCTTGAATATGGCCATAAATGTTCCAAGGTAACTCCAATATCTGTAATAGGTTCTTTGACATAGCATATTTTACTGAATTATTTGTATCCCTTCCTTAGCATATTTGATACTTTTTATTGCATGCTGAACATTGTGTATGGAAAAGTTATAGATACAGTTGGAAAACATTTTCTCCACAGAGAATCAATTTTGCTTTCTGGAAAGCAATTAAGGTTAGAGGAATCTTACTTTGGTCAGTTTCAGTGTTTGGGCATATCTCCTTTTTCAGGTTTGGCTCTAATCCTAGAGTCCAACCCATTCCTTTTATGGTTCTCCCAGGGAGTCTGGGGTTTTCTAGAATCCTGCTTACTGAGCAGGCCACTGGGATATTTGTCTCCCAGACTCATGAGACTATTAAAGCTGTCTCCTTTCTTAATCTTTTTAGAGTCTTGAGTTCATGCTGCTTATAAAAGTCAGTAGTTACACGAGGAAAACAGGACAAAATCTTGGTTCATCTTAATTGGCTTCTCCATTTAATATAAGACTTATACGACTTGGCTTCCTAAGACTGTAGGACTACTATCCATGTTTTTGTCTCCCAATGACCATGAAATTGCTGGAAGCCCAGTTTCAGTTTCCAGCTGACCCGGCTTGTAGCATTAGGCCACACTATTTTCAAATAAGCAACTCTCTCTCAAGAACAGAAGCACCGAGAACATTGGGCCCACCTGCATACCCTCCCTCTTTCATGTAGATTTGTTCTTTATCATTTAAGGCACTTCTAATTGTTGCCAGCAGTCAGGAGCATGCATTCTGATAATGCTTTATGCGGTTACCTGAGCCTGAGTAGGTCTGCCAAAATGAGAACAAGATCAGTCAGTAGACAGGGTAGAGTGAAACTATTCCAGTAAACAAGACAACAGAGTAATAAAAAAAAGACAAAGTCAACTCATCAGGTAGATCATCCAACTGCCGGAGTTAGTGAAGTAGTGGACAAAATAAGCATCAGATTACAGACTAAAAGGGTCTATTAGTGCCACGTAGGACATGCTTTTAAATTCAATAATTGAATCCAAAATGAAACGAATGCCAAAATGTTGGTATTCAGAACCCCAACAAGGAAAGGAAAATCTTAGAAGCTTCTAGAGTGGATGTAATTAGCTTTGTCAACCCGAGGCACCTAGAATGATTGGAGAAGACAGTCTCATTGAGAGATTGCCTACATCTGCTGGGCATGTCTGTGGGAAAACACAGCCCACTGTGGGCAGCACCACTCTCTTATCAGGGAGTCCTGAACCGTATGAATGGAGAATCAAGCTGGGTATAAGCAAACATGCATTCATTTTTCTCTGCTATTGGCTGTGGGTGTATCTCAACCAGCTGTTTCAAGTTTTAATGCCTTCCCTGCAGTAATGGACTATAGCCTGAGATTGTGACCTAAAATAAACTCTCCCTCCTCCAAGTTGCCTTTTGTCAGAGTATTTTATCACAGCAACAGAAATGAAACCATGAGAATGGGGGAAAAATTCAAGTACCAAGGAGGAGGATGGCATCAATCCATGTCCTCACACAAATAACAATCAAATGACAGAAGATAATGGAATCTGAAGGAAACTTGGGTCTATATAGAATTTTACTCCCAGGAAAACTACTAATGATGGTACAGGATGAATATGAAAATTTTCAGAAAAGACTACTGTAAAGGTTTCTTCCCACAAACTGTTGAGGAAGTTGCTCAAGGATGTTCTTCAAAAAAATAAGGAAGGAAAAGAAAAGACAGAAGGAAATGAAATCCAGAAAACATCTAACCCAGGTAGGGAGAGGAACAGTGATCACAGAAGGGAAGTCTAGAGTGAGATCTGGCCAACAGTCCTAGACAGCAACTCATCTAAAAAGGAGCAGGAAGATCTGGAAGTCCACAAGGGACCCTGCTAGGAAAGCTGGTTACATTCTTCCTCTTCAATCGGGAAAGCCTGGAGGATCTGGTAAACCAGATATAGGTAATTTTTTAGGCTTCTGTTTACCATTCTGGGAGGCAGAGCATGCAGTTAAGGAAACATACAGTAAAAATATTTACCATTGTCTGAACAATTACCAGAATACTAGAAAAGGCTCTTCATCCTCACATGAGAAGCACCCCCTCCCAGAGAAGCAGAGGTCACATCATTGGACTGCAGACCATGCAGAGGACACTGTACTAGCAGTTCTCACAGTTGACCTAGGGAGGAACTTTCTGGGGGGAGGAAAGTACTCCAGGGGGTTGTGCTGAGTGCTAAATGGCTAGAATTCCTCGACAGACCTCCAGATAAGGAACAGAGGTCTATTTAAGTTCTATCTCACTACAGGCTTTTAAAACAAAATGCAAAGCGCCCTCACTTTGTTCATGGGATGTCCTGAGATGGATTATCCTGAACGCAGATGGGAGGTAGCAAGGACCCGCCACAGCAGCATAGACAGACAGCAGGCAAGCAGCTGCCACAGCAGCACACACACACTTGCTTGGTTTTTGTTTTTCAATCTCCAAGGATACATCTCCAAGGATAGTCTTTAATTCATGCTGGTCCAGGACAGCCTGGAACTTGATCCCCCCTGCCTCAGCCTCCTAAGTTTATAAGATTATACATGTGTGCCATCACCCCGGCCCTCAAATTAATTTTTAAAGGTTACCTAAAAAGGTAAAGAGACCAATGATGGAGGGAGGGGAGAAACTGGAATTCCCAAGCTGTACTCACCTGGTAGCATAACCACTCTAAAGGAGAAAGGAACGGTGAGAACAGAGTAAGGTCTGTTAGCAAACCCATAGCTTCTTTCCAGTGGTCACATATCATTCATGATGGGTTCAATAGCATTATGAACCTTGGTGTATGTTTTGTGATCCAGGAATGATATTGGTAGTCAGAACAGGAGAAAGTAGATCTATAATTTATAGGACCAAAGATTTGGTGACTAGTCTGGTGTTTGTACCACTACTAGCTACAACTCGTAATTTTTCTAGTTCCTTTCACTGAAAAAGCTTTCTTTTTTTTTTTCTTTCTTTTTTTAAAAGATGGCTCTGTATCAGCAATTCCTCCACTAAGGTGGCTCAGGCAGGATAGAGAATTTGAGGCCACCCTAGACTACATAGTGAGATCTTGTCCTTAAAAGAAAAATTCACAAATTTGCATGTTATTAAGAAAGGACCATGGTAGTCTTCTCTTGATCATTCCAATATTAGTGTTATGTTCTATTGAAGTGAGTACAAAGTCACCCAAAAAGAACCAACCTTTTACATTGAAAGGAACTAGAAAAATAAAAAATTACTAACTACTAGCAATATAAATACCAGACTGATCACAAAATACTATTTCTCCTGAAGATGGCACAGCCTTGGAGATGTGGCCAAATCCAGGAAGTGAGGAAATGTATCAGAGCCTTCAGCTGTCTCATACGCCAACAGCTAACAAGAACAAGCTTCTGTGGAGCAAAGTTCAAAGTAATTGCGCACAAATGATGTTGACCTTCAACAAAAGGATTTATCAACCATGTACAATACGCTACACTTATCTAGACCACGATTCACACACAGTTAACAAAACAAACAAAAATACCAAGAACACATGACAATTGAATATTTGATGAAATTACTCATTAGATTTTGGTATAATTATTTGATTGTTTAGGCACAGATATTGAATATTTATGAACGGTCTAATGTGTAGGGGCTGCTTTGAGATGAGCCATGGCTAAATAAGGTTAGAACAGATATCTTTAAGTCGATAATACTTGAAGTGTGGGGTGTGTGTGGTGAAATGGTTTGGTGGTTAAAAGCACTGGCTGTTCATCCAGAGGACAAGGGTTAACTCCCAAAACTCACAGGCAGCTTACAACCATCTGGAACTCTAGTCCCAGGGGATCTCATGGGAGGACCCTGGAGTCAAATCCCAGCACCCACCTGGCAGCCTACAATCAATCATCTAACTCTAGTCCGACACCCTCTTCTGGCCTCCGTGGTACGCAGACATGCATGAAGACAAACATCTATACATATACACATATATTAAAAGGCAATTGAAGCAGGAAGATGGAAGCATTTGAGATTTCCCATTGTTTTTAATTGTATGTAGGTCTGTGCACATGAAAGCTGCAAGCAAGGCAATGGATGTCCCCGGAACTGGAGTTATAGGCAGTTGTCAGTCATCTGATTTGGGTGCTAAGAACTGAACTCAGGTCCACTGTAAGAGCCATTCGTGCTCTTAAACTAAGCCACCTCTCCACATCCCATTATGTTTATAAACACCTTTTTCCACCACTAAAAGGTTAAAACAACAAATTTAGCGTATTTGCATATCACATAATAGATGTAAACTTTCTCCATAATGGTTGGGTGAAGACATTCACAGAATTGGATTCCAAAACTGCCTGAAGCCTCTGATTGTGATGGTGACGTTCAACCCACACAGAACTGGAGTATATAGCATAAGAATGGACCAGAACCATTGGGATCATGAGCAACCTGGAAGTTAGAACATGTAGAACTTCCTGTCTAGACTCTGGGTTCTCCAGTAGTCTCTGTCACTGGAGTTTTCCCACGACACCTGAGACATGGATAATCCGACACTGGAGGGTGAGACCCAGCTATTTTCAACAAAATTCTCCCATCCATGCTCAGAGATCACTGCAGAAGAGGAAAGATCCACTTCAAACACAGTGGAATTCTGCAGTTGAACAGTATTTGCTGGATCTGACAGGGCCACTGCACACATGAACTCTATGGTAGGTAGCCGTGACTGCAAACACAATTAAGCCAGGCAAAATACCAGACTGATCACAAAATACTATTTCTCATGAAGATGGTGCATTCTTAGAGAAATGGATGAATCCAGCGAGCACAGGAAGTGTATTGGACTACAGCTTTCATGGGTGGAGGAGTGCACGAACCCCACCTCTCACTGAGGGGCTACTAACAATGGTTACTGGGGGAGAGAGTCTGTTTTCTTCAGGGATGCAGCCTCCCATGCTCCCGCAGACTTACCTACACCCCTGTACACATAGCACAGAATGGACTCAGTGTATTAAAGAAGAAGGACATAAAACTGGAGTTGAAAGTTGGAGTAGGGGATACAAGTTGGAGTCAAGGGAATGGAGGGTGCATTTGATTAAAACATAGTATATATGCATGTATGAAATTCTCAAAAAACTTACTCATTTCACTTTGGAATAAAAAAAAAAATAGAACTTTCCCTTCTTGGGAATGTGATCTATGACCCAGGTTGGAAAACCCTTGTGCTTGCAGTCGGACATGCCTCTAAGATCACTTAGCTGGCTTCTCTGAGCCTCATGCTGCTCTCTTTGGTGTGCTCCTTCGGGATCTGTACATACTGCGCCTTTAATTTCATATGGTCAGCTTCCTTTTGCAATTGGAAATCAGATCCACATCCATGGTAACCTCAATGTCTGAACAGTACAAAGTGCAATTCATAAATGTTCACTGAAACAACAAAAAACCCCTTAGTATCCAAAGAAATGGTGACATTTTGTGCTGCTTCATGTTGGTTGAAGACTACTCTGATAGCTGAGCTTGATTGTGTGTAGTCAGGCAAATGTCACCTAAGATGAGGAGTCAGTCCTACACGATGGGCAGCCATGACTCACAGATTCCAGGATGACCACTGTCACTCCCAACTCAAGGCAGAAATGGTCTGTCCATCCTTTGTAACAACAGGTACAGTTAGTTCTCCAGAGGTTAGTCAACACTAAAAGCTGACAATGGGGTTTCACTTCAAACCAGCTAGGGAAACCCTTAACTGAACTCAGGTGACATCTGCACCATTTGCCACAGTCCAGAGTGACTTATGAAGGAACACTGGGTATCTATCTTGTGAGCCAGCGACTGGGACATACCTGCATGGGCTATGAGGATAGCAAATGACACAGCTGCCATTAAGTGTCTCAGTTCCTTCCACTACAGGTCTTTGCTATCCTTTTATAGACTGCAGAGTGGAAAGAACCAAAATTGGGACAGATGGGGGAGTGGGTTTCCCCACAACTACAAGAACTCTCTGAGAACATCTCCCATTTGATGCGCCCATTTGCTGCCATTAGCATGTCAGAGGCTTCCGATAACCACCTCTGCTTTGAGTTTTCTGCCCAAAAGCCACCTGTGTGGGCAACAGCAGTCACTTGGCTGCAGGGACATAGAGCTTGCACCTTGATATGGAAACCTGCCTTTCTTGTGGCCTTTAGAAAAATGAGAAACACCCTGCAGCACACTGGCTACGTCAGGGAGTGCTGTATTACCAGTGGGAAGGAGGGTTTCTCAGCTTTCATCCACAGGCAATAACCTGCCTTGAGCTTTGCAAACTACTGCTTCCTTGGTTACCGTTCTCACAATACCATTTCAATAGAACCAGAGAACAAGCTTTGCAAATGTCTGAAGGTGTGTGGGGGGGGGGGGGGGGCGATTTTGTAAAACTCAGCATAGGTAACATTTGAGTGCAGTGGTTCTCAACCTTCCTAATGCTGTGACTCTTTAATACAGTTCCTCATGTTGTGGTGACCTCCAACCATAAAATTATTCTCCTTGCTGTTTCATAATTTTGCTACTGTTATGAATCATAATGTAAGTATCTGATATGCAGAACATCCGATATGTGACCCCTGTGAAAGGGTCCTTCAGCTCTCAAAGGATCGCAATCCACAAGCTGAGAACTGTTCTAGTGGGAACTTGTCTTAGCTATCCTGTAGGCCTGACTTCAGTAACATATAATCACAATATACACCGAGATGCAGAAAAAACAGCCCACGGAGCTTAGCAGACCATGTTCTAACTCAGGATCTCCCGTTCTAGAATGATCCACAAGGGGCTAATTAACTTTGAGGGGCAGTAAGATGTGGACAGTTGTGGTGGACTCACCTTGACAGTGCCCATAAAACCTCTGAACTAGTCCAAAGCCTTAGTGTGGAAAATAGTGTGAAGGGTCTCCTATAAATTCTGTGTTGGAGTAGCATTCTGGGATATACTTAAGTACATTATCAAGCTTTATAAATACACAAATATGTGCTGCATCTTACACAATAAGCCAATAAAAACAATAGCTTGCATTACCACAGTGACTTGTGCACGTGTTTAGATTTCCTTGGCTACCCTTCAGTTATTAGAAAGTATCCCAATACTATTTACTCCACGGCCTTTCACGTTACCTTGCAAAGCTAAGTATGTCCATATCCCATTAGCAATGATATGTATTAGAGGACTGAACACAGAAAAGCTAACTAGCTGTGGACAGTAACAGGTACCCATGGATTCCACCAGCACAGGAACGTTCTCTCTCATTGCTTGGCCTTGAAGGCACACATGTCTGAATTTGAAATCCACACCAGGGCTTTTCAAAGTGTGCTTTCTACATTGGCATTGTGTAAATAAACTTGGAAATCTGAAAGACTTGGTTTAGAACACACAGTTGTTCCCTTTTCAGCAGAGAAGGGTGGCTGAACATGGAAGGCCCTCTGGAGCTTTGGAGACACACTATCTGGCCGTCCGTTTGTTTCTTTTCCTGAAACCCCAACCTGGCTAATGGAAGGTCAGTGGGGGAGCGGGTCACATTACTGAAATCAAGCATAGTGAGCTCTCCATGAGCCCTGGAAAGGGAGGGAGCTGGAGGAAGCCGTTATCTGTGCTTCTGCTAACCCATTTTGGTGTACTCAGCCAGCCTCCGGCCTGCTGCCTCATCCCATTTGAGAGTCCATTCACCTCTATGAAGAACACCAAAGACATCTTTTAAGTGGGTCTAAAACATTTTCAGATCACTTATGGACCATTCACCTTCTGAGTACACACCACGTAATGACCTAAGGCAGGCAGCCTGTCACCAAAGGGCTCTTGGGTTCTGTACTCCTTCAGGCCTGACCGTTAACCTCCCAAACGCTGTCCTTTTCATACTGAGGTTGACCTGTCCTATCTCTGTGTCCATTTCTGCCAATGCTCCAACAGCTCCTGCACTGGTTATCTGTTCAAACGGTCAATAGGGAGGCATCCCCAAGTCTCCTCTTACCCAGGTTGAGAGGGTATTTAAATGGCTTCTCTCAGGCCCTAGTACATAGCAACAGAATACTACCACTGAAGAGGCTGTTAGGATGCTCCCAACAGCTGAACATCTCTAGTTTACATAGTTGCTTCTGATTATCTTCCTCACCTTTTGTTTACCCACATATTGCTTAGGGTCCCTTGCAGCTGGCCTGCACCCCCGTGACAAGCCTGCTGCAGGTCAGAGCACAGCCTGGGTGCCTCCTCTTACTTATTTGATGCGGGCAATCCAAACTCAACCATGGTTTCCAGCAGCCACATGCTACTGCAGTTCAATAAAGTTCAAGTCTTTGGGCTGGGGAGATGGCTCAGCTGGTCTATCTACTTCGTGCAGGCAAACATGAGGATCTGAGTGCCCAGGACACGTGAAAAGAGGCAAGCACAAAGGAACGCACCTACAACCACAGTTCTAGGGAAGTGGAGAAGGGAGGAACCCTGAAGCTGACTGGTTGGCCCACCAATCTAATCCAACTAGTGAACTACAGGTAGAGATCTGTCTCAAAAATACATTGGAGGGGGCTGGGGAGATGACTCAGCCGTCAGGCAAGTTACAACCAAAAATGAGGTGAAGAGCACTTGGGGCCCTGGCACCAACCTCTGGTCTCTGTATTCGTAAGTACATTTGTGCAAATACATGGACACACACACACACACACTTCAGCTTTTTCACAACTAGAGGCTCTATTTTAGCCTCTACAACAGTGACCACTATTCCAAATCACCCTCTAGGCCTGTTTCTCCACAGGAGCACTGTGTGCCTTAAGACTGCTCACCACACAGGGATTGCTCAACTTAACCAAAAAGCCACCGAGTTCCCAGAAGTTCACAAGCTCCCACACTTACTCAATGATGTACCCTGCTAGGGAAGGTAAGGGGACAACTAGTCCTTCAAAAGTACACCAAGGAAGTACCCTTGATACTAGCAACACATGGGAATCCGAGACAAGGTCTTTTGAAACGTCCTTCCCGTGTATCTGCCCATGATGAGAGATGGTTCCTTATTCCTCATTCCTTCCAGTTCTGCCTCTTCCTAGGAGTGAGCAGGATCAAGTGTGAGGGGACAGGTAAGATCCTCAGCCCAGACTTTCCACAACAGGCAGGACCAGACTGCAGATGGCAGCTTCCAGTCGGCCTCTGTCCCAAATTGTGACTCCTGACATCTAACAATCTACAATTAACCTGTTTATTTAGGGAGAAATAGACCACTGAGTTTCTGAAACTGAACACACACCCTCAGAATCTAGGGTGGCTTTAGGAGCTGTTTCCCGACACCTGTCAAGAATAATAACCCTGTGGCTTTCCTGGAGAGAAGCCTTATGAGACATGGTTTATTTAGGTAGTCTTCTCTAAAGATGAAGGCGGGAACAGATTAATAACCGAAAGTGCCAGTAAAAATATTAACTACTGGCATATGCTACAGGAGGATGGACTGAGAACCACACTAAGACCAAAGACCACACAGTGAATGGTGTGGTCCAATGAATGTGGAGGCGCAAACTGAAAGTGAGCTGGAGACAAGAGAATGCCTATAATTAGGAAGTAACTGGGAAAGGTTGTGGAGGCCTGAACCTATGTGCTTGCCAGTGGGTGAATCACACAATGTGACCATGAAGACAGTATTTAGCATCATTTATGGGGACAGTTAATGCTGATCTGTATGAGTTATAATTAGATCTAACTTCTGCAAACTCAAGAGACAGGATGGGCCTGCTCCAGCTCTATATCCTTCCCAGAACATAAGTGGACACTTTCTCATACTTCTACACTTAAGATCAAAATAGAAATGATCTCTTAGAAATAAAAAGCCAGACCAACACATAATGAACAAATAAATAAAAAAAGCTAGACCACCAGATTCAAATTCCCTGGAGACGGTAGTCAGGGAGAGCCAGTGTTGGCATAGCAACTTCACTTGGAGACACGGGGAGAACTCTGGCCTCCTATGTACAGATTGGCGGTTCTGGCTTGCTCCTCTGTGATAAAACACTAAAACCAGGTTGGAGAAGGAAAAGGTTTATTTCATCTTATGTTTCCAGATCACAAGTTTTTTTTTTTTTTTTTAAGATTTATTTATTTAATGCATATGAATGCTCTATCTGCATGCACACCTGCAGCCAGAAGAGGGCATCAGATCACATTGTGAATGGTTGTGAGCCACCATGTGGTTGCTGGGAATTGAACTCAGCACCTTTGGAAGAGCACTAGCCAGTACACTTAACCTCTGAGCCATCTCTCCAGCCCCACACGTTTATCTTGAAGGAAGTTGGGGAAGGAACCTGGAGGCAGGAACTGAGGTAGAATCTGCAGGGGCACAGTCCTCCTCACTAGACTGCACCCTGCTTCTGGCTCACCCAGCTTCCTCACACAACCTAGGACCACTTGTCTAGAGGTGGCAATGGTTACAATGACCCAAGCCATTCTCCACCAAATAGCATTCAAGAGAATGTCTCACAGATATGTCCACAGACCAAATTGATAGAGGCAACTGAACTGCTGCTCCCTCTTCCCAAGTGTGTCAAGTTGAGAACAAAGGTTAGTGAGAACCAAAGTTAGCCATCACATTGGTCCCACCCAGCCTGACGGGTGCCCTGTGCTTCTCTTTTGGTCCCACCCAGCCTGACGGGTGCCCTGTGCTCCTCTTTTGGTCCCACCCAGCCTGACAGGTGCCCTGTGCTCCTCTTTTGGCCCGGAGACACCAGGGAAGCTCATCACCAGGTCCATACTGCTTAAGAGTGCAGAACTTCTCCAGATGAACCTCAACTTCTATTTCAGTCTTATTAAGAAAAATAGGTTAAGCCGGGCAGTGGTGGTGCACGCCTTTAATCCCAGCACTTGGGAGGCAGAGGCAGGCGGATCTTTGTGAGTTCGAGGCCAGCCTGGTCTACAAAGCGAGTCCAGGACAGCCAGAGATATTCAGAGAAACCCTGTCTCGAAAAACCAAAAAAAGAAAAAAAAAAAAGAAAAATAGGTTAACCTTGAGAGGCCAGGGGAAACAGCCAGGTATGAGAACCTAGCATTTCTTCTGAACGCACCTGTCTTCTCACATAGGAAAGTATGACGACTTTGGCCAACTTTCAATTCCTAAGCCATTTTTTTTTTTTTTTTGGTTTTTCGAGACAGGGTTTCTCTGTGTAGCCCTGGCTGTCCTGGACTCACTTTGTAGACCAGGCTGGCCTCGAACTTGCAAAGATCCTCCTGCCTCTGCCTCCCAAGTGCTGGGATTAAAGGCGTGCGCCACCACTGCCCGGCTCCTAAGCCATTTTTATAAAGCACTCTATTAACTTCTGTGGAAAGGAAATGGAGATGTCAATCTTTTAATGTAGTACAGCAGCAAACAACAACTCAGAATCTCTGAATGTGACACCAGAACAGAGAAACAGAGCTGGTGTCAGCTAAGAGGCCGAATTTGATTCCAATTCCTCTGAGTAAATTCCCGAGCAGAGAAAGCTAGATGACTCACTGAAAGCCCAAGACAGGACCACAATTAAGCACCACCAGCTGTAAGCAGGAAAAACCTCAGATCATCCAGTGGCCGAGACATTACACTCATCTTGGAGAGAACATGCTCCAGTACTAGACACAGGAGCTGGTCTCTCAGATGACAGCACAGGCAAGGTGATCATTCTGAGAGCTGGTGCTCATCTGTCAGAGATGACACGTGACTAGAGCACCTTAGGGACAGAGGACTGGGAGGCACACACCCAAGACATCATTTACAAACCAATAGAGAAAGGGCTACTTTATGTCCTACTGGGAACATGCTATTTCACATTTCAAATTATTTTTATCTTCATTTGTGTGTCTGCCATGTATCTCCCACATGCAGGCCAAGAGGGTACCAGTTCCCTGGAGTTATAGTTATGAGCTGCCTGATACAGGTGTGGGTGCTGAGCTGAACTCTGGTCCTCTGTTAAACAGAGCAGCAAGTGCTGAACTGCTGAACCTCCTCACCATTCCCCTAAGTCTACGTTTTGATCCCACTCAGACATGCAAAAACCCAACCTCCTTTCTTTCCTCTTTTACTCTCATTTTTGCTTCATGGCCTGGTGAACTTTTCACATTCTGAGAAGTTTGTGCATATACCTGCTACTTTCTTTCATAACTTTTAATCCCCCACAGCCAGAGACGCAGGGTGTGGAAGCTGTGGGTAGGGAAGGAATCCACAGAACGGGGATCTTCCCAGGAAGGAAATGTCTAAAGGGGCAGGACACACTTAAGTTGAAATTCCTTTTACTTTATTTAGGGAAGAAGGTTGGGGGAAACAATGACTTGTATAACAGTAGACAAGTTAGCCCTGAAAAAAAAAAAAAAAAAGCAAAGGCTGTGTGGCTGCCTTAGCCAGCTCAGCTCCGTCACTAGTAAACTTGATGTGGTTTCTCACTTAGATTAGTCAGCAAATTTATAACTGGTAAAACTAGGGACTACAAATCCTTACCTGTACTGCACCTAAACCAGAAACCCAAAAGCCCATAAAAGTCCCTTAAAAGTAAACTGTAGATGGGATGCACATTAATGCAACAAAACCATTTTTGTATGTAAACATTGCCTCCAATATAAATGTGCATAATAGACACATGGCACTTGCCAAGGAAGAGGTCTGTCTGACAAAGAAAGGACAGGAGCTCCAGCTGACACTAGACACACCCAGGCATGGTGTCATCGTGAAGGCATTCCCACAACAGCACGCCCTCAGCAGTTCCATGGCTCACAGTGTGTCACCTTAATATTGTTCTGGAATTTTGCCAAAATGACTCTTGCATGAAGAAAGCATGTCTGTGGAAGGAGAGCAAGGGCAAGCCTGTCCCACCCCAAACACATGTGAAGTCACAGCAGTCCACTCTCCCTGGACACCTGAACTGTGTAACCCAATCCCAAATTGGTTTATAAAGTGTCTGGACTGAGGAGGAAAGGTTAAGGTGACAAAGGGGAACAGTTGCCAGACCTTGTCTGGGGGCAGACTGTTCTGCTTTAATCTGGCTGGCCTCGGAATCAGTCTGGGCCAACTGGGAGAATGTCCACTGGGCGGAGGAGAGGAGGGGATGGCTGTGACAGGCAGGGCAGACAGAGCTGACTTGAGCCCATTCTCCAGCCCACACCCCCCAGGAGAAAGTTCTAGACATTAACAATCCCAACCACATAGGTTTGTGTTATGGCTGATGGACCTGACACAGCAGTAAGTTGTGCGGCAGTCTTGTCACTTCCTGTCCCTTGGTGTTTCTTCAGAGCCAGGTGTTCACCTTTCACAGCACTCTAAAGCCATGGAAAAGGCTGCAGTCACCCGAACAGTTCTGTCTCCTCTTGATCCACGTGCCTGCCTTGGTGGTACCACTCATTTTATGAAAAAGCTGAGCGTGGGTAGGGGACCGCCAGCATCAGAGTCTGACTTAGTCCGCTGCTGATGGGATAGTCAGGTCTTGGATGGGATTAACTCTTTAATCTCCTGTAGGTTAACCACAAACTAGAAAAGAGAAACAGTTCTTACACTACTCAAAAGTCATACCAATGGAGAACAAAGTTTACTTCCTTTTTCCCCTAAAAAGAGTAAGGGTTGCTTGCTAATCTTGACCTGTCTTTGCTGGTATTTACAGCCAATCGTCGTATTATATGTTCTTTACTAGACTTTTGTCGTTCTCAAAACCCTACACTTGGAGTAAGAATGACTGACAGCTGTCTGAAGGGGCTGGAAGTAGGGACAGGTAACTGTCACATGGGACAGAGAACTGGTGAATCATATTGTAAAAGAAAATTAGCCACAAAGGAAGACCAAGCCTTCGAAACACGAAGCTACTGTTTGGGGAAATGAAGCACACAGCAGCTGTCACAAGACAATCCCACTTAGAGCAAGATGGCAGGACTATGGCGTAGGAATGTTCCTCCACCGAGACACTACCATCCTCAGAGGGATGCAGTGATGACCATGAAGCAAATTATTACAAGACATTTATTACAAATGTCACAGACATATTCATAAAGGAAAATTAGTTTAAAAAAAAACAGGAGAGCAAGTGTGAGAAAACAAGAAAAGCCAGGGCTTCACTATCACACCTAAAACACAGGGAGACGCCATCTTTATAAGTAGAATTAACTACATTCGTAAAATAGTTTTAGTGCATTGCATTTGTAGAAAAGGGGCACACCCTCAGCCCCAATAAAAGGTTCCTGCAACAGTGAACAGTTTGTGTGACCCCTCAAATGTGACCACCTATGTGCTTCCAAACCCAAGTGAGAACAATGCGACCTCAGGTGCCCATCAACCACTAATGGTGAGCCCAGGGGAGCAGCATGCCACCTTCAGCAGACTGCAAGAGCCACAAACCTATGCCCAACCTTCCCAGACAACGCTTCCTGTACCTGGTTAGACTTGGGACAAAATGAGTCAAACTTCAATCAGAGAGTTTATATATTACGGTTAAAGTAAGCATTAATGTTTTCTGCCAAAACCATAAACTCCGTCACCTCTCAATGCATTAAAAACAATGAGGTAGGCAAAAAACAAAGCAAACCAGAAGCAAGAACCCAAGGAAATGGACTTTTCCTACTGCAGGTTAGGCCGCGTGGAGCTGCACATCAGGCTTCCACAGAAAATAACCCTTGAGTCAAGGCAGTCTAATATTGTCACACAACAAAGTTCTGGCCATCGAACAAGACGCACACAGTTTTTTTTTTTCTTTCTTTTTTTTTAGAACCATCTGCACAATTTAGGCAAAACTTGGTACACAGAAAAATGACTGAGTTCTTGGCCAGGACAACCCCCTCCAAAAATTTTTCAAAGAACCAAAATGGGACCCTTAACCCACCCCCACCCTACCCCACCCACAAAAAAGTTATCCTAGTAACTGGCTTTCACATTTTATAAATAGTAACTTCTTAAACCTGCACCTTCCTCTTTGTCCACATATTGTCACATTACAAAAAAAACAGAAATGTCAATTAAATACATTGTTAATGTTACTATATTAAATCTGTTCTCTGCTTTAGCAAGCTGCTTCTCACACCACTGTCACCTCCTTGTGCCCACTGCCACCATCTGACGGTGTGTTCATCACAACCTTCAGACACCCACAGGACAGTCACTCAGAGCCAAGGAATCCTGGAGCTGCAGGACAGACGCGCTTTCTGGCCTGATGCTCACCCCCAAGCACCGATGGTGGAGTCTACACAGCACCAGCTGCAGTGCAGCCTTGATTTATTTTTGAGAAAGGAAAAGGAGAGAATGGGAATAGACTGGCAAAAAGTACAGGAAGAAGGGGAGAGAGGACCCAACGCGCAAGAGCCCTGCATGTCCAGCTGTCCTGGCTGCACCCGTGCAGCTCTGAGCTCCAGTTGCGAGGAATTCCAAGTTCTCAGAGTCTTGATTCCGGAGGTCAGCGATCCCAGCTCACACTGCCTCTACCAGCTCAGAAGAGAAGTCCTGCCCAAGGTCATGAAGTAAACCTGACTGCTGCCACCGGACCGAACGGAGGCAAAGAACACCTGCAAACACAACCAGAGAGGGCGCAGTTAGCAAGCAGGCCATTCGCCGCCTTCTAGTGCCCAACCCCAAAACATGCCTAGAAAGCAGTGTCTAACATTTTCCTTAATTTATTTTAGAGTCTACCAGAATTGTAAGGAAATTCACCATCAATGCCAATAACCCACTCAGCTGCAACTATACAGAAGCCATAAGGAAACATTACCTTGTCATTACGTTCACACAAGAATTTTAGTCTTTGAGCCCTTTTGTGCATAAATACACCGTCCAAGTGACCAGTTTCCACAGATCGTATCTCTATGGCCTTCTCTCCCCAGCCCATGGTCTGATTCGATCGGATATATGCTTTTAGAGAGGGGGGAAAGCAAAGCATTAACACAGGAGAGCCTTCTTCACGAGACATCTGAGTCACGTGCACATCTACCTGAGTGCCCAGTGTGTGAAGACTCTGTTTTCAGGAGTTCTGCCTCAGTGCTGGCAATCTGTCCAATCACTGAAAGCTCCTCCCACGCATAAGCAATGCCCAAAAAGTACCCGTATGTCTGTTGGGCAGCCAAGTGAATCAATAACTGAACAAACCAATTTTCCTCAGGTCTTCCACACAACCTCTAGAAATAGCCATGGTGTGTGGGTTACTATACATGTTTCTTACTGTACATACTTCATCAGTGTAGCCGTGAATGAATGTGAGAAAGAAATGGTGAACTGACCCTTTAGGGTCTAAATACAAAGCCTCGGTTCCCAACACAAACCAGAAGACTAGTCAGGAGGCTGCTTCTACCCGGGCCCCACCACTCAAGAGCAAACCTTGTTTCTTTCTCTGATTCTCTTCATGCCACATAGATTGGTCAAAACAAAAACCAAAAAACCCAAATATCTGCCCTTTAGGGTAACTTAAGGGTCAAATGAGAGATATCAACTACACAGCTTTTTAAAAGCACCCAAGAATTCCTTGGGTTCTGTTTTAACCATCTCCCATCTGCTGATAACCACTGATTAGGCAGAAGAGGTAAACAACTTCATGAGCCCCTTTCACAAAGGCCTCTTCATGATGCTTCCTACCTACAGATGTTGGCATCTCTCCCCACTGCAGCACCACATCCTTAGTGATCCTCCCATATGTGTTCACATAGACCCCCTCATCTTCATAGCACACCAAAAGTTCCATTCCATCCGTGTTGGGGAGAATGATGATTGCATGGGGTTTAATGCTACATTGAATCTGGAGAACAGGAACAGGGAAGTATGTCTGTGGTTATCTCCAGGCCTGGGAAAGTGCTCAGTGAGACAGTCTAGTGAAGGCAGTCATGCGGTATCCCTGGCCATACCTACCACAAATAAGCAAGAATCATGGGAAGTCTATGCAATATACAACCGGTCTATCATTTACAAGTCATATACTCTACTGACACATTTTTGAGTCCCCAGAAACATAGCTGGATGGTAGACTTATTTGAGAACCATTCCCAACCCAGGGTGCTCTGACCTGACAGCAACAGCCCCAACTCCATCCCATGTTAGTCAAAGCAAGTTCTAAAAGGCCTTCATGAGGGCTTCCCAGAGCCAGGGAAGCAGATTTCTACTGTTCCCAAACCATGAAGCTACTGAAAATGGTGCTTCATTTAAATACTCACCCTACACCATGGGGTAATGAGGAAACCCTGCTTGTGTTAGTTCACTAAGCAGAGTAAAGGGAAAAGTCAAAACAAAGTGAAGCCAGTCAACCAACCATAGAGTGTGGGTTCTTTCTTACGTGTGTTGGTAGATAAATGTCATAGACTGAGCCTGAATCCACATCAACAGCATGGAATCCAGCACAGGACCCATAGATCACTTTCAGCCTCTGGCCTTCCTCAACTGTGAGATCCACCAGTAATGGCTTATGCACCAGTTCTCCAAATGACTGCAGAGACAATCAACACAGAAGCAGGAAAACAAGCTTATAGCATCTTTTGAAGACCTAGCTGCAGGCACTTGGTTTGCCACGTGGCATTGTTAATTAGCATCTGGAAGACACCTCTTCCCTCTTAACTAGCTGAAGAATGTCCTCTCCTGTTTAGTCTTGTTAGAACACATGCAAAGGCAACAGTAAGAACTGGGCACAATACAGTATTTGCATACTCAAACACAGCAGGTGAGGTGCTGCAGGAACCATGAAACCAAGTGGCTGGTCAGGGTTGCTCTCATGAGAGCTACAGACTTTGTGTGACTAGACCTGGGGAGCCCCAATCCCTCACACCAGCACAGCTCAATGGCCTAGCACTATGAACCAGAATAGTGAGGTAAGGGATGCTTACAACAGTATCTGGTGTGTAGGAATATTATGACCAGATTCTAGAAGACAAGGTAAGTGAGTTTATAATTTACTACCTTTTTCCAGAAATACTAGGATTTACCAAAAATGGTAACCCTACTGACTGATTCAATGGGGAATTCGGCGGTCAGTACCCTCTTAATTCAAATTTCCCAAATAACCAAGACTTCTTTCAAATAAACTGTATCAAAGTTGTTTTAAACACAATCATTTTAGATGAAATAGTTTCATACCCTCTGCTAAAATGTCCTTGGACTATTCTTTAGGTTCTATATCTCAAAATAGAAATAACTGTTCTATCTAATGCTAGAACAGTAAAAACTTTAAGAGTTTCATACATTGGATTTAGGACAGTCCCTAAAATGAATTACTAAAAATAAACAGTAGTCTAGAGTGTGGAAGCTTGCACACTGTGACACTACAAGTGTGTCCTATGATGTCATACTCACTCTGGAGTGTGACATCAGACACCAATTATGAGTGTGTGAACTCACCAACAAAACTCTTCCAAGTTTAGCACAAACATCATCACTTCACTCAAACCATCTTAACTGTAAATATCAGGATGCTGTTAAACTGAGTTTTTAAAATTTGCATACTTAATCTCCTTCTTCCATTAATGTATAATAAATACTGCTTATATCATTAAAAACCTCAAATTTATTTAGTTGCATTTCGTTTTGTCTTGAGATACGGTTTTGCAGGGTATCCCTATCCCTGGCTGGCCTTGAACCCACAACAGTCCTCCCGCCTCGGCCTCTCTGGTATGCACTATCACACCTAGCTTGTTACTTTGGTTTTAGGTTATTCTGCACTGAACACACCCATCTGACCATTGTCTTTTGCTCGGCCCTTTAACCACAAGGCTAGATCTTCGCCACATTTGTCTTTTAGTGAACATCTACTTTTTAAAGAGAGTGTACGTACTATTTGGGCAAAACGATCATCTGGGAACTCAGAACTAGTTACACAGTCTATAATGTAACAAATAGCTTCTTCGACAGTTATGTTAATGTATAGCTTTATTTAAAACTGGTGGCTTTACCTTAAAGGCCATAAATTTGTGGTATGGCTTTGGCGCCCATGCATAGACTTCCACAGAACTCTTCAAAGCAATTACCAGAAATTTGATTCTTTCATATTTTACTGAAACAAACATAAGAAGAGAAATACTATCAGCATTAACACAGAGCCATAAATTCTTCATGTTGCTATTTACAAACTTTGTAAATATGCCTTTTATTGCTCATCCAAAAAGCAAAGAGTTGGGATGGGAAATACAGAGAAAATTTAAGCCACACACTTGGCTTTTCCAATTCTTCAATGTGTAATTTAGACCCCTAGATCAGTTCTTAACACTGAATGGTTCACCTGATAACTGTAAGGTCTTAAGTTCCATGCATTTTATTATCAAGGGCAATGCCAGGCAGACAACCCTAAGGAACAGAGGGCTAGGACTTCACAAAGATAATGGGAGAAGTCAGAAGCTCATACAGACAGGAGTGTAAAAAGAAACAAAGTAGTAAGTCGTGTTTGAATCATAGAACACGCATGTTCTTCACAGCTACTCCTGCTCGCTAGCATGATGTCCTGGTCTGCTCCACATGCTTTGCATGAACTTCCTAATATCACACGGCTACTTGATCAGGTGCAAGCACTTGATATTTGGCACAACTTTATTTAAACTTCACATTCTGCCAAATGTTAAAACTAATACGAAGAATTATAAGAGGGTGTCCAAAGAACGATGTTGGCAGACTTCTCTGGAATGATGGAAATCGCTCGATGTGCACTGCTGATCCCTATAGGTAATGGCATAGCTGTGGACACTGAGGAGGTACCAGGGCCACAGGGGACCTGAATGAATGACTGTTAACTTTATCTTAGCCTCTTGGTCTTGGTGGAAACTCAGAATCATTCCAACTAGTGAGATGACTGATAATAATTAACCAATGAGCTGGCACTATAAATAAAGACGACAATGTCACAGGTTACAATGTCCTGGGGGGAGGAGTGCAGAACAACTGCCTATAGTCTCCATCTTAGTAGAATATGCAAGCTAAATTGGCATTCAGTGGATTCCCTAACCACAACCACCTAAATTCTATACAATTACATTATCGGTCCCTTAAAACTGTAACTATGTTATGGTCCATTCTTTCCCATCATTTCTAACCGGCATTTTATTTTTTTTTAAGCAACAAAAACTTGACGTTGGTTTTGTTAGATGACTTTGTGAGAATCACTGACTGTTCCAAGGGAGGAAAATGCCAATCACAAAACATTTGCTAAGAAAAAACAACTAGCTAGCCACAGTCACTTATAAATAAGGTTACAGTAGCTCTGCATGATGTACTTAATTAAAAATAGCAAGTCATAATATCAGTTAAATTCTCAAATGTTCCACTAATGACGGCTAAGGGCCTCCCAGCATACTCTATTACCTGGAAGGTAATGAAGGAATCAAAGTGAGAGGGGCTTAGAGTGGCAGAAGTCTCTTAAACAAGTTATTTAGAGTCACGTCTTACAGAGGAGAATGCCAACAAGACTCTCACAGATAAAAGGGATAGGGCAGAGTGAGGACAGTGTGAGCAGAAGAACTAACTGTGCTGCTGTGCTTCCAGATGAACAACATGGCGCTACATCTAGATGAGACCTGAAGATCAGAAGACACTTACCAGTTTCAAAGAGTACATTAATTTAAAACGGAACCCTAGTTAAACTCTGAAGAAACAACACTACATGACTCTCTGGGAACCTACCAACTTTATAGTGCACGCATCCTTCTAAGTCGCCCACAGTGGTCCACCCTTGCTTCTTCTCAACTTCTGGATCATTGTGAAGTATTTTATTTCTTAACCAGGATAAATAGTAGACACGTAACTTATCCTTTTTCCCTAAAAAGATAAGAATTTTACATGCATGGTCAAAATCAATGTTAGCATTAATAACAACAGTTTCCCCCCCAGAACAGTAGATACATTTCCCTTCAGGGAAACATCCATCTGAGAAAGGCATGGAAACTTCTTGAAACAATTACAGGGATAATTTCAGATAGCAAACACATTTTACAAAAGTCAATTACTTTCCTATACACCAGCAACAAAAAATTAGAAATTGAAACAAAAAAATACTATCCATATTAACACTAAAGAAATTAAATTAGCATAAATCTCACAAAACAGCTCTTTAGAATATCTATTTGAGGACAATTATAAAATTATTGTCAAAGATGTTAAAGAATTAGATGTAGAAATATTGTGTTCATGGACAGAAGACCACACTGTCAGTTCTTCCTAACCTGAATTAAAGATTCAACACAATTCTAGTGAAACCATAGACAAATTACCTGTGCACATATAACTTACTCTAAAGTTTATGTTCAGAGGCAAAACAGTGGCAAAGTGAACAAAATATCGAAATGGAAAAGTTTTTGGACAGTTCTTGACTTCAAGATTTATTATTCACTTGATACAGTAACCAAGGTCATGCAGTTATTAGAAAAAGAATGAACAAATCAGTTATTAGAGTGAAAGGGCCCAGAAATAGATGTCCACAAATGGAGCAAGCAAATAGCAAAAGATGCCTCTTCTAAAACAGAGTGCTGTGAATGAAAGTGAATCTATTTGCAAACCTTAAATCTTTCATAAAAATAAATTAAAAGTGAGTCGCAGACTTAAATATGAAAACCCAAGCTACCAAACTTCTAGAAGAAAGCATATGAAACTATGTAGATGGATCTTGAATTTGCCAGTGACTTTTGGGTAAAAGACTAGCAGCACAATCTCCAAAAGTGAAAACGAAACACAGCAAAACACACAAAGTGTTTGATTACACTAAACTTTAAATTATCTGTTCTGTAAGTCATTGGTAAAGAGAATGAACAACAGAGAAGCCACAGGCAGGGAAAAAGTATTTTCAGGGCACATGTAATAAAAGATTTCTATCTAAATATACAAAGAATTTTTAAAATTAAACAAGAGGGGGGCAGAAAAAGGCAACACGCAATTGCAATATGGGATAAAGATGTAAGCAGACACCTTACAAAGGGAGAGAGACAGTGGCGGTTCACAACACAAGGACCCTTATAACAGTCACATCACAACAAGATACCAACCACTCCACCAACCTATCACGATGGAAAATCCAAAACACGGACAGTCTCAGATATCAGGGATGCGGGATGGAAAACCCCCTTCCCTGCCTATTTGCTGTCAAACAACAGAGCCACTCTGCAAGACAGCCCAGCACTTTTGCACACTTAGGAACAGTTTTGCCCGTTTCTTAGTTATGGTACTTGGTTTTGTTTTGTTTTGTTTTTTTAACCAAACACATGAGATGAAAGTTTCCGCTAAAACAAAAACCTGCACACAAACGCATATCAAGCAGCTATTCTTATAACTTCCTACCCGGAAGCACCAAGCTTCCTTCAGTGTGTGACTGGTTGAACAGTGGCACACCTGTCTAGTGGAGCATTCAGTAATTAATATAAGACAAGACACTGAAGCACAAAACATGAAGCAACCATAACTTAAGCATGCATTGCCAAAGAAAAGTGTATTACAAGATCCACATATTCAGTCTTGCAAAGTTTGATCTATATGAGTTCAATGGTATGACATCCTAGAATAGCAAAGGCATCAAAAACAGTTGGTCAGTGGTCATCAGGGTCTCAGAAGGAAATACAAATAGCACATTTTAGGGCACCGAAACTAGACTGACAGAATAAAATACACACGTCATTGTTTAGTTGCCAAAACCAAGCAAATGCACTCTACAATAATAGAAAATACATCCTTTAATTGTTTTATTATTAACAAATAAAAAATAATGTGGCACCAGTGTACACCATTTTGAAAAGATGTCAGTAATAGGGGAAATTGGGACCATGTCATGGCTGCGCACGCCTTTTCACATCATGAAAATGCACAATACTGCTGTAGCGAGTAGTGCAAGTACGAGCTGAGTTCAGCATGCAAGGCTGGACACACTGTGACCAATGACACAGATTTTGCTTTACCAAACACTTACCAGATATTGTCACCAGGACATTTAGGCCCTCAAGAACATCCATTTGCTGGAAGCGTCTTCGGTTAATCAGGGGGTACACTTTCCCTTGGCCACTTCGGTCCAAGAGCATCAGTCCACTCTCTGTGCCGACTAGCAAGTTCACTCCTGTTTGAAGAACATGGAAAGGCTTACATGTTAGGTTGTGCTTCCGTAGAGCTAATCTAAAGAAAAACATTCTCTATTTGAAAGATGATACCTTCCAGAACTCAGAAAGTAATGCTCAGAACAGTGAGGTTAAAGCAACTGGTTCCTGTCACACAGGAGTGTGAGTGACATTTACTTAGCTATGAAAATGGACATAAGGGGGAAGAATGAGGAAACCTCAGCCCCTGACCCATTGTTTCCAGGGAGCTGAGCTCTCAGGTATAAGCTCACTGTTTCCTGGTCACATTAGATACTTGGAAAACACCTCCCTCTGATACCATGGCCGCACAACTGGCAACGTTTTAGAATGGCATACAGAGAAAGCCCACCTCTGTAACCCCACCGACTGAAGAACTGGTCTCTATCAGTTTCTACCGTCAAGAAACAACTGCACTGTCTCCTCATCTTCCCATTGCCCAAGACTGTTAGAGCAGAGTGCCCTTCCCTGTGGCTTACGGTGCAGCAGGCTGGAGTTCTGCTAACCTCCGCCAGGAAGTCTCCTGCTCCCATATGCTTTCTCTGCTTTCAGTGCCTACCCGTTGCTCCCAGGCAACTGCAGTTGCTGCCCAGCTGAACACACGCATGCCCACCTGTGCCAGGGCAGCAGCACCACCGCTATGCCGCACGGTAGTTCCCTATTCTTGCATACACTACAGACTTCTACTGAAACCAGAGTGCCCACCTGACTGGCTACCAAGTCCATGTGACATCCTTTTTCCTGCTTCTTCCTTCCCTCCTGCTGACAGACCATGCTTTCTGACGATTTTACAGCTGTCACACACAGGCCTTCATTCAGACTGTCCAGATAAATCTCCACTTTCTCACAAATGTACAACAAACCAATTAAAACACCCACTGAGTCACACTGTATCTTTAAAATGTATACCTCCCAAGATGCAGTGTCAAAAGTTCTGGTCTGGCAATCTGGACCCCCACACTTCTCAAGCCAGTAGGCTTCTTCCACTAAAAACCTCAGTTAATATCCAATAATCCTTATTTCTGGAGGCAGTGGACTCTCCCTCTAAATTCACATATTTACCCAAATGTTCTTGCTTTGGTCTAGGTCTTCAACCTTTGAAAGTTTTTTCAAACTTTCAAAGCATTGCTTTATGCTCCCAAGGGAACTAAACACATTCATTCATTCATTTATTCATTCATTCATTCATTCATTCATTCATTCACACTAATTCTCCAAGCTGGATGTGCACTCCCTAGGACAAGCAGTGAAGGGCTATGCTCTTACAAAGTACCCGCTGGGTCAGTAATTGTATGCAGAGGAAGTGGGAATGGGAAAAGTCAAGACAATCTGTTAAAGGGTGGCAGTCTAGAAACAGCTTAGAAAAGTTTAAGAGAGTCCCTAGAATGTGGGTGCCCCCCACTCCCAGTATTAAGCCATTATCAGATTTGGGACACTATTAAAGAATTTGTTTCTAAAAGAGTTTTTCTGCAAGATTGCTGAGCAATCTCTATACCTAATATAATGTAACATATAAACAACTACCTTAAAATCTCCCCATATGAATGAATGACAGTCCACTTTCTGAAGGAACAGCAACTGATATCCACTGAGCCACAGCAGCGGGCCAGGCTCCTGCTGTGTGGTGCCAACAAGCCACTAAACAGCTAGTTTTATTTTTATCTAGATCAGCGGTTCTCAACCTTCCTAATGCTGTGACCCTTTAATACAGTTCCTCATGTTGTGGTTACCCCCAACCACAAAGTTATTTTTGTTGCTTCTTCATAACTTTTATTTTGCTACTGTTATGAATTATAATGTAATTATCTATGTTTACTGATGGTCTTAGGAGACCTCTGAGAAAGAGTCATTCTCAACTGTGGTAGAAGGTAGGCCTCCTTAGTGAAATTAGTATGCAGTTCGGCTTAGCATCTAGTAGCACATAGGGGATTGGCCTGGCGTCCTTTGAAGTTGCCCAGATGGAAGCATGAACAGCCCTGTTGAAGGGGCATGACTAAGAAACCAAGCAAGCCATTGGTTGCCAGATGACATCGGTTGCCATGAGAAGCAACGGGACTGCTGGACATCTAGAAATCTTGTGGACCCTCAAGACTGCCAAGGATCACGAGATAATGCAGTATATAAGCCAGAGAGCTCCATGCGGCGCTCTCTTCCTCCTACCCTCACTGACTGAGACGTCACTCCTGAGAAGTGCACAGCAAGGTATGGTATATGCAGGCCACTAGGCTGTAATGGTCATAAAGTGAAAATCCAAGAGAGAAAGACTTTTCATTGCAAGCTAGCCTGAGAAAGACCCTTTCCTGTAATTCAGCCTATTAAGGCTGGCAGCAAAGCGGGTGAAGTTTGGAAGCCGCTTGGAGTAGCTTTAGGCCATGGAAAAAGGAGGCCTCAGTTTGGCGGTTGGAAGAGACTGACTTTACAAGCCATCCACAATTTGGTGGTTGAAATCAATTGGCCTCGTGAACTGGCAAAGTAGGCCCAATGGACTTTAATCTTGAAAAGGACCTGCCGGGACTGCCGTAAACCAAGTCACCCTGCATGGACGTACGCTAAGAATCTCACTATCCTTTTAAGAAAGTTAAAATAATGTTAGTTAGGTGTTCTTAGGTATTAGGGTGTTCTTAGATTACTGGATTTAGGTATTTTATAAATATTTGTTAAGTACTAATAAACATTAAGTGTCCTTAAATAAAAATTTTCTGTTATACTCGACCCACAGATTGAGAACCACCGATCAGGACAGTTAACTAAGTCCATATTGCACAACTACATGACCTTTAAAACAGTCATGACAAAGGCAGAAATCCTGACCCTGAGAGAGCAGGTGGGTCTGCTAGGAGTTTGGGCAGCTCTTCAAAAGACATCAGAAGAGGGATGAAAAGGATCAGGAACCAGGCAAGAGAGAAGGGCAGGCTAAGTGGACGAGAACAAGAGCTAGAAATGCTGCAAGGCTCTAAAACTCAAAGCTGAGACCGTGTGTCAACCCCACTTGTTTCCCAGAACTGAGCAGAAGAGAGCGCAAAAGGCTGAGAAGTGGGAGGAGGAGAGTGACGCTCAGGGAGGACTGTGGGAGCATGTGACTCCTTTCCATTTGCATGGACAGTGTCAAGGGAAGAAAAGACTGCTCTGGGTAGAATCAGGGCACTTTAAAAGCAGAACACAAACTGTGGGACTAGATGTCAGGGGAAGGACAGGATGGAGCTGACAGAAAGGCAAGCTTAAATTGAGAAGGCAGACCTGAGTGCACAGCAGAACCCCTGCTACTGCCCTGAGCACACACATGTAAGACAGGCCAGGCTGACAGTCCCCTGCAGACTGCTTCTGAGAGCCTCATTTATAAACTGGCCAAAGTCTTTGTGACAAGGTCCAACTCCTGCCTCATCCTCTCACTGTTCATCCTTCTCAGCGTCCTGCTGCCGACGTGACTGCAGGTGCACGCATGCACTGTTTATTAACTCAGCTGAAGGCACAGGACAGGAATCAAACAGCACGTGATTTTCTGAACAACAACTCTGTTCTCCAGGATGAAAGTAAGTAATTCAACAGCAGTCAGATACCTACCCCATAAGGCAGCACACAGTATCTCTGAGTTAAATCTCTTCTTGTATTTACGAATCTCAGGGGTATCACTCTGTGGTCTAGTGTTCGTGGGGTTCACATTGACCACTGAGCCTTTTCGAGTAGGATCTTGCCTTATGGCTTCTGGTCTCATTCCATCACAGGAAAATCCCACTGAAACAGAATGTTTGAGAACTTATCTTCTGTGCACACACTACAAAATGCCTCACCCCCTCAGCATGCCCAGATCAATATTTATATGTTGCCGCTGGCACTCTACAGAACAGGCAATCTGTAAAGCAGGGACACGGAAGAGGAAAGTGACCATGAGGTTCATTTCTCTCAGGCAATGAGAATGGGATGTGTCTTAGAGGTCTGCGCCATGAGAGCAGAGCCATGCCACGCCTAAGCCACTTGGGAAGCTTCGAAATGGATCAGCTGCTGCCCTTGCTACTGCTCCACTTACCCACGGAAGTGACCGTCGTCCCACTAGATGGAGAGATCTGCAGCAACCTGGGGTCTATAAAAGGCGTAAAGGAGGAGGAGGATTTGTGTTTCTGGAGTGTGCTACTAGCGGACTGAGTCTGAAATGTAAATTTCAACTTCATTAATATGAGAGACATCTAAAAAGTGAACATTGCCATTTCAATCCACTTATACACAGCACCATTTCCCAATCCACACCCCTCTCTTCCTGCATCATTCCCCCCCAAAAAGGCCCAGCAGGCACCTTAAATGTGTATCCTTCTCAAGACACACAGCTAGGGAAGTGATGCTACAAACTACCAACAAAGGCATCACTTCATGATCAGAACATTAAAAAAAATGGAAAGCCTTTAACAGCATCTCAAGTGCCTTACTATCAATTCATTACTTTCTGAATTTACATCTACTGTGACAATTAGTGTGATCTCCTGTCTACCCTGATATAGACTACTGGTGTGATTTCTTGTCTACTGGGACAGATTACTGGTGTGATCAGTCTACCGTGACAGACTACTAGTGTGAGCTCCTATCTACTGGGACAGACTACTGGGGTGATCTCCTATCTACTGGGACAGACTACTGGTGTGATCTCCTATCTACTGGGACAGACTACTGGCATGATCTACTATCTACTGGGACAGACTACTGGGGTGATCTATCTACTGGGACAGACTACTGGGGTGATCTATCTATTGGGATAGACTACTGGGGTGATCTCCTATGTATTGGGATAGACTA